>CM045759.1:65782269-66325021 GCA_025200525.1 Camellia lanceoleosa | reverse complement strand
TTGATATAGATAATTTATAATATTTTGATCAAATGAATTCATTAAACAAAATCAAAACATAAAAATTGTTTCTACTTAAAATGCTACTTGATAAATTCAAATTTTCAATTTAATAAAATAAAATAAATAAATATAATAAAAAATATTTTAATAAAATAGAGTTAGAATAGAGTGCATTTAAATAGAAAAAGTAACTCACTAAAATAAGTTTTTAATTATAATTTGACTAAGGTCTCGTTTGGGTCAACATTGATTTAGTAATTTTTGTTATTCGACTAAAATACGAGCTAAAAAAACTAGTATGTTTGGGAAGATTTTTGACTTTTTACTTAAAAGATGTGCAAAAAGTAAAGAGAAAAGAGAATCTTTGAGTTTTTAGTATTTATTGGTTGACTTTTGGTTAATTTAATAACTTTGACTTTTTGACTAAAAAATGAGGGTTCCTAAACGAGCCTAGCCAAGTTTGGAAAGTTGTCAAAAGTTGCTCAAAAAGTTAAAAAATTATCACTATTCATCAAAAGTCAAAATTACAACTATACAACTCTCAAACTTAATTTTTCCTTACATACTAATTTATATAATTTTTTAATATATATTTTTCTATAAAAATTAAAAATTAACCCAAACAATTATATTTTTTTCCTTCAACTTTTTAATAAAAAATAAAATACACTTATTTATTTAACCTCAAACAACCCTAAGGCTATGTTTGTTTGGCTCTATAAGTGGGATTTGACTACTAATCCTGTCTCTATATAGCCCATGTTTGCTTGGAAAAATATGAGGACTAAGAAATTCCATGATTAATACCCTCACACAAGTGAGATTAATGAGATTTTGGTGATTAAGAAAAATAGTGAGGATTGAGTCTATTTTATATAAAAAATTATTTTTTAATTTCATTTTTTTTACCATGTGCACTTGTTTACTTTAATATTTGTTTTAATTTTTTTTAATGTAGAAATAATTTATTTATTTATTTTATACAAAAATAATTTAACAATCACATCACTAATTATCTCCCACACTATTATCAAAACAAATATACTTTTACTTAATTCCCTCACTATCAATCCCCACATTAACAATCCCTTCACTAACAATCCTTTCACTAACAAACCCATCCAACCTAATCCGCCACACAAACGTGGCCTAAAGGTTTGACGAGAATGGTGAGGTGTGGATGCTCTAACCACTGCGGAAGTTTCAATCTATCTCTCTCTCTCTCATAATTGAACTTACAGCGAAGAATCACAGACACTTCTCACCAATCACAATGTTGCTTCCCTTTCAACGTCCATAAATAGACTTAGTAGTTCACTAACAAACCCCCAAAAGTTCTTCAATCCCAATTTCCCTGAATTTAGGTTTGGTAAGACTATCGATGGCTGGAGCGTTAGTCGGAGGTGCAGCTTTGGGACCTGCGTATGGGGAACTACTGAAAGTTGTCGAGGATGTGGCAAGCAAAGCCGTGTATTTCAAGTCCATCGTCAAACGAATTGAGTCGACGCTGAAACAGATTACCCCAACGATCGAAGAAATTGTGAATCTAAACGGAGTGTTGGATCGATCGGAGAAAGAAACAGCAATGTTCACTGATCAGTTACGAGATGCTAAAAGCTTGTGCGAAGTTGCGCCAAGGTCAGGTGGTGGAACTATTGCGCGAAGCCTTTCTACTCGTACAAGCTCCTCGATTTTGAAGAATCGCTTGTAAGTTCTTTCAGATCGAAGTGCAAGCGATGCAATTGAGTGACAGCATGACGATTTTGGTAAAGGTCAACGAAGTGGGTTCGAAATTGGTTCGGATAGGGACGATGGGGGGGAGTTTTAGGCCGATTGGGTTTGTCGGTTGGTCTGGTGTCCCGGGAGTTCCAGAATTTGTTGTTGATTTGATGAGCCTCTTCGAGAATTGAAGATGCAGATACTCAATGAGGGAGAGCAGGTGGTGGTGCTGGCCCCGGAGGATGTGGCAAGACTACCCTGGCGAAAATGTTTTGTCATGATGAGGAAATTGAAGGTACATTTGATATGAATGAGAATTTGGAATTTGGTAAATGCATTGATGTGAATTTGAATACAACAAAAAGCTTGCTTGTTAAGTTTATCTATATAGAACACTTTATATCTTAGCCACAAGGTTGTTAAAATCAGGTCCTAGGTGGAATCCTTGGGAGGAACTTTTGGATGATATGGTAGAATCGGATCTAGAATCGTAAGGTTCTACAAAATGAGAAATTATCAATTCAATAATAAGAATGTATGTTAAATAATTTAAAATCTTTAAACAAAAATGATAAATTTGATATAATGAATCCTTTACGTCAACATAAATTAGAGGAGATGTTTGGAGAAGGAGTTTATAGTCAAATTTCTTGTATAGATATACACATATGCATACATATATAATAAATAAATAGCAAGTATTTTTTGTTTTTTTAATTTTTTTTTGTAGGATTGGGATTGTAGTAAAATCGGATTGTAGTGCAATTTATATGGTTTTTTGACTAGGATCAGAGTCACTTTAAGATCCTAGTGCAATCCGGATCATTTGACCCAACTAAGGTCAGAATCTATGATCTGGATCAAGTTTCTGATAACCATGCTTAGCCATAATTCAATAATGAGTGACCTTGACTTTTATTGAACATCTTAGTTGAATCTTTGAAGGTTGAATTGGTGGCATGTGTTCATTTCATGAAAAAACCCCTTTATTTAAAAATCCTTTAATTTTTAGATGCTTATTTTATTTGGGAATTTAAATTTTCATGCCATCACAAATACCACAGTTGACAATGTTGCAATAGCTGCTTGTACTTGCACCTTTTCCTCCCTTGCCATCATCAACCGCCCTTTTGAGCCATGATGTCTATTATTGGCACTACCCTGCTTTGCCATTGTCATGACAATCGCTTATACCATCTTTGTGACCTACAACAACACTAGCACCTCATCCATTCATGCTTCCTTGCTTTGGAAAAAATAATAGCCAGGCATATCACTTATGCTTTGTAGCAAAATGCTTAAAAAGCAATGAGCATCTAGATCAATTTCCCTGGATTGCAAAACTCCTTATGAAATTTGACAAGCACTGCCTGCTTTCCCCACCCCAAAAAGCAATGATGTATGTGGAATTTGACATCATCAACTCACATGCAATGACATCAACTATAGTGGTCATGAGGAATTCTTGCTTATGGTTTTCTGCTGCATCAAAGAAAATGTGACTTTAGGGGTAGAAATTGTAATCTGTATGAAGCGCTACTGACATGTTGAGGCCATGGTTGGGTACATATACCAATTCTATGGAATTTCATTATATTTTAAATATCCACTCTTGCACCGGGGTACAATTCTCACTTGCACTCTGTTGATTTGCAATTAATTTTCCCAATTTTCATTTATCTGATATTCTCTAATTTAATCTATAAACTTCTTTTAAATTTGCAATGGAGTTCTATTCTTTCCTCTAGCCTATATATTTGACAAAACTGTGTTTGGACAGACATGTTCAAGGACAATATCTTCTTTGTTACCTTTTCAAAGTCACCCAACCTCCAGGTCATAATTGAGAAAATATTTCAACACAAGGAGTATCCAGTGCCCGAAGTTTCTAACAGAGGAAGATGCAATAAACCAATTGGAATTTTATTGAAGCAAATAGGACCAACTCCTATATTGTTGGTCTTCATGATGTGTGGTCAGGATCGAATTCCTTGTTGAGAAGTTCAAGTTTCAAATATCCAAATACAAAATTTTGGTTACATCAAGATCTGTATTTCCAAGATTTTCTACATATAAATTGAAATTACTGAAAGATCAAGATGCCATGGATCTTTTCTGTCATTCAGCATTTCCACAACATGGAAGGTCCTCCATACCAAAAAGATCTTTGTGAGCAAGGTATGAAACAAATAATTGCTTTGTACGGATGAGAAAAACATATTCATCATTACTCAACTCAATAAAGCATTGTCCAAACTCTCTGGGATTGGTTATCTGAATCTAGTTTTGCCATTCTGCTCGATCAAACCATAATTGCAGTTCAACCACATGTTAACATGTCTTTCCCTAATTGCACAACCCATGTTAATTTTTTTTCTCCTCATCTCCTATCATTACTATTGATAGTCATCTATTAGTTAAGATCATGATTTTTTCATATATACGCTTTCATTTATGCTTTTACATGTTTTGCTATTGTTTTACCAATTGTTGTGAAAAATTGCCGATCCAAAATAAATAAATAAATAAATAATTTGTTTTCGGAAACTTGATCTCAAAATATTAATTTGCATGACGATGAATTTAAATCCATGATTTTTGAACTTCCGAGTAAGACCCATTACAAAAACAGTCCATGGTTTCTAGATGGGATGACGACGTGACCTTGATTACTATTGCTCCTTTTACAACTGCAGATGTTTAATTCATTTTGTTAAAGATTCGCAGGTAGAGCCTCAGTTTATGTGTCTGCAGCTCTGCATTAGTTGTTTCCAAATTCAGTTTTTACTGCTTTTGAACTATAAATGATTTATATGGCAGCATTGAATTGCAGATAATGAGAGGCTGTGGGGTTCCCATTGGCCCTTAAAGTGGTTGGCCGATGACTCTATGGAGAACCTGATGTCATCTGGAAGAATAGGCTGAAGTGGTGTGAAGCACAATCCATTCTCTATTCTAACAATGAGCTTCTCATTTGCCTTCAACCTAGCTTAGATGCCCTGGATGGAATGTATAAAATCAAGGAGTGTTTCCTGGACCTGGCTTCATTTCCTGAGGATCAAAGGATCCCTGTCACAGCACTTATGGATATGTGGGCGGAACTTTATAACCTAGATGAAGATGGTGAGGATGCCATAGCAATCCTCCATCAACTGTCCAACCGAATCTGGTTAATCTTGTATTAACAAGGTATTCTACGCTCCTGCTCATCTTTAAACCGACCAATTACTTTTGTCAAATGATGTCTTGTGTGTTAGTTTATGCATGTGTTACTGCTAAGATGAATACTGCATAAATGCATATGTCAGAAAGTGATGTCAATCTAATTGAGGGCAAGATGAGAGGAAATCATTAAATATCATTCATCATGGAAAATGGAGGAGATGGACTACACTTGTCGGGAAGTGTAGTATCAGCAAAGAGGAAGATCAGGGGTTGCTAAACTATTTTTGGGGCCTCAGCAAAATCTCTAATGGAAGCCTTTTGACATTTAAATAACCATTGTTTAATTTTTTCAAATAGTACATTTTTTATTTAAATTTAATTTTTTCTTAATTTTTAAGATGCAAAATTACTAATTTAATTTTATGTAGCCAAACCGTAAAAAAGGTCATTTTACCTAGAACATTCGAGCATGTGTGGCTTTTTATTTATTTTGATAAAGTACAAACATAGAAGGAAAAAACACATGAGGCTTAAGTTCCAACCCAAGCAACCAACCCCGCCTCAAAAAAAAAAAAAAAAAAAAAAAAATTTGATTGGAGCATGTGAGGCCTCATCAACTTCATTTTAGATCCAAAGAAAGAGCAATTTTTTGAGTTTCGCCATTACTATGGGTCTTTGCTTAACAGAACAGTATATATTTCATTAAGGGTCCTAAAACTTGGGGGCTTCTCAAATATGAGGCCTTAGGTGATTGTCTAACTCGTTTAATGAATTCCCACCCTTGGTGGGCCACCCCACTTAACCAAGGGTGTGATGGATGCCAAATAAAATGTGAATCAAGATTGTGTAAAAAGACCCTCTGATGAAGTTTTTAAGTCAAATATGTCACCCTATATAGTGATGAATGGCAAAATGTGATTGTATAGCAGACCCCATGGATTGGGATCAAGGGTATACAGCTTATCGCTTATTATTGTTCCATTTTATAGCTCAATAAATTCATAATTGTTAATTTATGTTGCAATGTCCTATAGCTCATCTAACACAATGACAGCCAACATTTTAGATTTTGTCAACTTGCATGTAGAAGGTTGAATATCATAGAGAACCTAATGGAATAATGACGTAGCAAAATATGACCTTCTTTTCATTAGAATCTTCATGTATTCAAAGAAAATTTCAAGATCAAGCAACTAATCAAGAAAAATCCTCTTTTTAAAATTTATGAACCATTAAAATATGTAGGGCTTGTTTGGTTTGTATCTCAAGATATAATTTTTGGGAAAAATTTTCAAAATTTTGTTTGGTTTAAGAATTTTGAAATTTTTTTTCCAAAATTACTTTCTCTTCCCTACACATCAATCAATCACTTTTCCTCTCATCTCTTTTCTCAATCATTTTTTCTCTCACACACATCTACACAATTACAACAAAATATCAAATCATCTCAAACTCCCAAACTCCAAAACTATTTTCAAAATTTACAACCAAACAAACCAAAAAAATTTCTAAGCTCTTTCCCCAATTTATTTTATTTTTTTGAAAATTTATCTCAAAAAAAACACAAACCAAACACATCCGTAATTTCGTGAAAAACGCACAATAGGTTGGCTCTCGAGCAAATCCTCCAATGCAAACATTGTCATTGTTGGTTGCCCTTGGTTGATGGCGAGTCCCAATTCACAAATTGCTTACAAATTGACACGTTCGTGGCACCTCTAGCCGATGTTCTTCAATCGCATCCCACATGGCTTCCACCTTACGATCATTGTCAATAGAATTTGTGTTTCCTACTCTGATGAATGCCATCGAGCCAGGTGAGTCCTTGCTCTAGTGCCACTTGACGCTGTAGAATACATAGGGACCCTTGCTCTGATACCACTTGACGCAGTGGAATACAAGAGTACTAGATATTGTTATAATAGACGAAAGAAGTTTTCGAATTTACGAGAAAAATAGAACTTTGAATCCACAAGGAAGAGAAAATATTTGAAAAAAATTAAATAAAAGTTGTCTTTGCCATAAGGTTACATACCTATTTATAGTAATCTAAATCTTGGAGACCAAGTATTCTTGGAGGCCAAATAATCTAAAATTAGGAAAAAAATGAACTAGTCTAATTCTTGGAGAATAAGTAGCCTAAAATTAGGAAAACAAAATAAATACAAATTAAGAAACCTAATTCTAGCTAAATTAGGAGAATACTACTTAAATACAATATTAAAAAATATTAAAATGAAAATATAGAAAACTATAGAATCTTGTCCTACATCAAATAAAGAAAGGTCTTATTTATTAATTAGAATTTTATACTGTTGGTTTATTCAACCTACTATATGTTTTTTCATGTTGTTCTCACTGTCTCATGGATAAGCCTAAATGCTTTTGTTATTCTTTCTTCCAATCAATGGACTAGTTGTGGCATTAGATATTTGCTATTATCGGATGCATATATTTTGATTTTCTTAATAACCAACCAATTTTATTCCCTTTCACAGGAAAGATGCAAGTGAGACCAATGGGTACTACAATGACCATTTTGTCATGCAACATGATCTACTTAGAGACCTAGCTATCCACCAGAGTGACCAAAACCACATAGAGCACAGGAAAAGATTAATAGTGGACATAATAGCCAATGACCTTCCTAGGTGGTGGATTGAACAAAGGGAGCATCCCATCCATGCCCGCCAGATCTATATCCACAGGTGTGCTTATCTTGTCTATTTAAAATTAAGGGTAAATTTCATTTCACCCTCTTAATGACTTAAGTTTAAGAGACTAAAATACCCTTGTACATAAGTAATCTCATTGTTTAAACCACGGACATTTTAGTCATCTTTTGGGAGGCAGAATTCACTTTGACCCTCCATGTGCGGTTTATCCCCTAACATTTGGATTTAAGCAGATAACCCCTTATGCTCTAGCACGATTTCACACTTGTTAACTTGGATGGAATGTCTGATGGTACACTTAAATCTACAAACTACAAGAGGGTTATGTGGTTATTTCGAATAATAAGGAGTTAATCAACCAAACCACAAGGGGTAGAGTGAAGTTTGCCCTAAAATTAAAATAACCTCCTTAATATTTGCTATTTATTTCTCTTTTCCCAAAATTTACGATGTGTGGAAGATTGATTGCAGATGAAATGTTCTCGCCAAACTGGCACAACATGCAACTACCTGAGGTTGAAGTTCTAGTGTTGAACATCCAGGCTAGGAACTACAAATTACCTCAGTTCATGGGGAAAATGGACCGATTGAAAGCTTTGATCATCACCAACTATGGTTTTGCTCGGCTGAGTTCAGCAACTCTTCATTACTTGGACATTTATTGAACGAAGGCTTAATCAGATTTGAGCATATTTCAATTCTTTCGATCAGTAAATCCATGCTACAAATGAAAAGCTTATGGAAAATATCTTTGTTATGTGCAAGATTGATGAAGCTTTTCGGAATTGTACCATCCAAGTCCCCAATATGTTGCCAAATCTTGCAGAGATTGTTATTGATTTCTGCAATGATTTAGTGGAATTTCCAGCGTGGATCTGCAATATCGTCTGCCTTACGAAGCTCAGCATCACCAACTGTCATGAGCTCATTTCACTTCCTGAAGGGTTTGGAAAGCTGGAAAATTTAGAAGTGTTGAGGCTTCATGCCTGTACGAAACTGTTAGAGCTGCCTGAGTCAATTGGAAGCCTCCAGAGATTAAGCTTTCTTGATATATCTGACTGTATAAGCATGAGTACATTGCCAGGACGGATGGGTGAGTTATGTGGTCTGAGAAAGCTCCACATGAGAGGTTGTCGGGGATTGTCTGAGCTGTCAGATTTGTGAAGGATCTTAAGCAATTAAAAGATTTGATATGTGATGAAGAAACCGCCCATCTCTGGGAGCATTATAAGATTCATCTCACCAATCTGAAGTTAAATGTGCTTAAAGAAGATGTCAACTTAGACTGGCTTACATGATATTCATCCCTGAGAAATCTCAGTTTGAGAGTTCTGATCATCTGCTTCTCATAAATAATGGTGTTGTCTTCTTGTCATATGCTTCTCTTTAAGAGCGTGTTGCTTTTTCCATTAAAGGTAGTGGAAAATGCTGCAGAAATATTATGGGGGACAGTGGAAGAGCTGAGCTGTGGATCTAGGTTCAGTTAAATTGGCATTTTGCATCTGCTATTTGTACAAGAAATCCAGTGTCAAAGCAAAGGCACAAAACTCAATGTTGTTGCAGAACACTCTTTTGCCAAGAAGTCGCAGATATACACTTATCACAGATTTCCAGAATGAAAAAAAAATGATTGTTGAGAAGCAGGGGAGAGGTGTTTGTAGCTTATGAAAATCAGCTTTCGGGCCTAATATCCAATGTGTATGAGAAGAGCCAACATGAACTGGGTCATTTTTAAGGCCAGATCGCTACCAATGAAGCATGATTGAGCGACACTGCTCCTACTGTCGAGGGCAGTGTTTTGCACCATAGAAGTATGTGGCCCCAAATTTCCAGCCTGAATTACCAACAGAGCAAGTCACAAGGATCCCCATATTCACAGCAGCAAAGGCACCTCTGACATAATGTGAAAACATTAGGTTGTCTTACAAAATTTGTCACTGCATGTATGCCATCTTGTATTGGACTCTCCATGTTAGAATGTATGTCAAACTCAGCAGACATTTCCATACTTGAGCTTGTACATGCCTTTCCATGCCTTGGCAGAAACAATTCCTTTGACATCCCACTCACAATCCAAACATGTTGGCATGTTCAATTGCAGCTCGACATAGCTTTAATGGCTGCTGGAGCTGCTGCAGTTGGAATGAACATGTTTCCTGTATCTGACATTTTTCTTTTTTGTTTTTTTGATACGATGAGCACAGTACATGCCTTGAGTATGAACATTTTTACTGTTTTGTTGAAGCTTGCTACCAATATTTTGTAGTCTGTATGTATGTGTTTGGGTGTTCAGCTTTTTTTAAAAGCTTTCTAAGTAGGCCTTTTCCTGCATCGTGAAACAAGAGAGCATTAATCTTTGGGGGAGATGGTAGTAAAGCAAGCTATCCTCGCCTAAATGGGTGTATCTTTCATTTTGAAGCATACCTCTCTCATTGCAAATTCCCTCTCTCTTACCGACAACCCTTATCTACCATTGCAAATCTCTGCCTGACTCATTTGGAAAAGAAGAAAGAGAAAGAGGAGGCGGCAATGGTGGGAGGTGAAATCTAGGAAGGGAGTGATGAATAAGGACTAAGGTCATGGACAGGGGATGGGTAGGACAATGAGGGGTTGCTAGTGGCTCCAGTAAGGTGAAAGTAACAAGGCGTGACTTTACAAACTACCTTAATGAAAAAAAATTTATTTTAATGATTAAATTAAAAAAATAAAACATTATTTTAGACATTTTATATTCATTTATATTGAGTTTAATGATGACAATTTTATTTTTTTAGTTAATTTTACTTAATAAAAGTAGAATGATGATTTAGATTGAAAATTTAAAAAAAAAAAAATTAAAATTAAAAAAAAAAATTAGAATTAAAATTGACAAAAAATAATTTTTTTATTTTATTATAATTGTGGTATATTTTTTAGGGTAAAGCAATAATAAATCTTATTTTGTAAACTTGTACACTAGTTAGTCCAAAGAATTTATTTGTTTAACCGAAAAGTCCTAAAATATACGGATTGACGATATTTCCTCATAAATGTGCGTGTTGATGTGTTTAATGGGGGTATTGTGGTTTTTTTTGCTGTGGGTGAAATTATACTAGTGGACATAAAGCTTACTATAGGATTTTTTTTTGTTTTCTCTCGTTTTTGATCGAATGTTACGAATTACGATCATCATATGTAAACATTGTGAAGAGACATGCCCACATTGGAGACATTTCCATTCTAGTTGATTGAAACCCTAGATATTTTTGAGTTTTCTGAGAACTTGTTCTGTCAAATTTTACATTTGAGTTTGTGGCTGGAACCCTAATTGGATGAACCTCTTCGTTGATGGACCACATTAATCGCTATTTGATTACCCTTTGCTAGCGAGATTTTGTCGTTGTCTTCACCGTAGACTAAAGTGCAGACGCAGTGAAAAGTGTTCTCCGTTCAGATACGCCGACCATGATGCTACAGCGATTTCAGTCGATTACAATGAACAGTGAAGGTGTGTATCAGTTGACAATGTAATTGGATGATGCTTGGTTATATTTGTGCACATTGTTGATGTATAGGATCCTAATGTCGGTATTACATTCGTCATTACATGCCCTAGGTGGTTAATGTAATGTGATATGTGATTTTTAGATCAAATTGTATTGTGAAGATTCATTTTGGTGTTTCAATCACACTAGATATGTAAGAGTAAATGGGATATTTTGTTGTTACTTGTAGGTATGGTGACTTTTTGAATGTTTATGAGTCGGGGTTATTGTTTTAGGAATGAGTGATGTACGTTGATGTTATTTTGTTGATTTGTGATTGGGGAAATCCCCTGATTTGAGGTCTGATATTGCTGTAGTTGTTGTTCGAAATGTGACATTTCGGTTATGTACTTAACATTTTCATACAAGATACATTGTTAACATTGTATGGTTGCAAACTGCTTGTGCATGTTAGTGTATTTGTCACATAGACAAATGTGCTGTATTAATATCCCATGTTTGTTTCCACTATTTTAATGTGGAATTACATTGTGCAGGAAAAAAAAGTGTCAATTGTAATATGGTTTTATCTGTCATGCTGTTTTGGAATTATGTTGTGGGAGGTCGTGACATAATTTGTTATCAATGTTCATCGACGTATTGCTCGACTGATGTTGATGTTGATGTTGACGTTGACGTTGATGTTGTTGTCGTTTCGAACTACATGTTCATGGGAGGTCAGGTTTTGTGGGGTGGGACGTTAGTGATGTGTTTAGAATATGATGGCCGATGTGTATGGATATGAAAATCCCCTTGGGTAGGTGTTGAATGTGTCATTCCACGGTGTGTATGTGTTTTATGAAATTCCTTGTTATGTTTTGATTTTTTTGGTTATAAATGTATGTGAGTTTGAGGTTGTAATCTTGTCAGTTGTATGCGCACATTCAACTGTATCAGTTGGGAAAAACGTGCGTTTGTTCCTCTTGTGTTCGAGTAATGTAGTGGACCTGTCATTGTTTGGTGAAACTTTTGGGTTACATAAAAGCAAATGTTGATGCATCCATGCACTCGTGGTATTTTTTTTTTTTTTTTTATTAAAAAAGTAGTGTGACATATTTGGTTTGACGTATAATTAGTTGGTTTGCATTACACCCAATGTGAAGACAAAGTGATGCTTGAAGTTGAACGATTAACAACACATTATGTTCCCTTTTGACATGTCGCCATTTGGGTCGGGCTTTGTGTAATTATTGGCGTTGTTTATATTCCATTTTGAGGCTAAAATAGCCTCAAAAACTAAAATAGCCAAATAGCCTCAAATAGTACCTAAATCAATAATTTATATTTTTTTAAAAAAAATAAAATAAAAGAAAAGCAGCTGGGCAATGGCTAGCCTACACTGTCAAACGTGACAGTAGGTGTCAAGGTAAGCAGCAGACATTTAGTCCACAACCGCAAATTATAATTTTGCTCCTTTAGATTTGTATTGAAAAATGTGAGGTTAGGGACAAATTTATCATTTTAATTTTAAACATCATTTCAACACATTTTTCAATACAACAACTCAAATAAAAATCCATCCCATTTTCCCAAACACAAAAACTAAAATAGCATAATTAAATAGCCAAAAAGTCTTTAAAATAGCCATTTTCCAAACACCTACATTATGTTGGTGTCACATTAATTGACTACATATTGTTCATTTTCTTCCACTTATTTCGAAATTTCCCATTATCATGTTTGTTTATGTTGTTGCTCATACCATTTTCATACGATGTACTGTCAACCCACTCTAATGACTAATTGTCGAAATTTGTTGCAGGTAGAGCTTCGCAGTGGACGCCTCAAAAAATGGCTACTATTAGTACACGAGGTCCTGGTTTGAATGCATCTACGTTGACAAGGCTGGCAGTCAGAAAACAATCAAAATTACCCTTCAAGTCCAAAAAAACCTATATCATGAATGAAGAAAGCACCCCTCGTTGACCCATCACGACTGATGTATCATTCAAACATAGCAGGCATAATCAAAACCATGCTAGAGGTGAAACTAGACGATAGGTACGTCCAACAACTCAAGAAAACACCATTTTGGTTGATTATCAAGGCCATCCTATAAATTGCAGCCAAATTCATTCAAAAAATGCGATGAAGTCAGATTGAATAATCCAACAGATAATTCGATGATGAGAAGTTTTACATTGGAAGGCATGGGTTGTCACTCCGGAATAACAATATCCGCTTCATATTTGGTGTGCAATGTGGGAAGGACAAATTGGATGTGTCGTATGCCACTAAACCCCCGTCAAATTTTGTGCAACGATGGAGCCCCTATATCAGAAGAATATCTTTGAAATTCATAAAAGATCTATTAGTTACAGCGCTGAAGGGCAAAATAGAGCGTGATGAGGAAGACGTTGCGAAGCTTATGTGTTTGTACATCTGCGCTAAGTTATTATGATGGTGCAACGCAAACATTCTCCCCTCTATCCCCTAATCTAAAAGTATCTACATGTTTATTTAATTTTTTTTGGGTGCCAACTTGGCGATAGAGTTTGAGAGAAAACAATGTTAGTGCTTAATATTATGGGATGTTCTTGTGCTATTTTTTGTTGGATGACATTGAAAATATTAGGTTGCAAGTTTAGTGACGTATAATTTTGTTGGTGCACAATTTTTGGCCGGTTGATTATAAATTACGTTTTTGGTGAGCACTTTTGTCAACACTGTTATCATTACATTGCGTGGATATGGTTAAATTTAAGTTTAACAACACAGGTCACCTTTTAATTGCTAGCAATGGAATGATTCAAATTGCACAATGATATTGTTGATGCGTGTTGACATTGAAACGTTACTTAAATTTGATGTGGGTCAACCATGTTATTTCACCACCCGATAATGTGTTGAACTCTTGTCATTTTGTTCTCTTGTAAAGTTTGACGGACGTTATGCAATGCGATCCAATCACACCTAATACGCGCTGTGGACGGAAGGGGTGGGGGCAAAATTGCACAGTTAAAATAACAAAAAAATAATGGAAATCTGTGAAAATGTTCCAACTATTATGTGTAACACTACATATGAATGACAGCTTGCAATATCAGTTACAATGTGGAAATCAACCCAACCAACCAAAAAATGGAATGCCATAGTGTAATGAGTTACGACTATTAACAAATAGGTAATATGACATAGTGTAATTGTCTGCCAATGTAATGGATTGCCATACTCCATCTAATAAAAATCAACAGTAACATACGAATAATATGGGAACTAGTAATGCTGTATCGGAAAATGAAATATGACTATATATGAAGATATTGTTGATGTTTATTGATAAAGTCAACGTGCGCTATTGCAACGTCAACATAGATGTATATAATGTAAAAATTTGAAAATATTTTGTGAATTTAACTAGACACCACAGACTTCCAAAGATATCAAAAAAAATAGTCATCACATCACCAAAAAAAAAAAAAAACAATAAAAAAAAACACACAGCAAAATAACCCACCGTAAAACACACACACAGAAATGCGAACGTAAAACATTACCCTCTACATCATTTACATATACATCAGAAAAAAAGTAGATTCACACCAAATCTCATCAAAGGGTAAATGTGTAAACTCCACATATGCCAAATCAAATGTAATTATTCCTTGCCAATTAAATAGGACCAAATGGTTCATAAGAAAAAACACAAGATTAAATGGATTAATATTTCTTAATTTGTGATTTACTAGTAATTTTTTTTTTTTTTTTTTAATATAATTTTTCCCGTGTATGAGTCATGTGACCGATGCGGGTCAACCCGATCCGACCCGTCTGTAGCCGTCCATTTTCTTTTCCCTCTCTTCGACATTCTTCTTCTGCAACCGCTTTGCTTGCTAGTATGCTCGCGCGCACACACATTTTCAGATATACATTCAAATTGTTTGGTCGAATCGAATACAAACATTTCTCTCTCTCTCTCTCCTCATCAGGTCTGGACACAGCTGTTTTCCTCTATCTCTGAAGAAAAAACCTCTCTGGCTCTGTTCATATACATATACGTTTTTTAGGAAGTGATTGAATTGAATTTCTAGGGTTTCAATTGCTCTGTTATTAACTAGCTTTTCAAGTATTTTTAGTTCACGTGTGTGTATATGCTAGATTTGATTTTAGTTGGAAAATGACAATGTTATCGATTGAAGTCCCTTCCTCTTCTGACAGGTAAGTATGAGGGAAATCGTGACTATCCAAGTTGGAGATTTCGCAAACTTCATTGGCTCTCACTTCTGGAACTTCCAGGTACACTTGATTATTTCCTTTATTCTTCACAAGTTTTTTGTACAATTTTTTCTTTGATTTTTTTCCCCCCATATAATTTGAGTAAAAAGCTTGATTTGATATAAACTACTCCAACCTTTTCATCAAAATCTTTTTAAAAATTCCCCTCTCATCCCAAATTTCCCTACTCGTTAAATCTGATGAAAGAAAATCATCTCTAATGCTTTATCTTTTTAAATTTTTATCAAATTCAAATTTGATGAATTCTCAATTTGATGAGAAAAGATGGTTCTCCGTTGATGTGATAAACATTTGATGAAAGAAATTGGAGATGGTTTTGAGCATTTTTCATCAAATTTAAATTTGATGAAAAAAAAAAGGGTCAAGGATTGGAGATGCCGTTATGTTTCTTAATGTAACTTTCCTTCTTTACATATATGTCGTTTGGTTATTGTTCCATTGTTGCTAATAGGGTATTTAGGTTGGGAAGGTGCAGAGTAGAAGTGATCAGTGGCCTAGCCAGGGTTTTTACACAATGGGGTCAAAGCAAGGGCTAATTATTCTTAAATTGTTACTTCAATGAAATTTAGGAGTTCATGAACATACATTTTTTTTGCCAGATTAACAAAATTATTCTATGTAATTAAATTTTGAAGCATTTACACACAAGTTCTAATTTATGAACTTATACTCCATTAAGTTCTAATTAAGATTTTTTAAACCTTCAAGTCTTATTAAATTTTTAATAGTAGGAATTGCTCTTCAAATAATAATTGTTCATCATTTATGATTATCTATAA
The DNA here is from genome assembly GCA_025200525.1 of Camellia lanceoleosa. Taxonomy (NCBI): domain Eukaryota; kingdom Viridiplantae; phylum Streptophyta; class Magnoliopsida; order Ericales; family Theaceae; genus Camellia; species Camellia lanceoleosa. The sequence goes on along the minus strand of CM045759.1, from coordinate 66,308,920 downwards.
AGGTATATGATGATTTGACATTTATTTTGATTTTCAAATCTTTAAAACATCAACTTTCAAATTGAAAAAACTAAAAAAAAAATTATGTGCAAAAAAAAAAAAAACTATGTATTTTTTTGAAAAAATTGAATTATTTTTTGGGTAAAACTAAAAATTTTGTGTCTATAAAGAAGCATGATGATGGAACATTGATGTGCAAAATTGAAAAAAAAAAACTGATAATGTTTTTAGGCTTTTAAGTTTTAAAAGTGGAAAAATTGATTATGTTTTCGGTTTTATTGGATTGTTGAATCAAACCAATAAGTAGAAGGGCAAAACGTTTCATCACATACTGTTTTTCCCTCGCTTTGTGAAACAATTATCTCAAACATTACTATGCAAAATTAATAATGTTCTTAGTTTTAAAAATTAGAAAAACTGATAATACTCTCAATTTTACTAAATAGGACTTATTAGTTCAAAAAATCTTAGATAGAATTTGAGCTACCATAACATTTGTAAATAGGACTTTTAGGTAATTAACTCTTAAATTTCTAACAAAGTCTAATTTACAAAATTATTTCAAATGCCCCCTAGACACTAAACACAAAACACATTTTTCTCACTCTTTCTTTTTTCTCTCATTTTAAACAAACAGATGGATGAGAACATTAATGTTTTGTGCATGTGTATCCTTTAAAATGGGTTAACATTATTTTAAAAATAATTTGAAAAAATTAAGATGTTTCAAAATTTTCTTATATTTATTTTCAGATTTTATGGAACTAGTATGTCACTTGTGGATATATAAAAGTTAATTAGCATGTCACTTCTGGTCTGGATATAAAAAAGTTTTCCCTCATACCCTTTTTTTTTCATTAAAATCATTAGCGGGTGAATTTTAAAAAATTATGTACTTGTGTTTTTTTTTAATAAGTAAAAACGTATGAAAATAGAACCCTAAACATTTTCAAATTAGAGAGGGGAGTCAAGTGAATCCACTCAAATATATGTAGCTCCACTCTTCGAATTTAAAAGCCTCCTGAGCTTGTTGCTTCTTATAATTAAAGTTACATGCTTTGGGTTATTTGGGTAAACATATGGGATGAGATGTGAGGGTGTGTTACATGTTGGGTTCATCTGCTCCAGAAACGTTATATATTTAGTTTTAGATGTGAGTTATGCACACTCTTACCCATTTTCTGTCGTGTTGACAATTTTACACCACAGTAAGGAGTCTGTGCTATGGAACTTAAAATCTATCACTCGGGTTTGATTGAAAAAATTCTCTCAAACACTTTTGTGTGGTGTTCTGAGGTGCTGTTGAGAAAGCATCTATTGATGCTGAATTGATCTCTATACCACAAAGGTGTTGTAAGTGGTTATTTGTTGTTTTCCACCTCAAGAAGAATTAGTGAAGCTCTTGTTTGCACTTTGAAAGTTTGTCACTTTCTGGGAAATTCAGGTTTGTCCATTATTGGTGAGCCTTCATGGACATGGAACTTCAAATTAATTATATGCAGTTCAGTGAATGAGGTTGAGATGAGAGTGAAGTTGAGACACCTTAATCATGCTTATGTATAATTGGAAATGACTGCAACAAGGGCTAGTGATGGAAGGCCTAGAGACACTCTCATATTGTATAACATGTTTAAGATCTGTCAACATTTGCCATCGTTTTTGGACCTTGCATCCTCCTATGTGCTTCAGAATCTTCTTAGTAGAAGGAGGGGTATTTTGAGATTTCTGAAGGGCTTAATAGTGGGCCTGGCATTCCATTATAATTAGACTAATTGCTTCATAAATAGCATATGCATTTTCCTTTGTTGCTTGCTATGTAATGGGATTGATTTTTCCTTACACACAAGTCTCTAAAATATTTTTCTGTTGCCCTTCTGGCTATTAGAAGGCAGCAGGTCTTTCCTGTATGTTAAACTTATCAACTGGTCTGTGGTTCTTGTTAGATATGCTGCATCAAATCTTGATTTTCATGTTGAAGTTATGTAGTCATGTGTTTACATATTTTGCTGCAGTTATCATGTCATGCTGTTTTTCTTGCAAATACAATATTAAATAAAATATTGAGTGGCTGTGTGTAATATTGAAGGATGAATTGCTTGGATTGGCTGAGGACCCCCAGAGTGATGCAGTCTTCAAAAATCAAGGTCTTAATATGGATGTGCTATACCGTACTGGTGAAACACAACAGGTGGGAAATTTTGACATTAAGTTCTTGCCATCTACGGGAGCATTTGCATAAATTGGTACATTTATTTGAAAATTAAAATAAATTTCTAGGTTGATATATTTAATTTTGTTGGCTATATACATGGTGGATATCTTTTTCCTTTATGTGGGTGAGGTTGCATTAGTCAATTTGATAAAGCCTCAATTCCAAGTCCTAGGGGCTACAGAATCATCTTCACCATTCAGCTCTGTTTAGAGCCATGTCTCTCTGTTCTCTTGTGTAATGGGTATACCATTGTCTGTTCTCTAATTTACATATTTAATTCTTCATTGTGGTTATCAGACATGCACCAGTAGTTTGCTAATTCAATATCCAGTGATTTTGATGACTTTCTTTAACTACTTCTCAGTTGTAAAGTTTTGTACAGATTGCATTTATGTCATGTTGTTTATAATTGAGTCTTAATCATGTGCAGGGAATCCTTACATATACCCCTCGCTTGCTTTCCATTGGTTTTCAAGGTACTTTGACCTAGTTGTAATGTTGAGTCTTTGTTCAAACATCTTGTGTTTCTGCTAGGCTATGGGATTTACTTTATGTTCATGCATCTTCTCTTTTTTGGTGCTCTATGCATTCTTCAGCTTATATCATCTACTCTAGGTTCTCTGTAAATTTTTGGTTCCTAGTGAGCCTTGTACTAGTGGTTTTCAGTTTCAGCTACTTCCTGAACAGGTTAATCATGCATGAGGCATTGAGGCCTATGCTACTGCTGAACCCTCAACTGTTGCCTTTCTGCTACCTCTCCACGAATTTTCCCCTTTTTCCCTATTACAAATATTTTTTGGGTTGGCAAATAGGACCAAACTTGAGAATAATGGTTATATTGTGGAATATCCTTCTGAAATTACATAAGATGGTTGCACTTGATGAGACATTCATGGATATAATTTTGGAATGACAATGCACAATCAACAAATTTGTTTAATACAGTGTTTCCCCCTGAATGTTTTCTTGGAAGAATTAAATACATTGCTACATTAGTTAGACTTCTGCATTCCTCCTTCCTTGGTCATAGATGAAATCTTGTGAATGTAAGAAAAAACTAGAAAGAGGAAATAAATGAGAATATCAGACCTACCAAGTGGCATTGAAAATGTCAACAAAAGTGGGCAAACCCAAGCAGCGGTTGGGCATTGAAAAGTCCTTTAAAATGGACAAGCTCAGGCAACCGTGCTACTTACAGATATCATCCATCCTTAGGGAGAGACTTTCAATCTATTATCTATTTAATAGTTGTTGTTGTTGCAATCAATGTCTTTAACTTTCTCAGATCAAAATTTTTGCCATTTTAGAGGAGAAGCAGATGAATTGATAGAATTTTAAGTCCATGAATGGAAAGAATTTTGACTATGCTATTGGGAAAATAAAGAAATGGAGATACTTCAGGAGTGCAACCAATTATGAAACAAATTCTGGAGTCAATTGAATATGAAGATTGTTTTGATACTTACTGGGGGAGGATGGTCATGAGAGTGCATGTGTGGAGATTGGACGGCGTCAAAGGTTTCCATGTTTTATGGAGTTGGCCTTTGGCAGGGTATTAGGAAGGGATGGAATGATAATCAGAAGTTTGTCGTCGGTAATAGTTCAAAGGTCCCTTTTTGGAGGCATCTTTTGTGTGGTTGGAGATGACTTTCCTACCTTTTGCTAGGATTACGGTAGATAGATTTAGCGACTATCTCAGGATGGAAGGGAGTTGGGTTTTTTTGGGACATTGCTTTCCAGTGTAGTTTCAATGACTAGGAGGTGGAGGAGTTGTTGGCTCTCCTTGGGCTAATGTGCCGAATGTGGGAGAGGGAGAGGATGCTTTACTTTGGGTGAGGTTGAAGGCCGACAAGTTTGAGGCGAAATCTTACTATGGTGTTTCGATGGGATGGGCTTCGTTTGGGAATAGACTAATTTAGTAACTTTTTGATTTTTTGACTAAAATATAAGGTAAAAAAATTAGTATGTTTGGGATGACTTTTTGACTTTTTACGAAAAGATGTGCAAAAAAGTAGAGAGAAAAAAGAATATTTGACTTTTTGGTATAGTTTGTTAGCTTTTTGTTTTTTTAGTGACTTTTTGACTATTAAACTAAAATTGAATGTTACCAAACGAGATAGATGTTTCTTTTGCTAGAAGGGTATTTGGGGAACAAAATCACCTTTGAAGGTTGTGTTTTTCGTTAGGACAATGACACATAGTAAGATTCTCACTGTTGACAATCTTATCCGGAGAAAGCATTCATGCGAATTAGTGCTGCTCATTTATTGCTTAGTGGCTAGAGAGTTGTGGACTTTGGTTCTTGTTTTGGTTGGTATGTGTGCATTCTGGAGTTGTTGAATTCTTGTAAGGGGGCTAGGGTGGGTAGGAGAAGGAGAAGGCTTGGTGCCTTGGTTTTGATGTGGATTATCTGGGGAGAACGCAATAGGAGGTATTTTGAGGGCGTTGAAATCCCTATTGTTAAATTGAAGAGTATAGTTTTATTTAGTTTTTATAGTTGGTTCTCAAGTGCAGTGGCGTTGATCATTCCTTGAACCATTTTTTTTTAAAAAACTTTATAGAATTTGTTGAGTGGATTTACTATATAGGTGAATTCTTTCGTTCAGTTTTTGTTTCCTTTTTAATACAATTTACTTATAAATTTCTTGTGAGGGGCATGATTTTTGCAGAAATTTAAGTGATTTTCAAGTTTTGATGTGCCTGGCAGATGTATCACGAAGTTTCCTGGAGATACACTCAAAAAACATTAAACTGAATTGTGGAACTAGCTGTTTAGCCATTTATACTGGGAAAGCTAATTAGTTTTGACTAATTGTCTTCTTAAAGATGCTACTTCCATGTTGTGTTTATGCATGGTGTATTGATTACCATCTCCATCAATGTCATTGCCACTTTTGCTCAAAATTTGGAAGTAACTCAAAAAAGATTGGAATCATTTTAGAGCTTCACTTGTCATTCTTGTATGTACTAATCGAAGTTTTATGTGGAACTGTTGGCAGATATGTTCGATATCAATTCAATTATGTCACCTGTATATCAATATTAACGTGAAGGTACAAAATTAAGAAAAGTTTGTGGAAGTTTTTGAACAAATGTTCAAACTTCAAAGTATCAATTAGCACTTTTGTAAACATCAAAGAGGACATTTATCCACAAGAAAATCTCATTCACCAGAAGACAAAGTTCAGAAAGGTTGAAGTGCTCAAAGAAACGATAGTTTAAAATCCTATAGTTGTTTGATGGCTTGATGAAGTCAATGATATCAGAATTTATTTATAATTTTTTCAGCTTTTACTTTTTATCAGTCTTTTTAATTTGCTTATTTTTTACTGTTTCGAAGTTGATGGAATCTCAGTCACCATTTTGAAGTTGATGGAATCTCAGTCACCACAAGTTACCTGTGGAAAACCTTATTGACTGTCTTGTATTCTTTTATTGTATATTGAATTTCCTTGTTGATGTCAATATGAATTACACTTTTCTTCTCCAAACATATTTATTGTAGTCTATGACTTTGCAGGATCCCTTGGATCCATGAGTTCACGTGGTACATTGTACAATGAGATCCAATCTGTACCATCAGATGTTGTCACTTGGTAAGAATTTGCTTTTTAGTTTTCTACATTGATGTGGTGTGTTATTAATGCTGCTTATGATATATAGGGTTTTTTAATCTAACATATTGATGTATTTTGAAAGAGTCATTCTTATAAACAATTGACAACCATTTTGATAAGATAGCATGACCACCTGCAATATTCATATAAATCACTACTGCCTTTTGAGGTGATGTGTTAAAGAGTTTGTTTGACTTGATTGGAGAAGTCTCATACACAAATCCTGACGCTAGCAATCTATTGACCTCTTTGCCATTGCTTTATTTATGTTGCTCAAGGTGAAGGGCAATGGCAGAAACATATGTTGAAGATGATTCTTGTCATGGAAAATAGTTTCCACAATTAGCCTTTTTCTTGTATTATTTACCTATAGAAGACCTGGTTCAATTTTAGAAAGATTATATGAGATTGCAAACATCATTTTCCATGTGATGATATTTATCCCATTACTCTTGTAACTCTTGGTTAAAGCATGGGCAGGGTGCCTTGGAGGCTCCACAAGCTAGTGCATGCTTGTGTGTCTATGTGTGCACATTCACATGCACATGGATATGTGTACTAGGTATTAGGTATCATGTCTGCCCAACTGGCATTATACACGTTCTCTTAACATAATTTTTGGAGTTTCAATCATTGTGTGTCATAGGTGCGCTATATTGGTTCAGACATGAACTGCTAATGTTCATGTGGAATGTATGTATATTATGTATGATTCTGCTTGTGCTTGTAAAGTATGTACTAGTGCCTGCCAGATACTTTTTCCAATGTTGCTACGTGTTCTGTTAGAGCTCCAGTTTATGAGTAGGGCTTCGGATTTATCTTTCTGTGCAAAAACAAGCCCATCCTTTGGAAATTTGTAATAATGCATACATTTCTTAACTAGCATGATGGTATTATGCAATTAACATGTCTTCCAACTTTGAAGGCAATAAATTTTATTGCTTTACATTAAGCATCAAAGGAATGATGATACAAAGTGTCCTTTTGATAATGTCTCTCCAAGTTGTTTGAAACAACAAAAAATTTCCTCCCCCAACAATTGGGATGATGATTGTGGTTATAAATCCCCATGAATGTCTTAGATCTATAGATTCTGCTAGTTATTTAAAATTTTAATTTGCATGATGGCATCACACATGGTAGATCAGTTCATCTGTTCTTCAAATGAAAAACATTCCGGCATTCTTTGACAAAGTTCACAATAAACACCACCCATTATTCTAGACAGAAAATGAGGTTAGATGGCTCTTTGAAGTACTGAATCCAAAAGTACAGTCGGGCTTAAACATAAGCAGACTCCTACCTACGTTCATTCATTCCAGCTTGTTCAGAAGTGTCTAAATGGGACTGTGTTTGGGAAAAGAAAAAAATAAACATTTTTGAAGTCCTGACACAGTTAGAAGAAAAATATGAGTGGAATTTCTCATTTTTCAGTCAACAGTTGTGTGATCAAAATATATTGTAGTAGCGCAAGCAAAGGAAATTTCTTATGAAGACTATTCAAGAAACTAATTATAAGCATCTTTGTGAGTGTAAAGCACTTTCATTTATGTAATAGCAGTTAGATTTCTAAAGCATCTTATTGGAGATGACCTACTGCTTGAAACATCCTTAGAATGAAATATAAGAAGGCCTAAAGCTATCTTACATGGGCTTGGGTATGGGTGTTGGGTGCAGTATGTGTAGTATCAGATTCATCTAAATTCTTATGCTCAAGAATACAAGACGTGGCTAGAATTCATATGAATTAACTATTTCTTTAGGGGCTTTTTTATTTTTATTTTTTTAAAGTTAAAATAGTGCTTACGAACTAATATAGAGCATTTTATGTATAAAATGGAAATCTTATGCACAATTGTATTGTAAACCTGACTACTTAGACATACTTGTTGGCATGTTTAACTAGACATGCTGGACACGTAACCTATACTTTTACCCAAGTGTTGAGAGTCCAACATGGGTACTTCACAAATTTGGAAGAGTCTATGTAACATATGCCTAAGTATCAAAATTAGCTGACCAAGCTCCTGATATGATGTTTTACCATTAAATGTTGATGAGTAAGGTTGACATATGGAAGTTTTGGTGGACTTATGAATCAGTTTTTATTTCTTATCACTATTCAATGGCTGCAATCACTTCAAAACATTGTCATTTTTTTTTTCGAGTTTAATTTTTTTGAATATGAATTTATTTTGTGAAAGAAAGAGATTATAGAGGTCAAGGTAATTTAGTATAAACTTATCTCTGAAATGGCAATTACTATTTGAGATGATACTCTCTCTAGATCAAACATCATTTGAATAAAAAGCAGATGAATTGAATTGTGAAGTTGATGTATTCTATACTGATTTCTTATATCCATTTCTTAGCATCAGTGGATGCTAGCTTCACTTATCCTTAATCGATGACATTTAGACAAGGGAAATGGATATATTACTATTTTCCCATGATAATAGCAAGTTTGAAGTTACTTGGATCGGTAAGAGTTGAGTTTTAATGACTAGGACCTAACATTCCCTTTGCTAACATGCAGGATTGCTGATCTCTCTACTCATGTATCTGAACCTCGCAAGAAAAACTTGTTTTTGCAAAGTTTATACAAAGAGGAGCAGGAGAAATCACATATGATGAATGGTAACAATAGCGGGAAGCATGATTTTCATAGTGACATTCAAGATAAGGATATAGTTGAATCTCTAGAAAATGAGGTTCAATATTGGACAGACTTTTCAAAAGTTCACTATCATCCCCAGAGTCTATACGAATTAAATGGATTATGGACTGATGTTCAGCAATTCAACAATTATGGTATTGGAAGGGATGCCTTCTCTGAGGGTCTGCGAGGAGAAGAAATAAATGAGAGGCTTCGTTTTTTCATAGAAGAGTGCGACCATATCCAGGTACTTAATGAGCAGAACCCCTTAACCATGATATATTTTTAAATTTTTATAATTCAACTATGACAATTACCAGGAAGGATGATATTATAGGTTTGGCAAGATTTGTTATTCTTTCTTGCATGTTTGCTGATATTTATAGTTGGTATAACATTTTCATGTCCTGTTGTATAGATGGGAATGTGATTTTAAGCAAAAATACCCTTGGTATGCCCAATGGTTGTGTTTAATGATAGTGTCTGGTGCCATTGACAATATATCGTGCAGTTATATTCCGGGAGAAAGGTTCTTTCTTTTATCTGTGTGAAGATGGAAAGTACAAAGATGAAGCCTAGAAAGTAATGTGTCTTTTAATTATTTATTAGATATATAAGAAATTTGACTTTCTTTCAGTGGATTTAACTTTTGGAACTTCCTTTATTTTGCAGCTATCCGTCCTTTTTTTCTTTTTGGTATGGAACTGGTGCCAACCTTCCATACCAAAGCTCTATAGGAGCTTTACTAGTGAGGGTGTGAGTGCCTCCCTAAATATATATGCCCTCCACGTATGCAACCTGGTATTTGTTGAAGGGAGGCAGGGCGGTACATTTGGCTATGGGGCTTGTGGTTTTTGCCACTTAAATTCATAATTGATATCTAAAAGTGCTTCTACATTTTATGTTAAATGAGATGGTGTCAGAAATAATAACAGACAGAGCCTGAACCTGACACCTCTGACTTTTTCTTTTTCTTTTTTTTTTCTCTGGTAAGTAAATGTGTATATATAAATATATATTTCCGGTAAGTAATAGCTTCTAATTTAGTAAACACTAAATATTTTATTAATCCACTTCACTTGATATCAGACTATTATTACGTTCAGCTCAACAGACCTTAGGGTCTGCTAAATGGATCCGTGTCTCAGTTGGTGCTATTAATACTGTTTTTTCTTACGTCTAAGTTGCACATTTAATACTTCATTAATGCTGGACTATTAAATTCTGGTAGAATTTTAAGCCAATCTCATATATAATGCAATATGGCACCTAAACAGTGCTTTGTTGCTACATGCATTGCCTGAGGTCCTTTTATTTAATTGAACAGATTGTGATGTTCTATACAATGGTCCCACTATGCACGTCTTGTATATGAAAGAGGTGGTCAGGTATTTTAGACTTGTGAATATTGTGTTGTTTTGGGTGCCAATTCCTGAGGGTCTATGATCATGAATTTTTCCGAAAAGCTTTTCATGGATTGCGGTTCATGGTTGCTTGATAAAGGCATTGTCGTTTGCAAATTCTGTCTTTCTAATAGAATTTTGGTTCAAACCGGTTTTCTATACACTCTGAAACTGAGATCCTTTGCGTGGATTCTGATTTTGATAGCTCAGTTCTGACTCCTTTTCTTTCCTTGATCCCTCTGATGGTTTTGGCAGGGAATTCAATTTATTGTTGACGACTCAGGAGGATTTTCTGGTGTAGCTGCTGAGTTTTTGGAGAATATTGCAGATGAATACACAAACATCCCAGTGTTGCTCTATGATGCACGTGATCCAGGCTCTTATATGAACCCAAGTAGCCAAAAACAGTCTGCCTTCCTGAATCTTCATGATGCTGTTTCATTTTCAAGACTATCATCCTATTGTAAACTGATTGTGCCCGTTGGTTTACCCTCCCTTAATGAATGTAAGTAATAATGTTTTGTTGGAGAAGATCACTTCTGATAATATTCTCTTCCTTATTATTTTTACCAAAATTAAATTTGAATAATTTTCCAGAGGTTCGGTTTGTTTTTGACATTACTGAGCCTTTTTTTGATCAACTCTGAGAGCTTAATATATATGTGTGTGTGTGTGTGTATTTTCGGTTCTTGTAAGAGCTTCATATATATTGTTGGGCTGATCCCCAGAAACTTAAGCTTTTGTGCACCTGATTGTTGAACATGGCATAAGAGCTTTGATTCTGGAGGTCTTGGGTTCAAATCTCTTAGTTTCCATATGAGGGAGGGTTTAAGAGCTTGATGTGCACTAATTGGTTGGTTCCCTAACAGCTTAAACCCATAAAATGTCAGTGGTTAGTCTTGAGCTCTATAAACCCAAACACATGCACATAAATATCTTTTCTTTATATGTTCATTTTTTCCCCTCCTTTATTCTGGACGGCATGAACTGATCTTCTGCTTGAAATTATTGTGAAGGTAAAGCCACCAGGTTTCTCCGCATAGAGAACGAAAAGGCTTATCATACCAGTGCAGTTTATGCCTCTGCTTTACACTCTATTAGTCTTCCTTTTCGAATGGAACCACTTGGGCCCACTGATGAATCATGTTATGCATCTGGTGCTTTGGATGTGAATGGGGCCATACAAATGTTATCAGGTCAAGCTAGGCAGAATATGGTCACTATTTTGGATGTAGCAATGCCAGCACCTTCCCTGACTGGTATTATATTGCTCTGATTTTTTTACTTCATACCCCTTTTTGTAAGCGATGAGTCTTTGATGTTGTGAATTTTTAAATCAGGGAAACAGCTGGAGCAATCTTTGCTCGGGAATTTGCAACCATTGACCCCAGAGACGGCAGAAGATGTGGAAGACTTGCAAGCAGTGGAATCCATGACTATTCACGGAGCCCATGGATCAGGTATTATTTTTATATTCTTAGCATTAGGAGAAAACCAATTCCCAGCTAACTTAAAGACTAAATACGAAGTCTAACCTAGTTTTTCATGTTTGTACTCTCATCCCGATTATCATTAGGGAATATCTTGGCAAGATACAATTCACATCCTCGACTCCTTCAAATCTACCTATGCATAATATTGCCATGTACTGGATAGTATCTTCCTTACTGGTATTGGTTGAATTGGAAAGATGGCTTCTAAAGGCCAATTTACTAGTGCTACTTTCTTGATGACATAGAAGCAGTTTATGAAAAATCGCATACAATGCTAGAGTGATTCATACAAAAGGCTGTCACAAACTGTCTGCTGCAAGAAACTAAGAGGGTTAGGTCAGGCTGTATGGTTACTAGTATTTCTAGAGTTAACTCTCAAGTTCAATGCTATCATCTTTATATTTCAAAGGGGAAGAAAAAATCCTCATAATTGGATGTGCCACTAGGGATTGTGGCTTGAAGTCAAGTTACATCTGTACTCTTCTTGATAATCATATTCATATCAAATCAAATATGGGATTTTTTTTTTTTGGAGTTCTGAGGGTCTTAAAAGTTTCCTGCCAAAATGGACCTAGCAGGAGTTTGATGGAACTTATAATCGACTTTCTAATTTGGATAACTTACAAAAATTCCTGAGAAAAATGTGGATACTACATTTTACATGGTATTGGTTTCTATTTACTAGAGCAAGAAACACAATTAAAGGAAAGGTCAAACAAAACAGTGAATAAGAGAGAAACTAATAGATGGAAAATAGAGTTTTAATCTTTCCTATGGTGCACTTTATGAAAGTCTGCCATCATTAGTTGTTGATCCAACCAAGTTGTCTTACTATTCTGCTGCTTACCGAAAACCTGGAAATGCATTGAACTATTTAATTTATTTTTGTTTTAATTTCCATTTTTAGGAGGTCATAGCGCTCCAGTTGCTGAGGTGAAGGATGCAGTTCAAGCTGCTTATGGGCAAGTGATGAGAAAGCCAAGGTTCTCTCATTTATCTGTGGCCACTTGTCCTCTTCCAATACCCTTGCCTTTCCCTACAATCTTTGGGAACCTTGTTGGACAACACGGTGAGCTGTTAGGCAGCCCAATTTCGAGTTACCCATCAAGAGGATCGCTTGATGTCCATTCCATCCCCATGGCAGCAAGACTACGTTCAAGCACTGCTGTCTTGCCATTCTTGGAGAATCGGTTGGCGAACCTTCGCAAGTTTGGCATTCAGCGAGGGGCTCTTGGGAGTGAGGTAGTCAGAAGCTGGGGTTTTGGAAAAGATGATTTAGAAGACATTGGAGAGACACTGTCTAAGATGGTTACGACCCTTAAACCTCATTCTGAAGTATCCTCCGATTCAGATTAAGTTTCTGGTGAGTGTCAAAATCCTTTGTGCTAATATCTTTTTCCTTTACCAAACAAAAAAGTTGGGGGATAAAAAATTGCAACATGAGAACTTTTTTGTATTCTACTTTTGTAAAATTGATTACCTGGATAGTAGGATTGAGAAATTCCCATACTTTTACAGCATTAATGATGAACTTTTGTTGGTGGAAAGACGTTTGTCCTTATTTTTTCTTCATCTATCTGGGCTTGCTTACATTACGGTTTGTTTACCTTCTGCATTGTGTGCAGGTGAAGCTTTGTAACTGACCCTATCAATTGAGATTTCTGTAAAAGTTAATCTGGCACAAGTTGGTTCCCGGTGTTCTCTCCTTTCTTCGATGAATGCTCTGTGGTGAGAACATGTTAAATGGGGAATTGTATGGTAATCTGTCCACATCAAAGGTAAAACCATCAAAGAATTTGAAGATCAGTTTTCCATCATGGGAGACGGATGTACAAAGGTTTGTATGTTAAAATTAGAGTGTTCTGTCTTGTTTATGAATTTTGTTTTCTTTGAAGTAGATCCAAATTCTGGTAGTTTTGAACAGCGTTGCCTTTTAATCTGCAACCTCTCTGTTGTTTTCTTTTTTGTTTTATTTTAACTAACACATTGAGTTTGGGATTGAAGAAAAAGTTGTAAACCTTCATCTGTGAAGCACTAGCAGGGTTGCACCCTTGTGTATTGGTTTGTATTGGATTAACAAGTTGCTTTAAGAATCATTGACAACCTTCCAACATTTTCATTGTATTTTGACATGCTTGCAAGTCTGTTTTTAGAGGTCCTGAATCATTTTGTGAACTTTGGTCTACGAGTAATTACGGTCGGTCATGGAACAGAAGGTGAGTCTATTTTCTCCATAAAGTAGAAAAGTACAGAAGGTGAGTCTATTTTCTCCATGAAGTAGAAAAGTTTGACGTCGTTTTTTTTGGGGATAAATTACACTTCTAACTTCTTCTTTTTTCTTTTTGTCTTGAAAAAAATACACCGAGTCCCGCAAGTTTAACATAATTACATTGGACTCTCTTAAGAGTTAATTGACATAATGTAACTCCCTTTTCATTTGTAGTTTATTTGTTATATGAATTATAATTAAAAAAAAGGTACTCGGTTCATAAATCTAAATTGTAATTTTGTTTAGCAAGAGGTCTAGGCGTTGTATAAGTTTTTCCAAAAGGACAAGTTCAACTAAAATGACAAAAATACCCTTCTTATATATGTATCATATTAGTAGTCCCAAAACCTTAATAATCTCTCTCTCTCGCTCCTCCATGTACTCTCTGTGAGATTGTCTTTCCTCTCTCATTTCTTCTCTCTTCTTTTTAATCGTTGATCGCACCAACGTCGTCGACACCACCATTACTCTTTTTCTCTCTCTCTCTCTCTCTTATCTTCGTTTGTTGTCTCGTTTCCATTGTCGATGGCGACGTGATGTCTTTTGATGACTTTGTCTTTAACTTCGTCATGCTCTAGATTTAGAAGATTTGAAGATCGTCGACGACCTCTTTACCGTTGCCTTTCTCTCTCAGTTTTGAACGCTCTTGGCGGAGGAGAAGGCGGAGCAGATCGATTCGAGAGATCTATTGCCACTGTTCTTTTCTCACTGGTCGCCCTCTCGCTCTCTTATTGTTCTTCCAATATGAGGTTATATATATATATATACACACTGGTTCTCAAGATCTTCACTATTATTTTTCAAGATCTACACTGGTTGAGTTCTAATTTTGTGTAGTCTCATATCTGGTTGTAGAAGATGATGATGACAAGTTATGTGTATGGGTGTATGTTTGCAGATGATGTATCGGTTCAAATTTTTTTTTTTTTTTTTTTTTCATGATGATGATGATGATGATGAAATAGATTTTTTTTTTTAAAAAAAATTGACAGATAGAATAAATTTGTTCAAATTTTGAACATTATTTGTTCAAAATTTCAACAGATAATAAAATTTTAAATAGATAGGACAATTTTGTTTTGAACATATAATAATATAAATTTTTTCAAAATTCAAACAGATGGGGGTTTGGTATTGAGAAAAGGCAAATTTAAGCACAAATATTGTGAATTTTTTTCAAAGTTATCTAGTTTTTAAAAGTTATGATTTGTTTGAAGCAGTAGGATATGCACACATATTGTGAAAAAATGAACAAAAGTTGTCTAGATACAATTTTGTTCAGATAAAAGTTGAATAGATAGATATAATGAACTTGTGAATTTGTACAGATAAATTTTGAATTGATAAAAAATTAGACAGATAAAAGATTTACATGTATAAAATTTGGATAGATAGAAGATTTACATAAATAAAATTTGGACAGATAAAAAATTGAACAAGTAAAATTTGGACTGGTAGAAAATTTGAACAGATATAAAATTTACACAAAAAAATGAACAGATAGACAAAAAAATTTGAACATATAGATATAAATTTGAACCAATAGTCAAAGAAAATTCAAATAGATTAAAAAAAAGTCAAGAGGTAAAATTGAAAACAAAATGTCCTTTAGGACTTCTCACCAAACTATTTCACAAAATGTGAACCTCTTACCAAAAAAAAAAAAAAAAATTAAAAAAAAAAAAAAATCACTGGACCTAATGCCTTAAGACAATTGTTAAAGAAGATTTTTCACTAATTTTCTCAACAAAAAAAAAAAAAAAATGATGCTATCTATTTTACGTTAAAATATATATTTTTGCCTTGTTAATCATTGTGTTTACATATTATTTGCATTAGTTTCGACTGTTTTAATTATTTTTTTATAAAAAATTATTATAATTATGTCAATTTTTTTAAAAATTATTATATATATATATATATATTTAAAATTTTAGAAATAGTCAATGTAATTTATGTTTCTATCTTTTTTTAATTTAAGGTTTCATTTGGGAAGTAGGTTAATTTTTTGACTTTTTGACTCCTGGGACTAAAAACCTTGTTTGGGTTGAGTTCTGTTTTTTTTTTTTTTTTTTGACTTTTATAAGAGAAAAAAAATAAAATGATTATGATTTGAATATAATATTTTATTTTATTAACCTTTTAACTTATTTTATTTATTTATTTATTTATTTTTGACTATTTTAGTCATATGTCAAACGAAAGGTAATCAAATATAATTGATGGATATCAAAGTGGTCCCTGTTGAGACAAAATGAACCCCCTGTTTTAAATGTTGCTGCACCACTTATTGAATGCACAAAGGATTTAATGCAAAGGGATGACAAAAGGAACAGTTCTGAGAAACCATAAAAATTGGTCAGTGTTTGTGTTGTCACATTTCAATTAAATTTCTTCACTGAAAATGGGAGTGTGTGATAGTGTCTGATGATGATCACTAATTCAAGGGGGTGCATAATAATCAAAGGCCAAGTCCAATCACTAAATAGGGGGCAGTGGTACACTGCATGTACCTGATGGCTACAGTGGTATATGCTCAAACAATGCAATGTAATGCCCTAATTAAAAACCCATTTGTCAATTGTCCTACCTTCTTGGTCTATGTTTCTCCAAGGTCTCCTACAGATCCTAGTTTGACATATATAGCTCAATATTCCATGTGCAGCCTCTTGGCCATGTTTGGGGAAAGTGTATAAGAAATATATAGGCAATGCATTTTTCTTCTTTTTTTGGTGGTGGTTGTTGATGTTTGGTTAACATGAGTGAGAGATAGAGAGAGAGAGAGAGAGATAGAGAAAAGTATGAGAAGATAGAGATTTTTTTAATTGGATTGGGATTCTCTTCGGTTCATCAGATTTCAAATTGGAGGGTGCTTGTTGGAGTTTGATGAGTCTATCATGGGACTCAATTGTTCATCTTAAGGTCTTTTTCGAATAGGTCATTTATGTGAAAAGTCTAGTTGATTGAAAAATTATAGTCACGTAATTGTATAGCATTTGTTTTTAAACAATGAGCAGTCTATTTCTAATATCATACTTATCATTCATGTTTTGTAGAGAAATTTGATTGATCAGATGGTTACTATCATACTTGCCATCTCATTTATATGGTTGATCTATTCATAAAGTCATACAAGATGAGTAGTTTGAATCATCATAATAGGTCATGTGTAATACATCCCCAATGGCTCTCTAGTCTGATCAATTTTAAAATGTCTAAGTATTTAAAATATATTCATCTTAGCTGTGACTTGCATACATAAAATATATTTTTTTGGTTACATAACATTTTTGCATGAAGAAATTTTGGGCAATTCTGCCTTCTCTTTTCGTTAACTTTGCATGAAGAAACTTTTTTTTAATTCCCTTTACATTGGAAAAATCTGAGGAAAATTTAATTTTAAAATTTTTGGAGCAATAGTTCTAAACTCTAATATTTTGGGTCATATAGATAATAACAATTCAAAATACTATATTATTTCTATTTATCTGTTTATTTGTCTACCAGTCTGCCTATTAATTAATCACCACCCGCTATCTCTGATTGTCACTATCAAATATGTTCTACTCAATAAATCTTAGAAAGTAAACAATTCAAATTACTGAAAAAAACCTCAAAGTAAGTCTCATAAACTGCACAGCAGTGTGGCTATGCATGACACAAAAGCCACAAGCCCAAATTGCAATTGGTTTAGACCAAAGAAAAGTTTTTTTTGAAGCACGACCTAAACTCACACCAGAATTGAATGATTTCTCAGGCTAATCTCCAATCTCTTTCATAATGATTTCCATCTCTCTAGTAAGTCTTCAATGCGTGGGGTTTATGTATAAGTAGACTTTTGACTAATACATACGACTTCATGTGTACATACACACAAAGTCTGTTCTCACTTTATGCATGTTTATGTGAACCAACCATTAATCGACAATCAAAAACTACAAAAATTAATATAAAAAAGTTAATTAATTGCATACAAGTAGTCTCTTTTTCTTGCGTGCAAGTTAATACATGCAATTGGTCAGAAATGACATGTTTTCTTAAATATATAATTTCAGGTTTCAAATGCCATTGACCATAATAATGTCCTTACATCAGTAAGATAATTTAGAATTAAAAAAAAAATAAAAAAATCAAAACTCTAACAACAAAAGAAAGTTTTATAATCATCAATAATAATATTATGATATTAACATTTTTTTATTATATTTTGCTTATTATGTAATTGTTTAAGAATATTAATACATATTAAACTAATACAATGATAATGCATGAAATGATAAATAATTTTTTATACATGAATATAATTATTATAGAACTATGGTAAAAGTAAGTTTTGCAAAGAAAACTGGAAATTACAGTAAACGAGACTGAGAAAATTGAAATAAAGTTGTCTACCTACTACTTCTCTCAAATTACCTTGCAATTGCAAGAGTTTTGTGCATTGGGATATACAAATTAAAGGCTATTTAGATATTGACCAATTTGCTTATGACTGGAATTGTCAAAAAAAATAAAATAATAATGATAATAAAAAAGTGACCTACTGTTTTGCATGGTGACATTCAATACAACCATTGGCTTCGGAGGAATGATTGATACCGAATTTTTAACTTTCAATATTTAATCGTATTGTTAATAATTTGATATGTTTTAATTCACATAAAATTAAAGTATTTTTTTATTATTAATTCATAATCATATGAATAATAAAATAATATTATTATCTCTTTCCTATTAAAATATATATTTATTTCAATATCTAACTACTATTGTATTAGTTTCAAAACAAAAGTAAATATAATTATGTGCTATTTTAGGAAGAAGCTACTTTAGCTTGCGTTTTTGGCTTGTGAGAAAAAAGCCAACTTGCCCAAAACGCCAGATTTTGCATTTGGCAAGTAACAAAAAAGCTTCCTTGTGAAATTACCTAAATACCCTCTATGTTAACAAATTATCTATAATTTCAAAGTTTGGCAATGGTATATTGGTCATTCTATTTTGATTTGATGTCATAAATAAATATTAAATCAAAAATAAAAAAAGTCAACTTTTTACCAACTTCCCAAATCACCTTTAAAAAAAGCCAAAAAACTTGGTAAAAAGTCAAAAGCTAGTTTTTTACCAATTTCCCAAAACACCCCTATGTTAAAAGTGTATGACTAACTTTATTTTTTTTTAAAATCTTAACGCTGTGTTTGATTGGGAAATTTGAGAAAAGATTTGGAAAGAGAAAGGGAAAAATAAGGTGAAATGTGAATAAAATATACCTACATTTCATATAGTTTCACACACCTTTTTCCTTTTCTTTTCCAAATCTCTTCCCAAATCTCTCAACCAAACACAGTATAAAGGAAGTGAGTGTAATTTACACTTAAAACTACATTGTGTTTTTATGAAATAATATATATTTTTTTAAGAGAGAGAGAGAGAGAGAGAGAGAGAGAGGGAGGGAGGGAGTTCTCCCATTGAGATTTCTATTGCTTGCAGGGTGAGAGTGTCTAATTTTCCAGGCTAATAACTTAAACTTGGAGTTTGTTGATTAACTAGGCAAATAAAATATTCTTCCATTTTGTCTGTAGTGAGAAGCAGTAACTGAGTTCCATACTTCCATGCCATTCATTCATATTCAGGTCTTTACCCTTTAGCACTCCTCTACTTGATCTTCAACTCAGAAACACATTAAAAATTCATCCTAGTTTACTCTTTGCAGCCTCTCCCTCCCTATCTATTGACTGATCACAATGCTTTAACCTCTTAACAACAAGGAATTGATTGAAAGACCCTCTAGGCCTTGGAGGCACCCTCTTTACCTTCCACCCTGACATATATATATTATGCAAATTTTTTTTTAAAAATGTTGAGAATTTGAATTTATAGTACAGATTGAAATATATTATCATTCAAAACATAAATAATAAAAATATAATTCTTTTTTTTTAGATGGGACATTTATACCTCATTTTAATAACTTAAATTTTTAGATTATTTAATTGTTAATAATTCAAAATGATATCAAACAGGTTATATCGATCTTATATTCGAATCTTACCACTTGTGTGATAATTAAAATATTTGCACGTATTTGGTCTCTTTATGAAGAAGAGTTTAGCCACCCATGATGGGACATGTTGAGCATATAAATAATAAAATTATCCTTCTCTATCCCTCTTTGTGTTGAGAAAATAAATAATAAAATTACTCTTGTATCTGGTAGTTTAAGTTTTTAGATGAGTTGATAGTTAATAATTCAATAAATATAATTTGAGAATCACACCACTTAAAATGAATTTGATTCATACACTTTAAATTATTAAGATTTTTATTTTTATTTTTTGATAACCAACATTGTTGATATCCATCCAATTATACATAGTGTACTTGAGTAGTGTTAACGTTATTATGCTTTTCACCTTTCTAAAAATATCTTTTTCATCAATTCTCACCCAGTAACAATCATATTTAATAATGGTTAGAATTATTTTTCTTTCCATTAGATAGTTCAAAATTACTAACAATTTTTTCTCAATTACTAAACTATTTAAAATTTTAATTCGAATATTATAAAAATATTGCATTTACACTCACCCCTATATATATTTACTTGTCTTGAAAAAAAAAAAAAAAGAAAAAAAAAAGAAGAAAGGGGGCAAAATGCTGTCAATCAGCTGTGTAACATTCCCACCTAGGAAAGGTCACGTGCAAGTGACAAATCATTTCAGTTTTCTAAGTATTGTACATACATTATATATATATATATATATATAAGCTTAAATTAAATGTCAAATACATATTATTATAGTTATTCATGCACATGGTCATCAAAGCCATTTCACGAAATCTTAGAATCTATGGGTCTCATCATCATTGGATATAATAATTCCAAAATATAATAATTGAGCAACTTGTCTCCAATCCTTAAACGAATTGGATGGTATTGTCCGGCCTGTAAAGACTCATTAGGGGTCTCGTTTTGATAATCTGAACCGTTCACTATATAGAAATCGTCAAGTATTATACGTTTGTAAAAAAATCACGTTGATCGGATATCGATAGTTATGTGATCAAATCAATTTTGTATAAAAAAAATAGACGGTGAATAAATTAACGGTTGACAAAAAACTGTTAAGATGAGATAGCTATCGACATTCGATCAACGTGATTTTTTACAGATATATAGTACTTGACAAGTTTTACACATTGAACAGTTTATATTATCAAAACGGGACCCGTAATAGGCCCCCACGGACTGAATTGCACCATCCAATCTGATTAAAGATTAAAGGCAAGCTGCTCCGATAAAATAAATAATATTAAAAAAAATACAATAAGCCAAAAAGATGGATCTTGTCAAAATGATTCTGAGGAGATTTTATAAAATCATGGTCAACCCTAACCAAATACTTAGGGTTTTTTTTTTAATGTAATTTGTGCCAAAATAACTTAAATAATTTAGGTGGAGAAAAGAATAATTGCTAGCAAATTCGGAAAGAATACTTTTAAATTATTTATTTTTATCAATTTTGAGCTAACAATAAGTTACACTAAATAAGCCTCAAGTCTAATTGGGCCAATGCTAAGACAAGATGACTATCAATATTTATAGAATAAGATAAAAATTATATCACCAAATTATTTAAATAAAAAATTTATTTAGAATGCTACATCAATGATTATATATATAATTATAAACTCAAGTGATAGGTCTTTCGCTTCAAAACGATAAAATCACTTTATATGAAAATCTGCATAAAAATTATATTTACTCTTGTACAAAATTTAAATACAAATTGATCACTATTGTGTGTGTATTTTTTTAGAAAAAATAGTTTTTCTAAACAAAAACATTTATCATTGTCTTTTAAAAACATCACAGTTGCATTATTTTTTTTGTGCTGTATTTATATGTAGAAACATTCATGAATGGTATATGTTTTCCTAATTATTTTTTGTTGGGCGAACAAGACTAAGTAGGGGGAAAGAAGACTAAGTAAATAGTAATTAGTATAAATAATAATACTTATGCTAGCAAGCGTACACATAAAGCCAATCAAACCCAACCTAAGATTTTCATAGGTAGGGATTAAAGTCACCATTATTTTTGTAATATCATAAGCATGACTATATTTTATTGATTATTTTTCTTTCTCAGCACATCAATTTAGAGTGCTTTTATTTATTTATTGTATCTAGCTTTCAATACACTCCTTTCAAATCTATGATCAAAACACAACATAATAGTTAACCTAATAGATGAGATACATTCTTTAAAAACATACTTATAATGTTTAGATTCGAGTCTTAGCCTCCTTTTCTATTCCCTTCCCAACTAATTTACAGAAAAAACAAAAGCAAAAACCAAAAAATTAGACCACAAGTAACAAACAAACCAATTATTATGATAATCACTTGTCATTTTGGTTTATTCACTACTTGTATATACACCATCAGGAACAACTTGTAATAATATAATGGTGACCATCCCAGCAGTTTAAAAGAAAGGTACAATAATTCAATTAGTTTAACATAATTATATGAACCTTTTGTTAGTAAACACAAGATAATTAAATGTGTTAAATTTTTGTTATTGGCAATCTCATTTGAAAATATTCATTTTAGTTGTAATTTTATTCAATCTTTTATTTTAGCGAGGCTATGAGTATTTAGATGCGTATCCAACCGGAATTATACCTATGTAGAGGAGTTTGTGAGCTTAATCCTATCATGTTTGTCACTTTACTAACTATGTTGGGGATCGAACTGTCCGGTCAACTCACGGGGGTCCAGGGGGTTGCACCCCTTGGTGGGTCCGGGACAGTGCCCCCGAAGCAAAAAGAAAAGTTGCAGTCGAAGGCATTTGTCCGCTCGAGCGACCAATTGTGCGCTCGAGCGGAGATGCAATCCTTTCAGAAGTTTCACTCGCCTACAAAAGTACTGGGAGTTATATTTTTCCGCTCAAGTGGCCTTTCCTACACTTGAGCATAGACCCTTATTCTTAAATACGCGTTTTAGTCAGTTTGCTCGAGCGGAGATCGCGATTCTGTTTTTTATAGATTTATTCAATTTCTAAGGTACGACTTATAGATCTTCTTATTAGGCATTAGGGTTTTCATTTGCTTGTTTCCTTTGATATCTGTGAGAGTTTAATCATGAATTGAATGGATTATATCAAAGGGTTTGTTTAAGGGGTACTTAACAATTAGTCCTATTAACTAGACTTATTTACCTACAGGTCCCAACTAATAAATTTAACATTATAAAAATAAGAGAGTGATAAATTTATCACTAAAAATTTATTCATAAAAACAAAGAGACTGATAAATTTATCACTATAAATTTATTCATAAAAATAAAAGACCGATAAATTTATCTTTATCACTTAATAAATTTATCAATAGGACTTAATGGGTAATAAGTCTCCAAAGTAAGACCTATTGGGTAATAAGTCTTCAAAGTAGGACCTATTGGTAGTTTACCCTTTGTTTAATTTATTTTATTCACAAAAGAGAAAGTTATTCTTCAGTGGATTCTGTGGAATTTAAGCTTGAAACTTTGTTAGATTCTGGAGTAGCTCATCGTTGTGGATTCGACAGCGGCATTGTGGATTCAACATTGGGCCAGACAATTCCGAGGTGAAGACAGGGCTAGAAGAGGCACATAGGGGTCGGTTCGATTCAGACATGGATTCACTAGGTAATTGAGAGTACGCTTATGTAATTCCTTTGTATCTTCTTGGTGGATTGTTTTATGACTTTTACCTGTGATTTTTTTTATCACAATTGGAGGCGCTCCAATTGTGATTTTTCCACGTAAAATCGTTGTGTCGTTGTGTCGATTTGTCTTTGATTGTTTGATTGAGATTGCTATTTTTTTGTTAAAATTGATATATAGTCACAAATTAATATCTGAGAGATTTTAGATTTTTCAAAAGGTCAATATATACATTTTGTGTAAAAAAAAATATTATTTATCATCTAAACGACTAACAAATAGCTGATGCAAAAGGGTTGTGTTATGTAATTAAAACTTTAAGCAGACACAATATAATTATATAAAATTTGTAATTTACTCCTATAATAATAATAATAATAATATAAGAAGAAGGAAAAAAGAGCTTTCATAAAACTTATTTACATAAAAAACTGGATGTCTTTAAAAATGAGATAAAAGAGGGTGCAAAAAATATTATGCTGCCGACATGAAGAAGCCTTCTAAATGTAAACAAAAAGAGAACACTATAGTTGAAATCGATGCATCTCCCTACAATTTAAAATGCAGCTCCCGATAAAAATAGTCTTCTTCAACTCCATAAAATATAACTAATAAAAAAAATTTAAAATAAAAAATTGTTACTCTATCCGAATAATGATATACAAACAAAATTTTTGTACAGAATTTTCATACAGAATGATGTGATTTCTTATAGCCCCTTCATTTCCGATCACAACATCTACCATTATCATTGCCTTCATAATTTCAAAGAATGTTATTAAACATCATTCTGAATGTGTTTTCTGTATCAATTTTTTGTTTGCAAATCATTTTTCTACCTAGAATAACTTTACCCCTAAGATGTGAACCTCTCTCTCTCTCTTTGTCTCTCCTTTGTCTTTGTACGCTTGAATACTGCAGAAATGAGCTGAACCCAAAAAACCAAAAGGAGAAGACTTGTTAACATTAATGTTCCGTGCAAAATAAATAAATAAATGGAAACAATTCTGCTATGAATACATAAACTAAACACATATTATATATATAAATGAACAATATTTTATAGAGTTTATAAGTTAGACACCCTTCCTAGAAATCCATCTTATAGTTTTTTGGAATAAGAAGATTCATATACAAAGGATGATAGCTGAAACAACTAGTAAAGTTCATGTATGTAAACTAATTGAATTATGTGTGTATATACCTTATAAACCAAAATGACAAGTGAGTATAGTTTTGATTTTACTTTTTGGTTACCAAATTCAATTTCTTCGTTCAATTTCTTCGTAAACTTCTTATCGAAAGAAAATAGGGGGGAGAGAGAGAGAGAGAGGGGTCAAAGCCGCAAAGGTCGGGAAGAGCTTTCTTTCATTTCATCCCCCTAGACCATGCATTTGTTCTTCAAAAGCCACCTAACTAATTATTAAACCAAGTTTATGTCTGAAACACCAAAAATGTTACAGTAAGGGGTGGCCATTGATTCAATAGTAAAACATTAACTTAATAATCTTGATATTATGGATTCAAGTTTCATGACAATCACTTTGTATATTATACCAAAAGTTAGGTATGTACCAAATCTTTTTCCTCCCAATATACATGAATGTGTACTATTTGAGCATTATTTTTTCTTCATAATGCCGTGTGGGCTCACACCGTGATAATTTAATTTGTAATTTATTAGAAATTTCTATTTAAAAAAAAAACCCTCTTAAAACAATACTAGAAACACACTCTTACACTCTTATCAACAATCTTATTGGGATGTTTGGAAAACTTATTTTAATTTGGATGTGGTAGACTATTTAGTACAATTTTTATTTATAATTTATTATACAGAAATAACTTAAATAAGTTGATTATTTAAAAGTTAAAAAAATAATATTTTTAAGTTCTGTTTTTTGATTATTAATTTTTAACTTGAAAAATCTATTTGTCATATAATGTGCAACCCACATAAAATTTGTGAATGTATTAATAAAATTATTAATGAGAGTGTTGATGTCATAGCATTTACCTAAAAGAAAAAATGGAACTACATACACTAATTGATATATTAATTAGTGTACCAACACAGACTATGACATTGTCATTTCAAAACTATGGACCCTACCCATTATACAAGCTATAAGATCCAAAACTTAAAAAATTATGACACATTATCTGTTAAGCAATACTTCCATGTGTGTTGATTTATTGTAGTAGACCCCATTATACTTGCGTAGTTAAAAAAAAAAAAAAATTAATTAATTAATTACACTAAGACTTTTAATTATTAGTAAAGATTACTTTGTTTTTCTCAGCTATGAGGTGCATTAGGATTCCTTCAACTACAAAAATGTATCACTTTCACTCCATCTAAATTATTTACAAATAAGATGTATATATAATTTTTATAATTTAGTGAGTTAATAGATACGGATTCATAAATTAGATGAGTAAAGTAATATTCAAGAAAATTTTGGTATAGTTAACTCCAAAAAAAAAAAAAATTCATTTATCTACAGCAATACTCTTCCCAAAATGAAAATCGTAGTTGTTGTCATTTACTGGGTAGGGCAACAAAGTGGCCTCTAGAATGAGTAAGTGATGTTCTTCAAACTGAAAACAAGGGCAAATTATCCTCCTTCATGACCAGGACGGGCCATGGAAGGAGAGGGAACGTTTCAGTAAAACCAGATACAGATGAATCCTTCACCGCAACCAAATTCCAATTCTGCCCCTCCTATATAGTAACTCTTCAACAGACCATCTTTTGTCCACTGGTTTGTACAATACAAACTTCAACCCATTCTCTCTTTCACTATTTTTCACATGTTAAAAAAACCAAAAAAACAAAAAAAAAAAAAAAACAAGAAGAAGAAGAAGTATGTTTCCCTATTCTAATGCTACATTGAGCTTGTTTGGTAGATTATTGAAAGTTAAAAATTGATAATTAGAAAACATAAATTAAAAAGAAGTTCTCTTCTAACTTTTAAATAATTTTTTATCTTCGATTTATTTAAATTAATTTTGTTTGATAAATTGTAATTAAGAAAAAATTACATCAAACAATATGACACAGATCCCCAAATTAGAATAACTTATAAATAGCATATTTAATCAGCACCAAACACTCCTATTGTGTTGATATTATCAAAAATAGTTTTTATTTTTTTTTAAAATTTCAATTAACTAGTATATATATTGGAGATCTCCCAACATCATATATATGAACATCCATCAAATCAATTCAAAAACAAAAACCATATAGAACATAGGATTAATAAATTTAGGGGGAAAAAATTTATGGGTGCCAATCACTGAATGTGATAAACAATAATTTCGGGTTTTGACTTCTATATTATGCAAATCAAAGAATAATTTTGGGTGAACTTCCAACCTCATGTAACACTTAATACCAAATTCACACATAAACATAAAAGTCTAGTATTTCTACAATTTTCATGAGCATGAAAATGGAATGAAAGAGATATATAGGAGATAGATGGGGGTTACCTGGAAAGAAAAATTGTTGAAAGAATAAGCTCAAGAGGGAAAGTGAGCTTGAAAAAACTTCAGCAAGACGGACCAGCGCTCCGACCCTCCTCGCTTCCCGATCTCTGTTGTTGCTGCGGTGTCTGCGGTTGTTGTGGCTGTTGTTGATGAAGCAAAAGCTGTGGCTCAAGCTGAAGCTGGTGGTGGTGATGATGGTGATGAGTGTGATCTTGTGGCTGTTGTTGAATCTGATAAGGATTATCAAAAGAACCCAAAGCCAAGGACGGTGACATAGCACCAGTACTAGTCATCTGATTAAACCCACCTGCACCGCCACCGCCACCGCCACCACCACCACCAACCGGTCCCGGGTCAAACCCACTGTTGAACCTCACCAGTTCCTGTTGCTGTTGTTGTTGCTGCTCGTAATTCCGCAACATCTCTTGTTGCTCTCTGGCAGCCACCGCGGCCGCCAATTGCTGAGCCTCGATCATTTGCTGGTGGTGTTGGTGGTGGGGTTGAGCGTCCCGAATCACCAATTGAGCGTTGTGCGACGCGGGTAAACCCAACATCGACATGGAATTCATGTTGTAAGGTATCATTGAAGATGAGGCCGGATTGTTTTGCATAAAACCGGGGTGTTGGAGAATTGGGAGCATTGCCGAGGGCCCAATGTATGTGGCTAATTCTTTTTTAGCGTGGTAGAGGTCGATTTGGACTTGTTTGAGTCTGTGTTGGAGGATTGATATGAGGCCTACGCAACCGTAAACTGGGTCGCGGAGCCTCGCATCTGCTTCGTACGCGAGGGAATTCACGGCGTCTTCGCGCTGGGCCGCGTTGAGTTCGTTGAGGATTTTTGCGACGTTGCTTGCGCCGAAGACTTTGTGAACATTGGCGAATTTTTGAGGCTGGTCTGGTGGGAAATAGGGTGCGAAAACGCACTCTTGTGTGCATTTTCGCCGGAGAAACTTGCACGCCGCACACGGAGAGTTTGATGATGACATCGCTTAGAAAACTGTAAATATAAACGTAACTTAAAAACAAATCAACTCTTCAAAATTAAAAGAAGATCACACATTCTATATATGAAATATATAGCATTTATTGAAGTTTTGTTTACCGATTTTAGCAAAGACAATTAATATAATCAAAATATCGGATTATATGAAGAAAGGAAAACAAATGCTAACAAAAATGAGTCGAAAATAATATATATATATATATATTTTAAAGATATTCTGGAAATAATTACCAATAAATGTAAAAGCGATGATGATCAAGGCTTCAATCAATGCAATGCCAAAGCCTAATGCGGGAATCAGGAAGAAGGACGAGTCATCTCTATATCCCTCTCTCTGTCTCTCTCTCTAAAACTCTCAACGTCATCAACTTGAAATGCAAGAAACTCACCCATTTTTCTAGATCCGTTTTCCATCAAAATAACTTTCGAGAAAGAAAACACATCAAATCACAAAAAAAAAAAAAAAAACCCTGCTCTGCACGTTCAATCAAAACGTCGAGATCTTTCGTTATCTAACCAAACTCGACCCCCCCCCCCCCCAAAAAAAAAAAAAAAAAGAGAAAAGAAAAGCGAGAGATGTACTCGGAAATGAAAGAAAACGAAGAAAATACCTTTTGATTAGTACTAATATCTTCTTGTTCTCTCTCTAATTCTCAAAAAGAAGCTATACAATCTGCGAGAGACAACAACGGTGAAACCGGCGAGAAAACAAATCGTCGTAAGTTTGGCGTCGAAAATGGTGTGGGATTCCACGGAACGAAGAGAGCCGAGGGTCTAGGGTTCGAGTGCCAGAGAGAGAGAGAGAGAGCGCTCGATCCGATCTTCTGTTTCACGATCCCAAAGAGAAGACGGAAACTCAGGAATACAATATGACTGTTATATATATGTGTTCACACACACACAAGGAGAGAGAGAGAGAGAGAGAGAGAGAGAGTTTTTGAAAATAAAAACAGGAATGAGAAGGAAAAAAATGGAGAAATTATAAATAAAAAAAATTCACATTTTGATCTTTATCATAAAGTAAATCATTAATTTTCAATTTTATCAATTTAAATATTAAAATTTTCATATATTTTCAATTTGAATCATTTATTTATTTTCGTTAAGTTAAAGCAACGAAAAAAATTAATAGTTTAGTTTTTAAACTCAATAAAAATAAAAATTTTAAATATTTTAAGTATAGTTACTTTAATTTTAATGACCAAAATAATATATTTTTTTTCTTTTTTATTTAACAAAAATAGAAAAATAATTTAGATTTAAAACAAATCAAATAATTAGATTTTAAATTGATAAAATTGAAAATTTATTTTGTTAAAACTCTGAATTTTTAAATTTTTTTATAATTTCTCCAAAAAGAAATTACCATTTTGTTGTTGATATACACATCTATTTTAACTTTCGTTTGACATGTCAGACTTTTTGATTTTTTACTATTTTAGTTACAAAAAGACAAAATATATTTTTTTTAACTCAATAAGATAAAAATATTACATCTAAACCATAATTATTTTATTTTTTTTTCACAAAAATCAAAAAGTCTATCTTAAAAGAGATTTTTTTGCCACAGATTAAAATAAGGGGGATGCACCAATAAATCCCAAATTAATAACATTAGATTTCAAACTAAATGTCATCAAATTTCAATAATGTTTGAAAATAGGGATGAAATGTAAAATGGAACTGAAATAAAAAAAGAAGAAAAGACTAAATGGGTCAACGTTTCAAAAACTAGGACTTATGGGTAAATTTTTCTTAAAATAACTAAAAAGTCAAAAAACAAACTCACATTTCAAACAAACCCTAAATATATAAAGTGAAGACGGTTTGTGATATGGATACATTTGTGTTTTATATTTATATTTATATATTTTTTAAAATATCTTTGTAATTGATATATATATATATATAAATTATTTATCAAATATATATATATATATATATAAACTGGACTTGAAATTTAAAATTACGAATTTGACAAAACAAGACATTTACGACTTGACCCACATATATTATATATGCGTACTTATTTATCATTATTTTTATATTATTATATTTGTTAAAATTTCATAAGCATCGGGTTAGTGTATAGAGTTCGATTACTGTGTGCGGTGCATTCTGTGCTGTTGATGTCGATGGGGAGATGTTAGAACCGTTGGATTAGAAGGCTTAACAAAGCGAGAGGTTGTCTTATCAGAGCTAATATTAAATTGTTGTTTTGGATGTTTTAAATAAATGTATTTTTTGATTTTTTATGAAATATGGATTGAGTTTAAAGTAATATGATAGAGAGGTGATGTGACTTAAATAAGATGATGTGATTTAAATAGAATAGTGATTTTTTGATTTTTTTAGGGATGTCAAATCTAGCCTAAGGGTTCGTTTGAGAAGTAAATTAACTTTTTGACTTTTTAATTATTTTAATTTGGGACTAAAAAGTCTCATTTGGAAAATTTTTTTTGGCTCTTTTGACTTTTTGTGATAGAAAAAATATGATAATGAGTTAGATGTGATATTTTATCTTATTAAATTAAGAAATCTATTTTATCTTTTTGTGACTGAAATTAGGGGTGAGCAGCGGATATACCGATCCGCCAAAACCGACCGAACGGATCCGATCCGCTGCATTTTGGATGGATGCGTGATGACGAACGGACGGTTGCGAATTGATTTTCTCCAATCCGCCAATTCAGCGGACGGATAGCGGATTTGAGATTTCTTTGGCCGCAACCGAACCGCCAAACCGCCAAATCGCGAGCACCCCTAGTAATTTATAAGACTTTGTGTTTTCAATTTGTTTAAATATTATGTTTGTGTTTTCAATTAAAAAAGAGTTTAAATATTCTGTTGAAAAAAAGTTTTCAACTTGAATATATTTTTTGAATTGAAAAAAATAAACGTATTATTTATCTATATTTTTTTATTTTTAAATCTAACTCTAAAAATAATAAATAGAAAATATGATATATGCTGGTTGGTTTTTGTTTTCAAAAACATATATAGATGTAACAATACAGAGACATGCAATCTCTACTACTGCTCTGTTCATGGTTTTGGTGGTTTGAATTGTTATTATATTTTAACAATTACAAATTGTAATACTTTATATGGATGAATCATACTGTGATTGTAATATGTAGATGAGGCATGCAGTGATCGTGATATTCTAAAGTTTTAAACTTTCTTTCTTTAGATAAGACATATAGTGATTATAATACTTTTTTAAGTCATTGACTGCAATACTTTCTTTCTTTTTTTTTTTTCTTTTTTTTTTGAGGAAGTGCACAAGTTGAATTATGTTGAAAATTTATAAAATTTTAAACCGCCAAACCGATTTACATCTATCCGCCAAACCGCCAATCCGCTCAATCCACATCTGCCGGATTGGCGAACGGATGCGGATTGATTTTCTCCAATCCGCCAATCTAGCGGACGGATGGCGGATTGGAGGTTCTGTAGCCGCAACCGACCCGCGCCCACCCCTAACTAAAATAGTCTCATATTCAACCCAACCCTCCTTCCTAAATAAAGGCTAAATGTGTCAGTGAGTTACCTCTTTGTCCTTGTATTGTCTACCTGTATTGAAATTATTCAATGCTCATTAACTAAGGGGTTATAGTTCACTCCAAACAAACCCTAAGTTTAGATGATATTTCAAATAAGTAGTTTTTTTTTTTTTTTTTGGATCAGCAAAGAAAAATTTCATTAACAGCATGAAATTAAAAGTATAGGAAGATGATGTGTATCGAGAGAGATTTGGAAAGTATAAACTATCCCTACTTCTGCTAATCGCACCCATACAACCAACCCCTCAACCTCACGATTTTTTTAAACAAGAAAATAAAAACAAAGGTTAAGAAGAACTTAACTCAACAAAACACATGAAAGCCCACAAAATTACCCCTACAAAATCCAAGTAAAACACACTCCACAAGTAAAAACACACCCACTGAGCAGAGACTCTTATGCCTATCTCACTGCCGGCCGCACCTACCAAGTCTGATAAACACCGATGACCGTTAAACACCCATCTCCACTTCCAAGGTCAGAACACTTCTTTTCCAATTCAAGCTCCGAACACCCATTGCAACCGACACACCCAAGGACGATCGAAACCCACTGCCATGGTTGGAACAAATCTTCTTTTCCAATCCAAACTCCGAAACACACCCACAAAAATTCTACACTGCGCTTCACCTATCGGAACTACTTATGCCGCAGTCCCTACCCCACTGTGAATCCTTCCTTTGTCCTTCAACTCCATCTCTATAACCATCTTCATAGCCTTATCTTCTTTCCCATTAAACTTGATCCCCAAAGCATAACCCATTTGAATAGTAGCTAGAGCTTCCTCACGAGCTAGAGCACAAGCCTCCGAGCTGCTACCAGATTCCTTGGAAACAGAAATTGTAGCAGCCACTGGTCTGAAAACTATACTCCCGAGTCCTCTCTTGCTAGTTGATGCACCTTTCGGACCATAATTCCAAACAAAACCAGCGAAGCCTCCCAACTGCATCTGATTGACTTTTCTAGATTTCCTTTTATCTTTCTTTTTGCCTTTATCTTCCAACTGATCCTTTAACAGTTGGCTTTCAGTGGGCTGAATTGCTACCAAACATTGTCTAGCAATTCCACCAACTTCAGCTCCTTTCGGCCCAGCACTCATAGGCTGGGCCTGACCCAACACGACCAATTTCAAATAAGTAGTTATTAGCTT
Source organism: Camellia lanceoleosa (assembly GCA_025200525.1). Taxonomy (NCBI): domain Eukaryota; kingdom Viridiplantae; phylum Streptophyta; class Magnoliopsida; order Ericales; family Theaceae; genus Camellia; species Camellia lanceoleosa. The sequence continues at coordinate 66,276,347 of CM045759.1, read as the reverse complement.
AAATTATAAGATTTACTATTTTTGTGTTAAAATTTTAAGAAACAAACTATTAAGTGTCAACCTATAAATAAACAATGGTGTTACATACACCAATTGGTATACTAATGTATCAATATGTGCTATAACATTATAATTTTAAAATTATGGATCTCATCCATTATACAAAGGAAGAGGCTTCTCTCCAGTCCATACAATGGATTATAGCGTGTTGTTGACCCCGTAAGGCCCATCACCAGTCTTGTTTCGATAATCCGAACTGTTCAATGTGTAGAACTCGTCGAGTACTTCATGCTTGTAAAAATCACATAATCATATATTGGTAGTCTCTTGATCAGAGCACATTTTTGTTCATACTTTATTTTTAAAATCATATTTACCATTGACAAAAATCTATTTCAATCAAAAGGCTATCGATATTAGATCAACGTGATTTTTGTAAGTATGAAGTACTCGACGAACTCTACACGTTGTAATGTTTGAATCTTTTGGATGGGACCCATGGTGGGTCTCTCGGATCCAATAGCACATTCTAGTTCACTGTGTGGACTAGAGAGAAGCCTCTCCCTTATACAAATTATAAAAACTCAAAATCAATAAAATAATACTATCTCATTTGTTAATACACTAATTAGGGTAGCAATTGATGCATATAATTTTATTAAACAAAGTAGATTCTTATTTAAGGAGCATTCAATAATTTCTCCTTTCTCAAAGGTTTTTAATGCCTCTACCGTCAAATTAAACTTACTTCAACAGTGATTTAGAAAAAAATAAAATAAAAATCTTACAGTGTTGGTATAATTATATTATTATTTTTTAGATTTTAATTTAAATAATATTTTGTTCTCTTTTTATTAATAATTTATTAGTTATGTGAATGGAAAAATATTATTGTCATATTTTTTCACGGAAATATATCATTTTTGTTTTTTATTTCCATATTTTCAAACCATCTAAATTAGTTTCAATTCATTTGACTTTACTAAAAAGGAAATCAGTGTAATTATGTTAACATTGTGAGACTTACACTCTATTTGTTGGAGCAAAAAACATTTTCTACAAATTTTTTTTTTTTTTTGCAGAAAAATATTTTATGGAGAAAATATTTTTCTATGTTTTGTATTGGTGGTAGTGAAACGAAGGTGAAGGTGAAGGTGAAGGTGAAGTTGAAGATGGTGGCATGGTGGTGGTGGCGGTGATAGCGACTGTGATGGTTGCAGTGGCTGTGGGGATGTTGGTGTGGTGGTTGTAGTGTGGTGACATTGGTAATAGTCCATAAAACTTTTTTCTTCTTTTAAAAGTGAAAAATATTTTCTGTCTATATAAGCTTATTTTCTGTTGATCGTGAAAAATGTTTTTCATTAGACTTTCATTTCTCTATTGTACTAAATACCAAAAAATACAAGAAATATTTTTTAGAGAATATTTTCTGCCCAACCAAGAGCATTATTGTGTTTTTTTTTTAAAACCTAAGATGAGGTCAATTTGAATGTATTAATGATTGTGTTACTATATTTATTTTTTTATAGTAATATTACATACTCAAACTTAGCCTTGGTTTGGCATTCTTGCTAGGCTATTGTAGACACCCCAATTTTGACCGACCTTAAGACCCAGACGTCACCGATTGAACGCTTGGTGATGTCGCATATTGTGCTCGTTCTGAGGTTGCGGAGTCTCGGCTGCGAGCCTTACCTTCGGACTTCTGAACTCTTTTGTACCTTGCTTCGGTTTGCGAACCAGGTCCCGTTTTCTCCGTTTTCTCTTCCCGAAGGGAGGGAGAGGTCTCGTAGATCATCTCTTAGTGGTCGTAGGCTACGTTTCGTGGTCGTAGGCCATTTTTCCCGTTGGAGCAGGTTTTGATTTTTGAGCCGTCGACCATGCCTCGGTTGGGCCTTAATTACCTCCGTTTGCTCCGGTTTTTGGCATACACCTTATTTCCTCCCTTTTGAGAGACACTGTGATCCGAGAGACCAATTTCGTGGTCGAACGTTACTTCCGGTGCCTAACAGCCTATTTTCGGGGCCTCGAACTGCGTGTTTCGGCCCCCGGATCTCCGTTTTGCATCCGTCTTGGTTCATTTTTGGTGGAGACTTTATTTGCATTGTTAGAAAGGTTGTAGGAGAGTGGGAGGCTAGCAATTTTTCTAAAAAAACCAGCTTTTTTTGGTCAAAAGTGATTCAGCATGAATCCGGGAAGGAGGAAAACATCTACGCGGCTTCACCGAAACGGACATAACTCTTTGCACAGGAGGAATTAAGATATGAGGCTACCACCGTTGGAAAGCTTACTTCTGGGGCTTCATTTTTCACTCAAGAACCTCCTAGAGCCAAGTTCGGGTGGAGGAGATATGGTTGGTTGAAATCCGTTTGGACCGAATCTGCGCGGCTTCACCAAAACAGGCATAACTTTTTGCACAGGAGGAATTTTGATGCAAGATTTGCGACATTGGAAAACTAACTTCTGGGGCTTCATCCTAGGGGGTGGCCGGCCACCTTGACCCTTTTGACCTGGTCGGCCGGCCACCTGAACCTTTTGAACCTGGTCGGCCATTTTTGTCTTCTTGAATGTGTTCTAGCTGTGCCAGCTATTTTGCACTTGACCCACTATGCGAGGGTCTGCCGTTTTGGGGGGAAATTTGAATTGGTTTTTCCCCCATTTCCTTTGCTTCTCTCCCTCTATATAACTAACCCCCCCACCTCCATTTCTAAGGGTTAAAAACTAGCTGAGGCACCATTACACATACTCCCCCTATATCTATAATTCAACCTTCCAAACCCTAAGATTCTTGCACCATTTACACCACAACCCATAGCACCACACCTCCACACTCCATTCCAGCAACTTGGAAGTCATTTGCAGAGGTTGAAAGCTCATTTCCTTAGACCAAAGGCTGCTGGAAAGTTGTGCTACAAAGGTAAGCTCCTATTCTCCCATTTTTTGCACTATTTTGTTCTATATCTTAGCCCCTTTTGCTTACATTTTTGGGCTTCGACCTAAAATGTAAATAGTCTTATTTTGAGCTCATCTTCATGTTTGATTAAGGATTCTTTTCTGTTTGAGGCCATCTGCTGCCTCTTTCCCTTTTTCTCTCTTTTAGGGCTATTTCTTGCATGATATATTATCCTTACTTGTAAGCATTTCTGGGTTTCGAGCCAAACTGTAAAGTGCCTTATTTTAAGCCTCTCTTCAACTTTGTTGAAGGGCTCTTCATTGTTTGAGGCCAGATACTACCTCTTGCTCTCTATCTCTCTTTTGGGGCTATTTTTGCATCATATTTTAGCCTTACTTGTGAGCATATTTGTGATTTTCCATAAACTATAAAGTATCTTTTTTTGAGCCTCTCTTCAACTTTGTTGAAGGGCTCTTTGCTGTTTGAGGCCTTTTACTACCCTGTTTGTTCAATCTCTCTTTTAGGGCTTATTTTCATTATACGTTAGCCTTATTTGTAAGCCTTTTTGGACCTCGAACTAAACTGAAAAAAGTCTTATTTTGACATCATCTTCATGTTTGATTAAGGTCTATTTTCTGTTTGGGGCCATCTTCCCCCTATGCATGCTTCATCTCTCCATGATTAGGGCTATGCATTAGAGCACTTGCATTGGCCATGGTTTGGCCTCTTAGCCACTGAAATCTAATGGATTTTCAGTGGCTTAGGTGTTTTCTTGAAGGCCAAAAGCAGAGGGGGGGTGACCCCCTCTCACCTTGTTTTGCTTGATGGTCTTTTTGGCCTTCCAAAGAGGCCCTATCTTGCATGCTTTGTTGACTGATTTTATGGCCAATTTGATGAGTTTTGGAACTATCATATTTGATTTCCAGAGTTTATTTTTCCGTGCTAAGTGTCCTTGATGTATGTGCTTAATAACCCCTTGTATGCCCTTCCAAAAGAACCCATCATTTGTGCATGTGTTAGCTGCATTTCAGAGGTTATTTGGGTATGTTTTGGCATGTTTTATTCACTGATTTTTTCTGGTTTGATGAGTTCTCACCTGCTTCATATACATGCCATGTAAACCATGTTTGCTAGTCAGAATTGCATGCTATTTTAGGCCATCTTGCTAGCATCTTTTGGCCATGCTTTGAACTAGAATTGTTCATGTTTTGGGACTGCCTTGGTTCTGTCTTTATGCTTCATGATCAAATAATGCATGCTTTGTATAGCTATAGGCCAATGCATGTGCCTAGTTTCGTGTTTCGGGACCATTCCATGCATCAGGTGCCATGTTTCCATGTTTCGGGGCCATTTTGCATCACATTTCAGTGCTGGAACTTGCATGTTTGTATGCCATATTTCGTGCCTTGCCATGCCTTGTTAGAGTGGTATTTGTGCCTTAGGATCGGTCCTTAGTTTGCGTGCATGTGTGCACGCATCTCGAGTGTCTCATTTTCATCGTATGGCCACTGATGTGAGTGTGGCTAAGGTCCACTCATGTTGGTGTAAGTCCATCATGCATCGCGTATGCCATTTCATTTCATAGCATTGCGTATGCTAGGTTGTATGTTAGAGCATTGTGTATACCGTGTTACATCGAGCATTATGTATGCCATTTTATAGCATTGTGTATGCTAGGTTGTATATTAGTTGCATTCATGCATGTCATGCATATTGCATTGTGTTTGGGGTAAGAGTTAGCCCGAGCACGAGAAACGAGGGACGTTTTGTACTCCGAGTGACGAAACGTGTCTTAATTCCTTGTCGCCGACACTCCGGATTATCCATGATAGAGTCTAGGCCTTGTTATGTTTTCATGTGCATTCATTCCATATTGAGTTGTGCAATTCGACTCCTCGGCCATCATACATCGAGATGCATGATTGGTGGCACGAGGATCGAGGATTACACTCCCTGAAGAGTAGTCGTGCATACATATGTGAAAATACTTTGCCATGTCCCTTTCTTGCTCTCTATTGCAACAAATCAGAAATCGGCAATCTTTTGGGGCTTCACGCAATATTCCGGGATTAATTGCAAACAGAAGCAAATAGGGGCATCGCAATGGATTTCCGCGCCAAGCAACTCAAGCATGCATCATTCATCATCCGGAGCAGAGTCGAGGCAGTCCCTAGCTTGCATGCCAATTTACTGCTTTCCTAGATTAATTTATTAATTAATTAGGATTTTGTATTTATTCGGACTGTAATTATTCATTTGGGACTGTATATTATTTATTTGGACCCTCCGAGCGAGGGCACAATTGTAATAAGTGTGCGTGCGTGTGATGTATGTCTTCCAACCCCACGTCTTTCTCCCTTTTATTTACCAGCTTATGATGGTTAGATTAGGGCATGTTTCATTTAGCATACAGTATGATAGCATGTTTGCACTCATTCATCTGTTTTGCATGCACGGGGCTCGGTACATCATAACTCATTGCATTGTATTTCAATTCCAAGTTGAATACTTGTTAGTTGTAGCATTCCATATGCCATCCTGCTATAGTTGCATTTCTGCATGTGTTGCATTAGGCATTTCTGTATAGTTAGGATCATGCATGGATTTCTAATTAGCTTTTGTTATGGCTTAGAGTACTCGGTAAGTTTTTATGCTTTAGCATCCTTGCATGTGTGTGAGTGACTGCCATGATAGCATGCTTACCATGAGACTATTTGCTTATGTGATATAACTGCCTGAATGCCTGTGGGTGAAGGTTGGGTTATTTGGATTGGGACAAATCATCAACTGTAAGTTTTAAGCCCACTAGATAGTGGCAAAATCATCTTTTCTAAGCCTACCCGAGGGTGGCAAAATCTGCATTTTAAGCCTACTTATGGGTAGCAAACCATTTTTCAAAAACAAGCATGAAATGTTTTGTTCCAATTCAGGCGATTCAGTCTATACTTGTATGCTGTGCGCATCACATAGTAAATCTAGGCTAATAACCGGAATAAGAATGCATAATGTTTTCAAAACCGGATATCATGGTTAGTAGAGGCCGATCTTTGATCGGGCGAGCGGGGATGCTCACGAAGTGACTTTCCCCAATCGTACCCAAGTTCCCGAGCCGAGGCAACTTTGGTGATGATGGACACTTGGCCTTAGGCACGAGTCAGGGTTTCCTAAATTTCCCAAAATAAAATATTTAGGTGACGACTCTATATCTGGCAAAGCAGTCCACATTTGGCACTTCTTTCAAAAATCTGTTTTCTCAAAACGATTTGCCGGATTTGGACTCTTTGGTTCAGATTACGAACCGTGACAATTTGAGTCCTGAATTGTAGTGAGCCCAAAATGAACGGAACGGGACTCATCCCTCCCGGGGCGTTCGGGGACGTCTACAGCTATATAATTGCAACAGACAAAAAAAAAAGCTACAAAATCACAAAAAGACAAAAAAGTTACAAAAGTACCAAACTACCCCATATACAAATAAAAAGTCAAAAAAGCATCATTCTATACTAAGGGTAATTTTGTCATTCCAAAGCCAAAAATTCAAAAAAGCCAAACAAGAATACCAAACGACTAAAAAAGTCTTAAGCTAAAAAAGTCAAAAAAGCCAAAAAGTCAACTAAAAAATTTATTGCCAAACGATAGAAATTACTCAAAATTATCATTTTGTGATTTAGATTTATTCTACATATGAATTTCATAGTACATAAATTTAATCTCAACCACACAATACTCATTTGGGGTAAATTTGAAGTATTAGGGTAGGGTTCATAGCATTTTCCTTTTTTTTTTTATTTAAAAAAATTACATTATAAGTAAGTTGTTTTTTATCTCTCAATTATAAAAAAAAAACTGACTTACCACATCTCACTTGTAAAAATTTCAACAATGTTACAAGCTCGTAATTTTATTCAAACACACTTAGGGATGACAATTTGAACTCCGCCCAACGGGGACCCGGACCACCCCGCCCTGATAAGTCGAGTTTTCCCTAAAAATTATCCCTCACAAGGCCGAAGCTGGTATTAAAAAATAGATCCCCGATGATTTTCGAGCAGGGGACGAGGACAGATTCCCCTGGCCCGGCCTCGGCCCCTGTCCCGGCTCGAATGATCCTCGACATCCCCCTATAGATATACATATATTTACACTCACTTCACTTCACAAATCTCAAGACTCAAGTATAGCGATCTCGGTTTCGATCCTTCTTTTACGTTTTGCCACTCGAGGCCATTCGAGGATCGAGCCTGAGTCGGCATGGTCGAGGGAACGCCCTCGGAGGTCCAGACGGCTACTGGTAGGGTCGAGGGCGCCTCTCTCAAAAAAAGGAAAAATGTATTCAAAGTTGCTTGTCCGCTCGAGCGGCCATTTATGCACTCGAGCGGACTTCACAAATTTTGTTCCACGCTCTAGTGAGAATTCGGGCGCTTAAGCGGGGATTGTGTTTTCAAAAAAATACTGGGAGAACGTATTTCACACTCGAGCACAGGGTTTCACGCTCGAGCGGGAGCATGTGTCTTACGCTCGAGCGGGGCTTTCCACGCTCGAGCGGACTGCGCTTTATCAGATCATGAAAGTGACATTTAAGATCATTTTCTGATTTTTCTCTCTCTAAAAGTCTCCAAATTTTCAGATCTTGAGCTTCTCTCTCTAGAAACTCACATTCTCTCTAAGATTTCATTTAGATCCATTGTGTTCTTGACCCTAGTGTCTTTGAGAATAAGGTAGATGGCTTCAAGAGTTTCGTTTTGATCCAAGAAGAAATTGGTTTCATCATCTTTGGAGTTCCACCTTGTTGCTTGGGTTTTCTACACTTGAGGTACGGATTTTCTACACTCTAGTATGGTTTTTAGCTTAGTTATTTGCTATTGTGTATAGATGATAAGATTTGGTTGTGGTTTGGACAAATCTAAGGTTTGGGTGTAAAATGAAAAGAGGGGTTTTTTTTTTATGTATATGAGATAAATGATGTTTGGGGTTGAATATAAACTCTTGGGGTACCAAAATAGTTGATTTTGGGTATTTGGGTTATTATTGGAAAAATGAGGATTTTGCCCTAATTTGATAAAATGATTATTTTATATAAATAATTGAAATTAACATTGAATATGTTAAATTGGATGGTTATTAATGTAGATGGTGATATTGGATTTGTATTATCTTACCTATAGAAGTTTTGAATAAACTATCCAATCCGATAATGAATATATCTTGGAAATAATTACATTGGGCTATCGGTGGAGGATAGCTATGATTGTTGTAGAAATTGCATGAGGATTAGGCGATTTTAATGCTAATCCATTGTTGGTGTCATTGAATATGACCATGTTATAAATACATTGTATATGTATGTTTATTGGGAGGAGATGGGGGATATACTCCATATATGATTATGTTTACAAATACATTGTATATATATGTTTATTGGGAGGAGATAGGGGATGTACTCCATATGTGATTATGTTTATAAATATATTGCATATGTATATTTGTTTGGGAGGAGAAAGGGGATGGACTCTATTTAAAGCAAGCTGGTCTGAGTGTCTTGAGTGAAAGACTTGAAATCTATTATACATGGGTGCCGATTCCTGCGGACGAAATATCCATAAAATGGCAAGTTTGAAGTATTTATGTGCGTATTTTTGCATAATTGGAGAACCATTGAGTTGTAGTCTCATTTTGGTTGTTGAAAGATAATAAGGTCAATTCATGAATTGAGTAGCATATAACAAGTGGAAATAGATTGATGGAAAATGAAATGAGATTGACCTTAGTGGCAAATGGATATGTAGGCCTAGTGGATGCTTCTATATCGGTATTATTTATATACGTGGTATTTATACCTTTCCTAAACTTCATAAATTGTGTTAGATTATTTCTACTAGGCTGTTAGCTCACCCTATAAGGAAATATCATTTTCAGATGTAGATAAGATGTTTTCTTCAAGGCAATAGCATGGATGGACTTTTAGGAAGCAAGAGCTTTTTAATTATGTATTTATGTGTGTTTGTTGGTATTTGTAAAGCCAAGGGCCTAAGATGAATGAGCGAGACTCAATTTGTGTAACCAAACAATGACTTGAAAAGATGTAAGCCTATGTGGCATATAATTGTTTGTTAAGCAGTAAACTCTGATGTATGAAAGTATGTTGTTTCTCATATTTATTCCGCATATGAGTTATCATTATTATAATATTTTGAGGGCGTTACACAAGTATCTCTCACACTCTCTCTTTTCTCTATGCCCTCTCTCTCCTCCTCTCTCTTCTCTCTATGAGGACGATGACGGTCGTGAGGGCTATAGTGGCTTGAACGAGCTTTTTGACACAAGTATGGAACTCTCTCAACTCATCATAGCTTCTCTTTTGGACCTTCACCTCCTCCATTTCCTCCAACACTGATCTGAAGCCTCCAACATAAGTATGGAACTCTCTCTCTCTCTCTCTCTCTTTCTTCTCCTCTCTCTGGCTCTTAATCTTTGGTGGGTCTTCCTTACATTTGAGATCTGATAGATGATTATAGAAATTGTTCTTGAATGTTGGTATGATTTGAGCTTATTTTGATGGAAATTCATGTATGTTTCTGTTGATTTTGGATGTGAAATCATCGGCTCCAATGATCATGACCAAATTGCTTTTGCTTTTGCTGTTATTTATTTATTTTTTTTGGCCGGGAAATTTTCGGGACCAAGGAAACCCGATCCCTTTTAGGGGGTGGAGGCAGGGGTGGAGGCAGAGGTGGGCGCGGGGGCAGGGACGGTGATAGGTTTCCTATTGAGGATCGAGGCCGGAGATAGAAGAATTTTCACCAACGGAGACAGAGAGTGTGATCCCCGACCCTGTCCTGGCCTGTTGCCATCCCTAAACACACTTGTGTAACTCAAATTCTTTCAACTCTACAATATACCAATTAAATCTCAATCACATATTTAATTTCTAGGTAAATTTCTTGACCCAAATTCTAACTTAGTAGAATTTTTGTACCAACAAATAAAAAATTATATAATTAGTTTCAAACACCCCGTAAACAAAATGGTGAGTATTAACAATTGTCCTAATTTATTTCATTTTACACGTAGTAATGCTAAGGATTCAGATATAAAAATTTATAAATTATTCAAAATATCACATTAATGATTTAAATTTATTTTATAAGTGAACCTCATAATTCATCAATTTAATATCAATCACACCTATTTATTTCTGAATAAATTTTGAGTCCAAAATCTTGGAATCCTAAATTTTTTGTTTTACACGTGTGCTCTCTTATTTTGTTTTGTTTTTTGTTTTTTTTGTTTCGTTTAAACAGTTAACAGTAATGTCATTGCCCAAAACAAACCACTCTGTTTCAAAACTAATGAATAAATGGGTGCAACATGTACAATTGTGGCACTTTTTCTAAATGCAGTAAATTGATGTTTTGTAACAATTTTAATGTTTAAATTATTGTTAAGTTTTTATTATCTTGATAATCTTTTTAACAAAAAAATCTCATTTTTAGTTAACGATTTTGCCAAAGTTTAAATGTTAATCACTTGACTATTTATCTACAAATAATGAGCTTGAAAATTGAAGTAATTAATTCAAATGAAACTAATGGTGGGACAAATGTAACTACAAAAATCACCTTATTTTTGTAACCCGATGTGATACTCGGATTCAAGTTTATCGTTGCTTTTTTTTTTTTTAAAAAAAATAAATCTTATCAATCAATAATCAATATAAATAATAGAAATAAAGGCGTAAAGGTTAGTTTTCAATATAAAAGGGCATTTTGAAAAGGTGGTTAAAAATTAACTTTTGACTTTTAATTCATTTTGAATCACATTACTTCTCACATATTTTATCCAAAAAAAGAAAAAAAAATAAAAAATAAAAAAAAATCAAAAAATCATTTTTTAACTAACTTTTCAAAACACTCCAAAACAATTATTCCTATGTTTAATATGGGGACATAATGAGCCCATGATAGATATCATATTTTCGATGTTACGATAAGTACAAATTAATTAATCATATAGTTTTATAATATGGGATAATATTCAATCCAATGATATCATTTTTCAATTTTATCTACTCTTGTACTTGTTATAGCAACTTTAATCATATTTTTCATTTTTTACTAGCTAATATATATAAAAAGAAGTAATTACTTGTTTTGCCTATTTTCTTTTTTATTTATGAATTTCAACGCTAATATTTATTTTACTTATCTATATATACAAACTATTTAAAGTGTCTTTCAAAACTCTTCAAATATAGTTAGCCTTGAAATTTTTTATTAAAATAGCTATTGTAATTACTAGTCTATTGGAGTGACTAAAATATGATAATGCTTTTATGATATTGTTTTTTCATGATCCTTAGTATTACTTGTACATCAAATGCTCTTTCTGAAAGCAAGATAGACAAAACAATAAGGTACCATTTGGTTGTTCCAAAAATATGAATTTGACAATTTAAAATTTATTCCCAAATTAGATAAATAAGATTTTTTTGATTCCACAATTAAAATAACTAAAAAAAAATTGTACAAAATTTTCTTTGCTCATGATAATTTTAATTTATTAATTTCTTTTAACACATAATATAAAATTGAGAGACACCAAAAAAAAATCATTTATCACTTAGGAAAACTTGAATTAAGTTAGTTTAGGAATTGATAAGTTTTAAATTAGTTAATTAAACCGAAATCATTTCATTTATGCAATCAAAAGGGCACTATATAGTTAAATTTTCAAAAAAAATTCATGATATTTTTTTGAATATTATTCTTGATGTATATCTCAAATCATTAAACAAGACAAAAGTTTGTCCCCTCCGTTTTAATATACTAATAATATTATTATTAGGCCACAATACTTTAATTTAATTTATTAACAACAAAGTAAACTTAAAAATATATCAGATAATTAACTAGTTATATGTAATAAGTAAAAGAGTAAATAAATAGCTATGTTTTCCAACCATTTTGAATATTGAAATAATAGTGGGTACAAGATTACTTCGGAAACATAGGGCTCATTTGCGAAGTTGGTTTTAGTGTTTGACTTTAATTTATTTTGGGTCATATCACGTTTTACATTTTTTATTCATTAAAAGACAAAAAAATCAAAAAATTAATTTTAGCCAACTTTTCAAAACAACCCAAATTCAGTGTCAAAGTTTGAAATTATGAAATTGTAATTTTGTCAACCATCTTTATGATCTTCCAAATTTGTATTGATATTTGAAGAGCTTTATTGTTGTTAAATTCTCTTTTCAATGTGCATTCAAAAGAAGAGGAAAAAAAAAAAAAAGAAGAAAAATTTTACACAAAATCATTTCATTGGACTCTTATTTGATAAAAAGGACTTTTCAATTTATTTTATTTCATAAATCCCATAAAGAGGAGGCGTATAATTGAATAAGAACAAAATAAAATATAATTCTTATTTTCTTGAACAATGTTGTTAAATTAATATGTTACTGTGAATCAGAGTAATATATTATTGTCAAAGAGAATATTATCTTACTGTTTACATCAATTTTGATGGTAATAAATTTTTTTAAAAAAAATTTCATGATCAATATAAATATTATTTGATACATCTTGATAAGAGAATTATAAGAATACTAATTTTATTAAAAGTCGATATTTAAATCAAAAGTTATATTATTTTAGAGTTTAATATTTTAGTAATAGTGGTATGTATTGAATTCTTCAACGAAATTTTTTGTTACTTATCTTTAATGTATTAAAATTTTATTGTGGGAGAGTTTTGAGCAAATCCTCAGAAAAAAAAAAAAAAAATTCAAATCTCATTGTCGATCGCTACCAACTTGAGCAGCATGACTTTACCTGGAACGAAAAATTGTAGAAAGAATAAGCTGAAGATGGAAAGTGAGCTTGAAAATACTTGAGCAAGATGGGCCAACGCTTCGACGCTCCTCGCTTCCCGACCTCTGTTGTTGCTGCGGTGTCTGCGGTTGTTGTGAGTGTTGTTGATGAGGCAAAATCTGTGGCTCAAGCTGAAGCTGGTGGTGGTGATGAGTGTGATCTTGTGGCTGTTGTTGAATCTGATAATTAAGGATTATCAAAAGAAACCAAAGCCAAAGACGGTGACATAACACCAGTACCCACTTGCACGGCCACCGCCACCGCCACCACCAGCCGGTCCGGGGTCAAACCCACTGTTAAACCTCACAATTTGCTGGTGGTGTTGGTGGTGGGGTTGCGTCGCGAATCACCAATTGAGCTTTGTGCGATGCGGTGCCAGCGGGTAAATTAACCCAACTTTGACATAGAATTCATATTGTAAGGTATCATTGAAGATGAGGCTGGATTGTTTTGCATAAAACCAGGGTGTTGGAGAATCGGCAACACCGCGGAGGGTCCAATGTATATGGCTAATTCTTTTTTAGCGTGGCTGAGATCGATTTGGACTTGTTTGAGTCTGTGTTGGAGGATTGATATGAGGCCTACGCAACCGTAAACCGGGTTGCGGATCCTCGCACATCTGCTTCGTACTCGAGGGAATAGACGGCTTCTTCGCGCTGGGCCGCTTTGAGGATTTTTGCGATGTTGCTCGCGCCGAAGACTGCGTGGGCATTGGCGAATTTTTTAGTCTGGTCTGGTAAACCAAACTATAAACAAATCAACTCTTCAAAATTAACATCACCTTCTATATTTGAAGATGAGACTGATGATGGTACGCCCACCTTATAATTAAAAAAAAAAAACATAACTTTATACTTTTCTGAATTATAATTAAAAGAATTTGTCATAACTAAACATAATATGAGATATAATTAAAGATCTCATGTGTCATAACTAAAATAAGATAATAACTGAAAAAAAAATTTGTTGGTAATTAAAAAAAATGACATAATTAGGAATACATATAATATACCATTTTTCAAGATGTATATATTAAAATTTCTCATGAAATATATATCATTTAATGAAATTTTATTTACTGATTTTAGAGAAGGCAATAAATATAATCAAAAGGAAAATGTTTGAGGCTTTAAAAAAGGGCAATGGTAGGGGTGCCAAATTTTTTATTAAATAAATGACCAAATGTCACACATAATATGGAGTTCATAATTTTGTAGACCTCACACCTATGTGAGACATTTGGTCATTATTTGGTAGAAAATTTAGGGCTATAGCATTTTTTTAAAAAAATCTCATACAATTCAACCCACAATGATGTGATTTGACAAGTGTCAGTTTTTATTGGTTATACACTCAATTATATGGGATTTTCCGCCTTTGTCACATTATTGTGGATGCATTTATATGTACAAAATGTGAATCTTTAACATTGTTGTAATCAAAATATCAAATTTTATGAAGAAAAAATATATACATTTTCCATCTAAATTAATGAAGCGTATAATGACTAGCTAATTTTGTGAGTGGGTCTTCTTTCTCAAAAAAATTAGGGAGCTGTTAAGATGTGCACCTCAATAATATGTGCACATCATATACACATTTATTTTAAACCATTAGATTTTTACAAATTAATCTCAGCCACTGAATAATTTGATTAAGAATATTGACAACCTCTTCAACCGGTTACCTTTTTTCAAATTTGTTCAATTTTTTTCCCAAAGCCCCTATTTTTGGTCTTCTTATTCTTATAAGTAAGTCATTAATGGAAGAATCACAACTCTAAATGTATATATATTTGCAAGATTGAGAATGATTGAGTGAAAACTACTCTATAGCTTCAACAAGGGGAGAATTGGACTAAAGCTCTTAAGTACAAATGGGCTCTATCTTTGGTTTGTTGGGAACTCAAATTCGATGATGGTTTATCTTTGTACTCAAAAAACTTGTCAAACCAATAGTACAAAATTACCTCTAAACAGCGTACCATTTGTTAGTAAATGTTCAATTCATAGCAAATCATTTCTAGTTGTGTATCATATTACTTGTGGGTTAGGTTCTTAGTACCACTTAGCTTTGTATGAAAGTACAAAATTAAGTTACGTGTAAACATTAATTATTCTAATATAATGGCATATTTAACTTCATCAACATGTTTTGTGTTTTAGTATATAGTTGCTTTTTTTGCAAATGTTGCATGCTTGATGATCACGCTTGAATTTTGTCTTTGGTAGGATTTGTAGTTTTGAAATGATACTTTCCTAGGTTGGAGGTGTGCTTTGGCAATTGAATAGAAAAAGGAAGATGATGATTCATTGGATTAAAGATAGTCTTTAAATGTTTAATGAGCCTTGACCAAAGACAAAGACCTTTGTTGTAGTGCAACCCTTAATTGGTTGGAGGGAAACCTAGGGTGAATCCTTGAATTTATGGCTTCTTGGTCCATAGGCTTTGTATAAAATTATTCCATTAATAACATTATGAGTGTTTACTCTCTTCCTTACACCATTCTACACCACTCATAGTTTGCCCTTTTAAACGTGCATTTAAAAATTTAAATCCGGGCCGATGGTGTTTAGTTTGTCTCATTAGATTTGAAAATATTTTTAATTTTTGCTTACCAAAGAAAAAGACAACGTATGATCATTAACTTTTTAACTTTTGCAAAAGCATCCGAAGAAAGCATGCATGATTGATTCTTGAAACATTTAGTGTGTAGGTGAATTCAAATGGAAGAAATAATTTTAGTCGCTAATTACTTTACAATTTTACCAAATAATTTAGTTGTTAAAACCCTACGGCGACTAAAAATTAACTTTTGGTGACTAAAAATTTAGTCGCAAAAAGTGAAAATTCTTGTAGTGTATCGTGGTTATGATTCATTAATAAAAGTTATTACATTTGTTAATCTTATTATGATTGTGGAGAAAAAAGTTGTGGTTATGATTCATTTTAGTAAAAGTTATGATTTTACTACCAAAAGTTATGATTTGTCATGATGAATCATAATAAAAAATGTTACGATTCAAATGTTATGATAATTGATTAGAAATAACTATATTTGTTATAAGTTGTCATTATATTGTTATGATTTATAGTGTCTTTGTTATGACACTTTGGTGACTATTATGACATTGTTATGATTCATTGTAATATTGTTATGATATTTGAAAAAAAGTTATGATTCTTGTCATTTTATATGGACCATACAATAAGTGCATATCATATGCCCTTTTATAAGGTGCACATTGTAGACTTTTCCAAAAAATTAATGTGAAATTAAACTTTTTTGAGTGGGTCTTCTTTCTCAAAAAAATTAATGTGAAATTAAATTGAAAAAAGTCATTTATACACTCTTCTTCATTACTCTCCCTCTCAAAACTTGAAAACCCTAATTAATTCTAGGAAAATTTAGTCAAAACTCTTCTATTGGATCTTTGTTTGGTAAAAAAAAAAGAATAAAGGTTGAGACTCTCTTTGGGGGTCACCCCCTTTAGTTTTGATTGGTCAACTTTTTTTTTTTTGCTCACCCAATCCCCAACCTCCATGTGTGTGAGGGGGTTATGGGGGTGAGTGTTTTAAGGGGGTCTAAATCAATGCCCAAAAAAAAAATAACCCAATTTATTTTGTTTAATAAACACCCTAAGGAGGAGGTGTATAGTTGAGTAAGGATAAAGTAAAATATTTTCTCTTTTTTTTAGATAATATTACTAGAGTAACATATTACAGTTTATATCAATTTCAACAATAATAATTTTTTTTTAAAGAATTTCATAGTCAACATTAATCTTATTTGATAGATCTTGATGGGAAGTTGATTGACTTTTGACTTTTTGGATTTTTGCCTATTTTAGCTTGGGCTAAAAAGCCTCATTTGAGATTGATTTTTTTTGTTTTTTTGACTTTTGTGAGAGAAAAAATAAAATAATTATAATTTAGATGTGACATTTTATCTTATTAAATTTTTAACCTAATTTATCTTTTTGTGGCTAAAGTAGCCCTAACCTCACATGCCAAACATAACCTTAATTTTATTAAAAATTGACATCTAAATCAAAAGTGATATTATTTTAAAATTTAATATTTTGATAATAGTGATATGTGTTAAATTTTTCAAGAAAAACTTTTCATACTTATCTTTAATGTATTAAAGTTTTATTATGAAAGAATTTTAATCAAATCCCCCTTAATTCTAACCAGTACCAATCTCCCCTCTTCCCTGTTGATCTTAAACCATCGTAACCATCTTTTTTATCTCTTAAACCATCGTCGTCCTCTGCCCAATCATTTTTTATTCCATCATATTATATACATATATATAAGACGAGCCCTAAAACCCCAATTTTGTCTCTGTGTCCCAATCACCACGACTCAATTGATACCATTTTTTGTGTTTGGATCAAACCCAGATGAACAAACGCAAATCAATTAACAATTGTTACTAATTTTAAGCTTTTCCTACTTAGAAAAGTTGAAATATTCTTACAATAATAATTTCTAGAATACTTCAAAGAGGTTGAAAAATTAATATAAGATATTTAGATGTATCTGTTTTTGTATAAAACGTAATTAAATGAAATTTAGTTCTTTCCCGTACATAAATGAAAGTTAGAATTTAATGTAAATAATTAGAGAATTAAAGTTAATTTTTTTAATGGGCAGTTAATATGTGATTTAATTGAAATTTTGTTATTTTTTATGTTAAATTATTATTGTTAGAAATTATTTGTAGGAGAGGAGACAGAAATGAAATAAGAGCAAAAAAAAGATGAGGTAGTACAACAAAGGGGTAACAAGGTAATTTCATGTCATTATGTCAACAGTGCTAGGGTTGCAATTTAATTCAAAACGGCAATCGAATTCTCTGCCTATTTATAAACCATAGGGGGATAAAGTGCTCCCATGTTAAACCAAAGCTAAAATGAATTTTGCTCAAAAAAAAAAAAAAAAATTTCAAAGCGAGATACTCATAAATGAAGAAAAAACGAAGAAATTACCTTTTGATTAGTACTAATATTTTCTTCTCTCTCTAAATCTCAAAAGGAAGTATACAATCTACAAGAGATAACAACTGTGAAATCGGTGAGAAACAAATCGTCATGAATTTGGTGTCGAAAATGGTGTGGGATTCCACGAAACAAAGAGAGTTGAAAATTTCAGTCCAAAATCCAGGTATTAAGGAGGGAGTCTTATAACTAGTACATATGGGGTAACTCCAAGCGATGTAGGACATATTCCAACACCCTCCTGGACCACAACACACACTAGCTAGACAAATGGTCCACCAGTTAGGCTCAACCAAGTTCTGACGCCAAGTTGAAAAGTCCAACCTACACTTCTCCTTAAAACTCAGGTATTAAAGAAAGGGAAACTAGAGCCTTATAACAAGTATAGATGAGACAACTCCAAGCGATGTGAGACACATTCCAACAAAGAGAGCCAAGGGTCTAGGGTTCGAGTGAGATAGAGAGAGAGAGAGAGGGGGAGAGAGCTCGATCCGATCTTTTGTTTCACAAACCCAAAAAGAAGACGGAGACTTAGGAATACAATATACTATTATATTACTAGTGGTAACTTGTGCTATGTACGGGCAAGTAACAAAAGGTGGTAAACAATACTAAATATGTTAAAAATTAATAACAAAATTCTATGATATTAATTTAAATAGGTACCTAAATAATAGATTTGATTGATCTCAACTAAAAAAAAAAGAGGATCAAAGTGAGATTCTATAAATATAAGATAAAAATAAAAATAAATTAAGTTTGAATTTGAAGATAAACTATAAGAATATAGAAAGTGAAAATCATATAAATCCTAGAAAAATGATAAATTTAATTGAAAATCAAGAGTAAGAGTAGATCATGTAAATATAAGATAAAGATTATAAAAAAAATCAAGTGTAAATGTGAAGATAAATTATAAGAATATAGAAAGAGAAATTTAGATAAATCCTAGAAAAATGAGGTAGAGAGAAATTTAGTAAATATCAAATGAAAATTGAAAAAAATAAAATAAAATAAAATTTGAAATTTAAAAATTCAAAAATAAGATAAGATAAACTTGATAAGAAAAACATCTAATATAACTATAATAATAGAAGAACAGTTTAAAAATTAGATAAGAGTAAAATGTCACCTATAATTTGTTAAAATTGGTAAAAAAAGAACTCAAAAATAAGAACCGTAGTAAGTTAAAATTATATAAGAGTTAAATGAAATCTATAATTTTTTAAAATTTAAATTTTGTGTAGTTAAAAAATAAACATTTATTTTATTTTATTGTACAAATTTTAACTCTATTTTTAACAGTTTTTGTATTCTAAAGCTATTTAATTACAAAGAAAATTCAAGGATCACTTTTTTATTTTTTTAAATTTGTTTTGTGTCTATAACCTATAAATTTCAACAACTTTCGTATTTTGAAGCTACTAAATAAAATAAAAAATAATAATATCACTTTTTTTTTTAACATCTTAATTAGTTTTATTTTTACTATTTTATATGATAATATAATCATTCATTTTAAATAATAAAGTGTTAACCATAGAACGCCCATGACATAAATATTTCTATGGCAGTGACACGTGAATATAAAATTCAACAATTATAGAAAAAAAAATTTACCTATGATTTTTGTCTAAATACATAAAACATATTTATTCAAATTAAATTTTGATCATTAATATGTAAAGTGTTTATAATTTCAACACAAACATAGTTGAATAATAATTTTGTTTATAAGAAATTAACCAAACTTTTATTGAAGTATTCACATATTGAATCCAATCTGTTTAAAAATTACATGACATTCAATAATGTAATTGAAATTAACTATTAAATATTAATTAAGTAAAAAATATGTATATTGAGTTTTTGCTCTTCGAATGGATCTAAATGACCTTGTCTACAATTGATTTTCGTTATATATATATAAAGAATATTATGAGTTGAAAATAAAGTAATTTATTTGTATATTCATTAAAGATTTTCAAATCCAATCTTGTGCTCCAAATATTCCTTTATGCTATTGACCTTTTACTGCAAAAGAAAAACTTATCATTTAACAACTTAATCCTACTCACTACATATATGCAAAGAAACAAAAGGGCGGAGCAAAAGGGCCTTGTAGTTATCTCGGTCTCAAAAGAGCCTTGTAGTTAGCTCGGTTACCCCAGTCAGAGCGGTAGTTAGCTCGGCCACAGTGTTTTGAACCGAGGTATTATGGTTTCTTAAGGTGGACCTTGCTACAGTTAGCTCGGTCAGAATTTGTTGTAGATAGCTCGGTCTTTAATGGATGTAACCAAGGTATTGGTGAACAAAGGCCGAGCTATGAGTTGCATGTGAAGATACTGGTTTGAGTATGCCAAAGGAGTATTGTTAGCTCGGTCGTTTTGTCATGCTACCGAGGTAAAACCATCTCACTTGGTTTAAGCAATGAGGGGAGTGTTGAAGGATAAGCATCATTTTTCAGGAGAGTGATTCCTAGGAGGACTCTGCATAGAGGAATAAGAGTCCTACTAGGATTGTGCCACGCAGAACCTATAAAAGCTCACAACATCACCTATGGAGAGGTAATGCAATTTTGATTCTCGAATACACAGAACTTTTTGTCTATTTGTCTATTTTGCTAACTTAGGCATCAGAGAGGTATCCGGCACACACCCGTTGGCTAGCTCACGTTTGTGTTTTCAGGGAGTAAAGTGACGACGTTTGGAGAAGTGCAGACTTGATCAATAGGATTATACGAGAAGATTATTTCTTGCTCGTACAATTGGCGCCGTCTGTAGGAAGACCAGAAAGAACAAAACCTCTTGATCAAGTTTTTCCTCTCTAATTGGAAGTAATGGCGCACAATCAAGACTTGCCGCAGTCCGCTATTGATGGACAAACCCCAGAAGGGGGTGAGAGGCACGAAGGTCTGCCTTCTATCCCTTCCATGGCAGATTTAGAGCCCAATGATGTAACCCGGAGGATGCAAAGGGAGGCGGACTATCACTTCGCCGCTCTCAAAGTCCTAAAAGACAGAGGCGGAGGATCGATCCTTAAGTACTGGAGGATCGCGTAAAGGAACAAGACGAATTAATAAGGAAGATGGCGGCAGACATGGAGTCTATGAAACGCCAGATCAAAGGAAAATGGGTAGCGACAGGAGAGGGATGCAAAAGCAACATGCCCCCTCGCCACTCGGAAGATCATGGTAGGCATACCACACCATCGCAAGCAGAGAGTAGGAGCCTGAGAACAGGCGGCACTCAGTCAAGAACTCCCAGGACTCGTTACTCCAGGTCTGAGAGAACGGGAACTGGGAGGTCATATACTAAGGGAAGCACCTATCGGCCCTGGCGTACGCACCAGACGTCATCCAGGCAGACGGAGTTGCCTAGATCATCCGATTTGCGAACTGTGCTAGAAGAAAGGGCACGATGGAAGGAAGATACCAGGGCGCGCGACCCGTGTAGAGTTTCAGCTCTTCAGCGGTTGGCTCATCGGACGCATGGGAGCGTCGAGGTAGGAATGCCAATACCTCGCCTTGGTTACGAACTAGCAGACAAAGTATTAGCAAGGCTGCAGACCTCGCTGTTCATTTCGGCAATTGAGAACGCACCACTACTGTCGGGCTTTCACCAACCCAAATTCACCACTTATGAGGGGAAGACGAACCCCTACATGCACTTAAGCCACTTTCGCCAGGTTATGGCAGTATACCGGCGAAACGAGGCCTTAATGTGCATCATGTTTCTGTCCAACCTAGACGACTTGGGTCTAACTTGGTTCGAAAGGCTACCAGAAGGCAGCATCGCCTCCTGGGCACAATTGGCAGAGGCGTTCTTGACAAGGTTTAGAACGAACACCAAAACGCCAGTGGAGATCGATCAGTTACTCTCCATTGACATGGGCAACAAAGAGACGTTGAGATCCTACAATAGTCGTTATTGGGAAACCTTCAACCATATTGGGGATTGCCCTACAAACCTCACCATTGCACAATACAAACGGGGCCTGCCAGTCGGTAACAAATTGAGGGATTCAATCACTATGACGTCTCCCCTCACGATGGAGGCCTTAATGGAGAGAGTGCACCAACATATTTGTGTGGAAGAGGATGGCGCCCGTGCTAAGACGAAATCTGGCACAATAACAATACCAGATAAAAAGACTTTGGCAAAAGTCAACACGGTAGAGCGACCAAGCAGGAATGGGCGAGGCAGACGGGCCAACAAAGAGGATCCAGACAAAAGGTGGCTCAGAGTTTGCACTGCCATTACCACAATGTTCAAAAAACCAATCTACCGAATTCTCAGTGAGATATGCGATGAACCTTTCGTCCGATGGCCAGCTAAGTTAGAAGAAGCACAAAAAGACCATGACGAAGGATCCCGGTGTACCTTTCATAATGAAAAGGGGCACTGCACAGATAATTGCACGCCGTTGAGACAACACTTGGAGGAGTTAGTGGCAGCTGGGCATCTGGACCAGTACATAGAAGGAGGGACCCAGCCAGCTCCCCAGAACCATGACAACCCAAACGGAATGCCGATCGACGCCCCACCTCAAGGCGTGATTAACATAATACATGGGGTATTCGAACCTGAGCGAGTATGTGAACTCAAGGGAATGATCAAGAAGGCCGAGCACTTAAGAAAGGTATTAAGTGTATAACTTGCCATCAAAAAGGGGAGAACAGAAGCCACGAATGTCATATCTTTTTCAGATAGAGACTTGGCAAGGATATATTGCCCTCACAATGATGCACTGATCGTTACACTCCGCGTCAACGATTACGACATCAAACAGATTTTGATCGACCAAGGAAGCTCGTGTGAGATAATGTATTACGAAACCTTCAAACAATTGAAACTAGAGGACAAAGACTTGGCGCCTGCAACATCTCCCCTAATCGGATTCAACTCAATGCCAGAGTGGAAAGTGGGCAAGATAATCCTCCTAGTCAGAGCAGGAAGCATGACGAAACAAGTGGAATTTTGAGTATTGAAAGTCCCTTC
This sequence comes from Camellia lanceoleosa, assembly GCA_025200525.1. NCBI lineage: Eukaryota > Viridiplantae > Streptophyta > Magnoliopsida > Ericales > Theaceae > Camellia > Camellia lanceoleosa. The sequence goes on along the minus strand of CM045759.1, from coordinate 66,253,579 downwards.
CACTTACAACATAATCTTGGGAAGGACATGGCTGTATACCATGCGATCGGTAGCGTCAACATACCATCAAGTATTGCGGTTCCCTAATGAAGCCGGAGTAATTGAAGAGGTCTTTGGAGACCAAATTATGTCCAAACAATGCTTCGTCACAGTAAATGGCGGCCGCGCTGCCAAGGGATATGTACAGATGGTGGAAGAACCTAAAAGTAATGAGTTGTTTGCGGATGTTGGCAAAACCGCTGAACAGAAGGCAGTGGAAAACTTGGTATAGGTAAGGATAAATGAAAAGAACCCAGAAAAAGTTCTTTTTGCTCGGCTCATCTATGTCCAGCACTGAGAGAATAGAGGCCATGAAATTCTTAATCTCTAACATCGAAGTGTTTGCCTGGATGCCGTATGACATGCCTAGCATTGACCCAAACTTCATCTGTCACCAATTAAACGTCCACCCAAATGCCAAACCAATTATACAGTGCACTCGTGATCAGCACTTTACCACGCCGAGATAGTGGCGGAAGATGTGGGAAAGCTTCTAGAGGCGGGAGCTATCAGTGAAGTGCACTATCCCAAGTGAATATCTAATACAGTGGTGGTGTCAAAAAAGAATGGAAAATGGCGCGTTTGTGTGGACTACAAAACCGTCAACAAGGCATGTCCAAAAGATAGCTTTCCCTTACCCAGGATAAACCAACTGGTAGACTTGACGGCAGGCCATAATCGACTTAGCTTCCTTGATGTGTATAGAGGTTACCATCAGATTGCTATGTATGAGCCTGACTAGGAGGTCACATCTTTTACAACGCCAAGAGGACAGTATTGCTACAAGGTCATGCCCTTTGGCCTAAAAAACGCAGGGGCAACATTCCAGTGAATGGTCACCAAGATGTTTGAACCATTGTTAAGCAGAACAATGGAAGCTTACATCGATGACATGGTGGTCAAGAGCAAGGATGAGAAGGACCATTTTAGGGACCTAGATGAAATGTTCCAGATCCTGAAGAAGAACAAGTTGCGCCTTAATACATCCAAGTGTGCGTTCGGCATAGGATCTAGCAAATTCCTAGGCTTCCTGGTGACCAATCGAGGTATCGAGACAGACCCCTCTCAAATCAAAGCAATTCAGGATCTAGAGAGCCCAACTCAGTAAAAGAAGTACAGCATCTCATTGGCATGGCAGCTGCGTTCAACCGGTTCATAAGTCAGTCGTCAGACAGATGTCGACCATTCTTTCAAACATTAAAAGCCAAGTTAGAGTGGGATGAAGAATGCGACCGCGCCCTAGAGAACTTGAAAGAATACATGTCCTCCCCACCATTGTTAGTAACCCCGATACCTGGTGAAGAGCTTTTTTTGGACCTAGCAATTTCACGGCACGTAGTTAGCACGATGTTGGTCAGAGCGAAAGGAATCTAACACCTACCCATCTTTTATGTCAGCAAAACCTTTCTGAGCGCAGAAACCAGGTACTTACCATTGGAAAAACTGGCCTTAGCCCTGATGATGGCCTCTAGGAAACTGTCGCATTACTTCAATGCCCACACCATAATCGTCCTCACAGCTTTTCCATTAAAAGCTTTGTTTGAGAGGGTGAACTTTTCTGGGCGAATCTTGAAGTGGGCAGTGGAGTTGGGACAGTTTGACATCAAGTTTCAACCCAGAACCGCAATAAAAGCCCAAGCTTTGGCAGACTTTGTAGCAGAGTTCATACCAGGAAGCCATCACATCTGCCTAGTTGACTTGACTGATGCAATTGAAATAGGGATGGAAAGCACCACAGGAAATGCGCAACCCTTGATACAGGATGCCCAGCCACATCTCAAAACAGACCGGAGTGAAGAAAGGGAGGAAGAAGCAAACCATGCTACACCAAGCAAAGACTCATCAACCAATAAAAACTTGGTACGATCAGATAGTGAGAGGCCAACAGTAAGCGTGGACTTTAAAGAAAACACCAGCGATACTCATGACCCCAAGGCATCCTCCGATCCCTTCACTTGCTGGAAGCTGTTCGTTGGAGAGATGTGGAAGCTCTTCGTGGATGGAGCATCTAATAGGCACGGCGTAGGATTTGGCATAGTCCTTATCTCATCAGATGGCCTAGTAATGGAACAAGCAGTCAACTTAGGCTTCCCAACATCAAACAATGAGACAAAATATGAAGCGCTCTTAGCAGGCCTAAAATCAGCACTTTTTATGCAAGCCACCGAACTAATGGTTTACAGTGACTCCCAACTGGTAGTAAACCAGATTTCAGGTGACTACGATGCAAAGGATGAGAGGATGGCTGTAACAAGCCCGCGAGGGACCTTACTATAGTTCGGACTCGATTTGTGTTACGGTTCTTAATCTGAACCAAAGAGTCCAAATCCGGCAAATCGTTTTGAGAAAAACAGATTTTTGTAAAGTAGTGCCAAACATGGATTGCTTCGCCAGATACAGAGTCGCCACCTAAATATTTTTTAATGGGAAAATTTAGGAAACCCTAACTCGGTGCCAAAGGCCACGTATCCGTCTTCACCAAAGTTGCCTCGGCTCGGGAACTTGGGTACGATTGGGGAAGGTCAGCTATGAGCACCCCCTCTCATCCGATCCGAAGATCGGCCTTTACTAACCATGATATCAAGTTTTGAAAACATTATGTGTTCTTATTCCGGTTATTAGCCTAGATTTATTACATGATGCGCACAGCAAACAAGTATAGACTAAGTCGCCTAAATTGGAACAAAACATTTCATGTTTGTTTTGAAAATGGTTTGCTACTCGCAAGTAGGCTAAAATACAGATTTTGCCACCCTCAAGTGGGCTTTAGAAAAGATGGTTTTGCTACTATCTAGTGGGCTTAAAACTTACAATTTTAATGCATTATTCCAATTTAGGTGATCTAACCTCCATCCACAGGCATTCAAGCAGTTATATCACATAAGTAGCTAGCCTCATGGTAATCATTCTATTATAGAAACACTCACACGCACGCAGTATGCTAAAGCATAAATTCTTACCGAGTACTCCAAGCCAAAACAGAAACTAGTTAGTAATCATATGCATGATCCTAGTTCATGTTAAGATGGATAATGCAACACATGCAAGATACAACTATGATAGGCTCGGCTATTCCAAGATGGCATGTGAAATGCTACAGGTAACACGTATTCAACTTGGAATTGAAATACAATGCAGTTAGTATGATGCGCCGAGCCCGGTGCATGCAAGACAAATGTATGGATGCACGCATGCATAGCATAAGGTATGCTAAATTAAATATGACCTAATACTAACCATCAAAAGCAGGTAAGTAAAAGGGAGAAAGAAGTGGGGGTTGGAAGACATGCACACACGCACCCACACTTATTACAAATTCGCCCTCGCTCGGAGGGACCAAAAGAATAATACAGGCTGAATAATGAATCAACTATCCTAGCTAATTAATTATTACAAATTAATTAATTAAAAAAATTAACTAAGCTATGGAAAGCAGTAAAAGGCCTCGGGAAGAGGGATGCATGTATGCTCGTATTGGCTTTGCCCGGAAATCCATTGCCATGCACAAGTTGCCTCTGTTTTCCCTGTTTTGCTCCTCTGAAGATGGCACAATCCCCAAGGAACACTCTCTGGACATTTTGGAACACCACCGGCTAAAGGGAATTGTCACCGGTCATGGGGAATTCTCATTGGCCACAAATGAAGCTATCGGCCACCAATGCATGGCCGGTCGACATTGTATTTAGTCGACTGGCCATATCTTCCTGCAGAACCTGTTTTGACAGCAGCAAAGGGCAAAACAAGGCATGGCAATGCATTTCAAGAAAATATCTGCACCACCATATCCCTTATCATGTTTATGACTCAAAGGGGTATGGTACTCGATTCTCGGACCACCAATCGCGCATTTCAATACATGATGGCCCAAAAGCCTAGTGTGCAACTTCAATATCAAATGAAATGCACACACAAAACACATCAAAGGCTCCAACCTCTATCATGCTTAATCAAGAGGCAAGGGATGCATGCACAATGCAATGCAACCTAAGTATGCAAGCGAGGCTAATGCAACATGATTATGCAATGCATTTAATATGCAATAAGCATACAACCTAAACATGTAAACAATTATGGCATGCAACAACATGCGATGATGGACTTAAACTAACATAGATAGCTCGCAAGCATACCAAAATCAGCGGCCAAAATGATGCAACAAAGGCATGAAAACACACACACAAGCATGCATGCACAAGGGCCTAAACATGGAGCATAAGCCATCGACTCTTCGAAGCATGAAATGGATGGAAAATGCAAGTATGCGAGCATGGAACATGGACTGAAATATGGTTTCTAATGATGCCAAATCATGAGAATAAGCCAAGTAAAGCATGCTAGTGACCCACATACCCAAGGCTAGTAAGCTAGAATGTAAAGGAGCTATTCAAAGCGTGGCAAGCATGACTCCGAAGACCCAAGACAGACCTTAAGCATGTTAAAACATGACCAAAAACTTCACAAAGCTAAGCCAAAATATGCAAGCATGGTGGTCCAAATGCTAGATACATGTTAAGGCAATTTCATGGCATTACAAGACAAGTATGCAAAGAAAGCATGGTGTGTCTAAACCAAGTAAAAACAGAGGTAATACATGGCAAAATACTACCAAATAGCACTTAAGACATGGCCAACATGTACTTAAAAATGATGCTCATACCTGATGCTATAATGACACATATTGAAGACAATAAGGAGAGGGGATGGCCCTCTCCTTCTTAGGACCTTAAACCACCATCCTCACCACTGAAATCCCTCAAGATTTCAGTGGTGAGGAGGCCCAAACAAGGTGGTCCCAAAACTCACCCAAAATAGCACCAAAAGGGGGCAAACAAGGCCTAAGAGGGGGATAACAACCCCAAACACAAAAGTGTCCTTAATGAAATATCTTAAACACAAAAAAATAGAACTTTTTTATGTTATACACCAAGCTCAAAACAGCAAGAAAGATAGTCTAAAAGCTTGTGCAAAAATGGGGGATAAAAGAGGGTTAAAGGCTCACCCTTGTAGACCAACGAAACCAGCAGCTTCTTGGACAAAAAACCAATCCCTTAACCTCTGAAAATGGCCTCCAAGCTCCTTAGGTTGATGATGGAGGTGCTAGGCTAGGGGTTGGTGTGCAAAGGAGCCAAGAACCAAGTAATTCGGAGCTAAAATGGAGGAGATATGGAGAGAGATATATGTATGGAGCCTTAGACCAATTCTTGGAACCCTTAAAATGGAAGGGGAGCTCTTCTATATATAGACAAGGCAAGGTGCCAAGCTTCTAAGAGAAGCTAACAAGGTGCAAGCTTCTCTTGGAAGCTAGAAAGGTGCAAGCTTCTCCAAGAAGCTAAAAAGGTCAAGCTTCTTGGAGAAGCTAAAAAAGGTTAAGCTTCTTAGAGAAGCTAAAAAGGTTCAAGCTTCTTGGAGAAGCTAAAAAGGTTCAAATGGTTCAAGCTAGAACCAAGGGTTCAAAAGGTTCAAGCTTCTTGGGGAAGCTAAACCAAGGGGGTTCAAAAGGTTCAAGCTTCCTCAAGAAGCTAAAACAAGGGGTTCAAAAGGTTCAAGCTTCCTCAAGAAGCTAAAACAGGGGGTTCAAAAGGTTCAAACCCCCTCAAGAAAAGGTCTCGGCCAGAAAAAGAGTCAATCGGCCAACAAAGATGGCCGACCGACCACAAAAGATGCCGACCGGCCGCAAAAGATGCCAATCGGCCGCAAAAGGTGCCGATCAACCACCAATAGTGCCGACCGGCCATTAAGAAAATAGGGCCGGTGGCCTCAAGCCATGGCCGGTGAGGTGTGGGGATTGCCCACAAGCCCTACCTTGCCCTCAAAGGCAAAACACAAGTGTTTGGTGCAAAACCAGACACAAAATAGTCGAATCGAGAGATCCTGAGGCAAGGCGCATATCCGAGACCTCCGGGAACTCAAGACGAACACAAACATGGATAATCACTGAGTGTTCAAGCGGTGACGTCTAAGTCTTGAGGACGGTCAAAAATGAGGTGTCTACAATGGCTAAGTACCAAGAGTTAGTCAGAAAGGAGATCATGAAGTTCGAAGTAGTGCGTATAGAGCAGATTGGCAGGGAAGAAAACAGTAGAGTAGACGAACTAGCAGGCTTTGCTTCGATGGCAGATACATCCATCCCACATCCACTACTGATTGACTACTTACCAAGACCAAGCATTGAAGAACCCGAAGTAGAAGAGGTATGTTGCGCCGAATTAGGCCCTTCATGGCGACTTTAGAAAGTTTAAATCTGCACAAAGGAAAATTACAACTGTTAGTGCGGTTCAAAACATACAAATAAAGTAAGGAATGCAAAAAGTGAGCCGAGGTATGTATACCGGCTACGCCCTTATTCCAGTTTATTCGGTCGCCCGAGATCTGGGCTTCTTGGTCTTCGAAATTCCCAGTAAGCCAGAAAAAATTATCGTCATTAGCATCCTTATCCGGGGTGTTCTTTATTATCTTTTCACGGCGGCGCCTTATTCTTAAATAATAAACCCAGCCGTCCTCATTTTGGCCCAGAGAGTATTGGTGAAATATCTCGGCTAAACCGAGGTTGAGGCCAAGCTGGCGGTTTAGCTCGGCGATGCCATTTATTATTCGGTATGAGTTTGTGGAAAGTTGGGTAGGGAAGAGATTTGTTTGTCTAAGGAATTCACAGAGAAGAGGCTGAACGGGAAAACGAAGTCCGGTTTCTACAATGGAAAGGAGGGTGAAGGGAACGAAGCCAGTTTTTTCCCAAGGGGTAATGTCTACTTCGGCTAAGCTAAGGTGGACATCATCAGGGATACGGTAGTCCCTTCAGAACTCGGCCATAGCCTCTGGTGAGTTTACTAAAAACCTATATTTACCTATGTGGTCTTAAATTATGTATAAATTAGCTAGAGTATTAGCTCGGTGGTGAGGTGAGGCTTTGTAGCTCGGTTGAGCGTTCAAGAGAGTACCTGGCCAACCTAAGTCTGCAAAGAGAAAAAGAAAAGTGTTAAGCACAGATCGTTGGACCGCGTTAAAAAGAAACAAAGGCAGAATAAAGTCTTAGCTCGGCTACGTGGGGTATGTCATTTTTAGCTCGGTTTGAGTAGGGGACTTTAGCCCGGTTGAAACTTATGGTACAACATTCTGAGTTCGGTTATAACTCGGTCGGTGGTTAAAGCCTTCTACTGCGGCATTGTGCAAACCTAATACAGTTCGCTAGCTTGGCGAACTAAGGCAAAGGGTACTTAGACCTATTGAAACTACAAGAATGACATGGAGTTTTAGTTCGGTTGTTTACTTTGGTTAGGTTCGCACCTAATATAAACAACTTCCTAGTTCGGTTGGAGTGGGATTTTGGATCTAAGGCGTCCCATTTCAGTTTGTTCGCAAATCCAGTAGGTGTGAGTACTATTCAAGAAGTTCTTACTCATTATAGAGAAAACTATTTAAAAAGTGTTGTGAAAAAACACGTATATACAAATGGTACATGTTGCTAGTCATATGGAAAGCAAGAAAGGATTGAGTGTCACGACCCAAACCCGGCCCTATGGGTTTAGCATCAGAATCGCCAAGAATCCGAGAGATTCAAGGCTCATGAACGATGTCTGATTAAGCAGTATAGGGCTGGCGGAAGCCAATCTGATAAGTAACTAGTGTCCATTGAGTCTGGAAAATCAGATGCCAAAAACATTTTTCATGCATTCATACTGATTCGAGCAGATGATCTATACACGCCTATACAATCATATACAAACATTCAAGACGGGGACCTAATCCTCGATAACAATCTGATAAAAGCGGTAGACAGTCTATCTGATGAGTACAAAAGCGGTGAGACCGATGGGGACACAAAAACACCCCAAGCCATAGCATGGCAACTCGGAACCTCGCAGTGTGGCAGGCACAGTCGGCTTGACAAAGCTGAGTCTAACTCGCTCCTAGCTCCGATCTGGTGGTGAGCACCTACATATATATATAACAAAGGAGCTAAAGCCCGTGAATAACATAATGCGTAAGAGGTTATGAATGAATGTCCTTACAAGATAAAGCAGTTCATTAAACAATATTTGATCTTCAAGATTTCATCAATCACCATATGTGGTACATCCATTAGCCTATAAACAGTGAGGTCCAAAAGGACCGGGTCTTATGAACTCCAACAGTAATGATGGCCATCCATCAAGAACAAGATGGTTCCACAAGGAAACCGACAGAGCTCAGATGATAAAGATAAGCGATGAAGTGCTAAGGATGCCACTGTCTGATTCGAGAATACAGACATACATTCATTCAAGAAATAATATCGGTTCAATAAACGGTTGATTCAAGATTCAAAAGATAACCATTTTGAACATATCTTTACACAATCGTTACTCACAGAGATTGGGCTAATAGCAGCTAGAGCGCGTCCCCAAGAGCCAACCCTAAACAGTTAACAAATAGAACACACACTAAGTTTCACAGTCGGGAAGGATGATAATTAAATCCCTAAATTTCCTTGGTGTGGTTCTATGTCTAAATCCTCATTAAGATGCCTTAAACTAGGCCTAAGAATGCCTAGGATGGGATGAGGATGCAAAAATACAGTTGGAAGGCATTTTTCAAAAGTTGCTGAAAACAGGGGTCCCGCCCGAGGGAGCCTTCCTTCGCTCGAGCGAGGTTGCAAAATCAAAGGCTTCGCTCGAGCGAACAATCCTTCGCTCGAGCGGTCTGATGAAACAAAGAAAAGTTTGGATGCTCAATTTTACGCCGAGCCACCAATACTTCGCTCGGCGTGGCTCGAGAAACGTTGGTCGCTCGAGCGAAGAAGCCAAATCTGGAATTGCCAGATTTGCCTTCCAAGCTCAAACCAAGCATTCTCAACTCAATTCTCGACCTCTTGGGCCCAAATTCTAGAGAATACATCCTAAAACAATGTATAACAAGTTTCAAAAGCCAATTTATGAATTCAAGCCCCAAAGGTGAGTCAATTAAATCCAAAATTCAAACCCATTTTCAAGAACAATTTCAAAACATGCAATGCATGAACTTTAAACCAAAATCAAGCTTCAATTCTTGCTCAATTGAGCTCAATAGTTGGAAAACAAAATGAAAACATGGACCATAGCTTAAACATGGACATGCATGTACAATCCATCATGAATTCAACTTCAAAATGCACCAATTCAAGCATGCATGCATGAATTATGCTTTAATTCAACATGTATGAACAAATTCAAGTCTTAACTCCACAATTCAACTTGACTCATGCAAGAACAACCTTAAATGCAACAATGAAGGGTTCATTTACCTTGCCTAAGTCTTGAAATCAAGGTGTGGGAGCTAAATTTGCCAATCTACACTTCAATTCTCAAGCAATTCCTCAAGAGTAAGCCAATACACAAGATGAAAACACTCTCTCACTCTAACTCTCTCCTTTGGTCAGCTATACACTCAAGATGTGGCTGAGGAAAATGTTGTCTCTAAGTGTAAGGCTCAAACAATGATAAGAATAAACAAAAACCACTCAATGGCAATTCCGTAAGTAAGGCGACTTATATGCTTAGCTTATTTTAATCCAATTTAATCGTTCCTAATCAATTTTCAGATAAATAAACCATTAAATCACAAACATTCTACTGATCCCAAAACTCTAAACGGTTCCTAATTCGGTTGCCGATAAGGCCTTCAATTAGCAGTTTAAACATATGAATTCAAACAGATAATCAATCAACCAAACAGATGCAATATGCAATTTAATAGATAACTTATTCAATTTCAGTTTCGATTTCAATCAGTCCATTTAGTACTTCAGTTAATTCAATTATCAGTCATTATCAGTTCAGTTTAGCAGTAACCACTGGCTAATTCAGTAGTTTATCGGTAATCAGTACGAGGGTTGTTACATTGAGTTACTTAGAGATTGGAGAAAGAATGATGCAGATTTGAAACCACGAAGATGGTGTTGGGAATACAAGCTTCGCAGGTACTAAGGTTGCAAAAATGGAGGCTCAAGCAAGAGAGAGAAAAGATGAATAGTGCAAGTGAATGGTTCAAAGCATAAGGTTTGGTTTTGTGAAAAGGGAAGGAAAAATGCTCCCTGTTCAAATGTTGCGAGGTACGAGGGCGGCTGTGACAGCTATGCTGGGCCAGTAAAAGTCTGCCACGTGTCCATAGAATAGAAAGTGATTCAGTTACAACGACTGAAGAGACGTTTTGACCGGACAGATTAGTAGCCCGGTGTGAATTTAGCTCGGTTGAGAGGCTAAAGTTTTTAGCTCGGCTAGAAATGGGTAATCCCAATCATGCTGCACAGATGAAATTAAGGGGCACTTGAGAAGGTAATTTATAAGTAAATTGGGCCGAACTGGGTGAGGGACCGTTCTGTGGGCCGCAGTAAGAAGGGCGGAGCAAAAAGGCCTTGTAGTTATCTCGGTCTCAAAAGAGCCTTGCAGTTAGCTTGGTTACCCCGGTCAGAGCGGTAGTTATCTCGGCCACAGTGTTTTGAACCAAGGTATTATGGCTTCTTAAAGTGGACCTTGCTACAGTTAGCTCGGTCAAAACTTGTTGTAGATAGCTCGGTCTTTAATGGACGTAACCAAGGTATTGGTGAAGGTATTGGTTTGAGTATGCCAAAGGAGTATTGTTAGCTCGGTCGTTTTGTCATGCTACCGAGGTAAAACCATCTCACTTGGTTTAAGCAGTGAGGGGGGTGTTGAAGGATAAGCATCATCTTTCAAGAGAGTGATTCCTAGGAGGACTCTGTATGCAGGAATAAGAGTCCTACTAGGATTGTGCCACGCAGAACCTATAAAAGCTCACAACATCACCTATGGAGATGTAACACAACTTGCGCGCAGACTTGATCAACAGAATTATACGAGAAGATTATTTCTTACTCGTACATATATATATATATATAAAGAATATTATGAGTTGAAAATAAAGTAATTTATTTGTATATTCATTAAGGATTTTCAAATCCAATCTTGTGCTTCAAATATTCCTTTATGCAATTAACCTTTTACTGCAAAAGAGAAACTTATCATTTAAAAACTTAATCCTACTCACTACATATATGCAAAGAAACAAATTTAAACTCATGAAGATCTCAAATAAAAAAATAAAAATATAAACAAAAATATTTTAGAGCTACTACATAATTAAGTTTATTTACGTCTGAATTTAAATTGAGTGCCCTCCTTATATATTACAACAAAATCGAACACATAAATTAATATAATTGAAGAACAAAATATAATAAAAAAATAAATGAGATTGAATAAAAACTTCTCTCAAACTCGTAAATGTGTTCCAAATACTCTTCTCGATTGGTACAATCTATACTATATATATAATTGAATGTAGTGGTGTTTCCAAAAGCCTTTAAAATGCCATTCTAAAATCCTCATAATTTTAAAAAATACGTGGCAGCTCTCTTTTTAGTTTATAGCTTCTTTCCTCCCCTCTCAAAGACTTTCGGAACAATAAAAACTCCTAACAAAACCTATCCATAAAAGTTGTCAAAAAAAAAAAAAAAAACCACACATATCCATAAAAAGCTGTCAAAAAAAAAAAAATCAAGACTTTCACTCTCCCACAACTCCCAGAATAGATACATATCCCTCTCCCACGTTACTCTCCCACCTCAAACAAATCTAAAAACAAAAAATACCCATATCTATCCATATCCTATAACAGATAGATATAAAAAAAAACAAACCCCCACCCATCTATCCATCTCAAAGACTTTCGGAACAATAAAAACTCCTAACAAAACCTATCCATAAAAGTTGTCAAAAAAAAGAAAAAAAAACCACACATATCCATAAAAAGCTGTCAAAAAAAAAAATCAAGACTTTCACTCTCCCACAACTCCCACAATAGATACATATCCCTCTCCCACGTTACTCTCCCACCTCAAACAAATCTAAAAACAAAAAATACCCATATCTATCCATATCCTATAACAGATAGATATAAAAAAAAACAAACCCCCACCCATCTATCCATATCCCTTTAAACCATTACTTCCAACAATCCACTACTACAAATATCTATACATACACTTCATTGACTTCCTTCGATCAGCAGTGAACATCAGCAGTCCCCGAATTCAGCAGTCCGCCTTTCGATCAAATGCATGTCTTGGTTTTTCTTTTTCTTTTTCTTTTTCTTTACTAATTTATTTTTTGTTCCAAGCATTTGTGATTTTGTATTTTGACTATAAATATTGCACAAAATTGTAGTGTGTATGTCTCTATTTTTCTTTTTCTTTTTCTTTTGCTCTGAACATTGTAGTGTCCATGTCTCTATTTTTCTTTTTATTTTGCTCTAATAATTTGTAGCATACTGTGTTAGATCAGATACATTCTATATCTTCACATTCCATCACCTACTGTTTGTTCCACCAATTTTGGTGTTGTGGGCTAAATACATACAGGGCCTCTTGAAGGTCGTAGCTGTTCTCGAACTACAGCTATCCCATGTTTATCATGTTATTCACAAATATTCAATATTTAGTGGAACTAGAACTGTGGGATTTAATTAAATTTGCTTGGATTAAATAGTAACGATAATTCCATTGTCATGGCTGGGCATTAGTTTCCCAAAATATGTGATCAATCCCTGAAAATAAAAATGTTTGAGCTTTTTGTCTTTCAAATGATTAGAACTTTTGTGAAGTTAAAAATTGTATGCCTTCTAGGTGATCAATTTAAGTAGATCAATAAAGTTGATCAATTTAAGTAGATCAATAAAGTTTGCATTGTCATGGCTGGGCATCGGTTTCCCAAAATATGTGATCAATCCTTGAAAATAAAAACGTTTGAGATTTTTGTCTTTCAGATGATCAGAACTTTTGTGAAGTTAAAAATTGTATGCCTTCCAGGTGATCAATTTAAGTAGATCAATAAAGTTTGCATTCATGGACCTCCCCAAGAAATATCCAATGTTTATCATGTTATTTACAAAAAAAAAAAAAAAAAAGAACTCAAACTTCTTTGGACACTTCCAAGAAAAAAAAATAAAAAAATAGACCAAAAAAACAACTCCCACATTTTACACTTTCGATATCCATCCACGCTATTTTTTTAAAAACAATCTATAATTATTAAATAAATTAATAAAAAATATAAAATATAAAAATTACAAATATGTTTATCACGTTATTTACAAAAAAATAGCTCAAATATCTGTAACTTAAATAAATTAAAAACATATATACAAACTATAAAAATTCAATACAAAAAAAGACCTCAAATATCTATAACTTAAATAAATTAAAAACATATATACAAACTATAAAAATTCAATACAAAAAAAGACCTCAAATATCTATAACTTAAATAAATTAAAAACATATACAAACTATAACTTAAATAAATTAAAAACATATATACAAACTATAAAAATTCAATTCCAAGCATTGATCAATAATTTTGTTCAAGAGTTCCAAATGTGTTTCATTTTCCTAGAAACAATTATTTTATTATTTCTCTTCATATATTAATTGTTTAAAATAAGTAATGTCATACATGAAAACATATGTTGCATTTGAGATTTACATGTTTATATTTAATTTAATTGTCTGTACATATACGATGTTTAATTCATATAATTATTTTATTTTATAATTAAGTACCCTTCTTTTTTTTCAAAATTTTTTTTTTTTTGAAGAAACAATTTTTATGTTAACAATTATCATTATAAATATTACTCAAATAATAATAAATGTGGTTTATTCTTTTAAAAATTTGACTAACATTATGTAATTGTATGTTAAATTCATTATGCAAATAAATATGCAGCCTCCTCTAAATTTGCGCCGTAGTGATCATTTGGCCATGCAAAATGCCATAAATGAATTTGAAACTGTACCGCATAAAGAGGGTTTACCAATAGAAAATTTTGCTGATTGGAAAATCAAAATATGTCGAGCAATGCAAAAATTAGGGGAAAAAATAAGTGAAAAAAAATTGATGGAAATAATATTAGACCTTTTACTATTGAAGTGGAATGAAGTAAAGGAAACAATTTTTCAAAAGTATGAAATCAAAGATGCCTCAGACTTAATGGATGCTTTAATGGAGGAGGAGCATGACGTTCATCCTCTATGGACTGAACTTGAGCAAGAGTGGATAACTCCAAATTTGACGATACGAGAGCATATGTTACATAAAGAGCAAGTGTTTTATAAGCTTAGGAAAAAAGGTTTCTAGCCCCACATTGCAATATTAGTTCATGCTATAGTTAACACACTTCCAACCTCATGACCTATTCAAGAAATTCATAAAAAAATTAAAAAAGACTTTCCAGACATGAGAGCATTGATAGTTATGTTGGAGGAAATTGAAAATGATATGATTTATTTACAAGCATTGGATAAAGTGGAGCAACGCATTGGTAATGAAAATATTAAAGTGGAACAACAGCAGCAGCAACAACAAAATAATGGTGGTGAAGAGAACGAAGTGAAGCAACAACCCAAAAATGAGGACAATTAAATCAACACTCTTCATAAGGTAATATATCTTTTCTTTTCTTTTTTTAAGTTTGTTTGTATGTAAAAAATGATAACCAAAAAATGTTAACACTTTTTTATTTTACAGATACTTTTTGGGACATTTGGACATGATGAACGACATCTATTAAGTTTTAATTTATCAAATATAGATAGATTTAATTTTTGACATTTAGTTTATTATTAGTTTTTTTAGCATATATATGTTTTAGACATTAGGTTCATTGAGAAACATCTTATTTATTGTTAATATAGATTATTTCATTAGTTAGAAATCAAGTTTATTGTTTTAAGAAAAGTAACTCAATTGGATTGTAATATTTTATGAATATTTGCTTTGAAATATTATCTTCACTTATGAAATTTGAAAAGATGATCTCTATGCATTATAATTATAATTTTGTGAGTAAATTTAGAAATTAATGTGTTATTAAAAAATTTACACATTATTGAACCAATCCGTGCATAGCACGGGTTTACCACTAGTTTTTCTTCAAACAAATGGGTGAACTCCAACTGCATCACAAAACATCACTCTTTGTATTGGCCTTTTAGCCCTTTGTTGCCATTGCTACTTTTTTCCTATACGTTGTAGTTGTAAAATTTTTATAATCGAGAAGGATATAAATTTGATGAAGGAATTTGAATTAGCGTCAAACTCATCTTTTATCTATAAATATTTTGAAAAAAATCCTATCTATATGATATTATATATATCCATATCCTAAGTAATTAAAAAGTGAAATAAAATATATTTAAAAAGAGGAAAATAGAATGAGAGAAAAATAGATGTGTCACCTACGAAAGAGTTTAATAAGATGTTAGAATTGAGAAGTTGGAGTTTTTTTTTGAGATTTTTTTCCTGTACATTGTAGTTGTAAATTTTTTAAAAAAAATGAATAATAAATTTTGGAGGCATAAGGGCATCTACTACATTATTATAATTTCAACAACTAACTTAGATTATGAAGGGGAAAAAAAATTAAATACACCAAATAAACTAAAACTAAAACAAATAAAAAAATCAGCAAAAGAAAGAATAGAGCAAAAAACATAATATGAGATTTCAAATATATATTTCTTTTCACATAAGAAAAATCTTGCATAATTGGTTAAATCACCTGTTTAATTTCTCTACAGGTTTCTCCTGTTCTCCAATATTTTTGCCCAATTTCATATTGTCATGGAGGTAAGATTTTGAGATTTATAGTTTAATTTATTTTTTATTTTTTAAAATATTTTTGAGTAGGATATAAATTTGATGAAGGAATTTGAATTAGAGTCAAACTAATCTTTTATCTATAAATATTTTGAAAAGATCCTATCCATATGATATTATAAATATTCCTAAGTAATTAAAAAGTGAAATATATTAAAAAAGAGGAAAAAATAGGAAAATAGAGTGAGAGAAGAATAAGTGAAATACATTAAAAAAGAGGAAAAAATAGGAAAATAGAATGAGAGAAAAATAGATGTGCCACCTAGGAAAGAGTGTAATGAGATGTTAGGATTGAAAATTTGAAATTTTTTAAGAAATCACCACATTTGGTTATATATATAGTATAGATAGAAGTATAGAAGTGAGTTTCTATCATAATTTCTTGAAATTTTTTTCATGTGGTATTTAGATAATTATATATATATATATATTCTACAAGAACATCCTACTTGACCACATTCTCCAAATAAATACTCTATAATAACTAGGAATGTAATTTGGGTAGGCTCAATGCAAGCAACCCAAACCCAGCTCGAATTTTTTTAGAGTTTGAACAAGATATTTTCAAATTTGGTATGGGCTTGGGTAAAAATTTAGAAGCCCGAATTAAATTTGGAAGATCTTGGGCAAATACGTCAAAAAATCCGAGAACCCACAACACAAATTATACATATATAGATATATAAAAATATTAAATATACATATAAATTATTAGCCATTACATGATATTAAAGTAATTTAGATTATTAAATCATATTGAATATATATTATATATACAAATAACATAAAATCTTACCTTTTTTTTTATTTATTTTCATTCATAAATTGTAAAGACTACTATAGCGGCATCTTTCTTATATTATATAAATTATTTGTTTTGATGGTATTAATCATTTTCTATTAAAAAAAATGTAAATAAAGTCAAATTTTAATAATTTAATAATGTAGCTAAAAAAAATTTGAAAATTCATTTATAATTAGGGCAATTCGGGTTTAACTCGGTTCGGGCTTGGGCAGGCAACCTCGGGTTACAATTCAGGCCTAGACAAGTCTGAGCAGGTCTTAGCACAACTTGAGCTGGGCTTGGACAATCTCCTAACTCGATTGAACCCACCTAAGTTGCACCCCTAATAATAACATTTTCTCCTTTCCAATAACTTTTATCATTTTTTTTTTTTTGGACTTTTTGCTTTCTTTCACTATTTTTACAATGTTTTTCTCTTTTGAAATAAAGTACAAAAGTGTTTGATTTAATTATGGCCAAGGAAGTATAAACCATTAGAAGACTATCTTTGGTTTCTTTTTAACGATAAGTGATTGATGGGTCGTTACACACACTAAAAATAAACACTAAATTATACCAAATTCTTTTAGAATAATGGAAAGTCCAAGTATCGATCCACAGAGACAATTGTGAAATTAGACTAATTTAATCGCTAAATTCCTAAATTAATTTTGATTAAAAAGATTGAGAGATTTTATGACTAAACAAAAATTAAATGAAATTGAGAAATTAAATTGGCAATTAAAATTAGGGTTTGAGAGATTGATTTTTGGGAAAAAAATTCTACGGAAAAGAATTCACCACTAACCATATAAACGAGATTAAACATTGGTCAATAATTGCAATCCAGTTTGAAATATTGATCAAGAGGGTTATTGCATTCAACGTACAGGCACGAATCATCCCGAGTAGCACGAGGCGTTTGCTCTAAACTATAGTAGCAATATGACCCGTCTCTCGTAGCATGACTCGTCTCGTATTTTGAATGCAAACATAAAGAAAACTAATGTATTGTCACGACCCAAACTCGCCCCCATGGGTTTAGCATCGTAACCAGCCAGTAATCCTGGGATTATCGAAGGCCTCTAAGACAGATTAACATAATGTTAGGGGCTAGCGGAAGCAAGTAACAATATACAACGTCCATTGAGCTGTGTAGACATATATGAGACAGAAAATTTTTAAACTTTTATATACACCTATATACATTACTTTTAAGTCGTCATATATATATACAGATTAGACTAAAAAGGACTTAACCCTATTTACAAAATACACAAGACTTGTTCAACCAAACACGAAAACAAAACTTAAACTTTAAATCATATAGCGATAATCACTTGACATATCCGGAACCTCCACGGGAGGCACATAGGTTGGCTGACAAAACAGATTTTGGGCAGATACCTCTAAGCCTGGTCACGCGCCTGATTACCTACATACATAAATAATACAGTGAGCTAAAGCCCAGTGAATAATAACAAAGTAAAGGGTTTTAATGAATGAGTCCGTACAGATTCAGAATTCATAATTCAATTTCGTATCAAATTCATAATTTGTCCAGATCATATACAGAAATCATAAGTCATGCTTAAGTTTACGTGATACATCCATTAGTATTAACAGCGCAGATATAGAACAGATACGGACACGTGAGGGTCACGAATGACCAGTTCCATAAAGGAACCTCCGGATTCGGGTAACAGAGTGTTGACAGATTAAGTTCCATAAAGGAACCTCCAATACTGGGTAACAGCTAACAGATATCACATGATGCTAATGATGTCACGAATAGATATCAGAAATTGGACAATCATTCGTTGTACAGAACATATCATTTCAGAAAATAGATCTCATTTTATCACATAGAAAATAAGTATAGTTGAACATAACTTTACTAAGTTATTACTCACAGATGGCTGCAAAAGCAAATCAGATGGATTGGACATATTAGATAAATCGTGCAGACAATGGTGCGTGACCGACACAAGCACATAACATATACACATTGAAATATAATATTACTCCCTTGATCAAACTTGACTTTTCTAGTCTTTTTCCGTCTAAATTGTCCAATGTTCTACTACACTTATTCTTTCTCATTCAAATAAACCGGGTTCTGATTTCACATATTCTTTCATTACTAAGCCCTTCTTTTCCAAATAGATTGATCTTTTATTTGGCTTCTTAAAAAATTACCACTAGATCAATGATTCATTCCTTAACTAACTAATCTATGTTGATTGGTAGCTTATTAATCTTTATTGAATCACAAATCATGTCTAGAGTGCTTTGGAAAGAGATGAGGATAAAAATATGAACTAAATGCAACTTTTCAAAATATGCTGAAAATGGGTCTCCGCTCAAGCGCCACTTTGGTCGCTCGAGCGGACTGTAAAATTTGAAAATTTCTGGGAGCTCGATTTCCACGCTCGAGCGAGACTTTCCTCGCTTGAGCGAACAACGTAGAGTTTGAAAATTCCAAAATTGCAATTTAAATTCAATTTTGGTAATCAAAGCCTCAAAACATGTTTTTTTGGTACACAAAAATGGAGAACCACTGTATGATTTAGTAAACACTTCCAATTAGAAAACATTCATTCAAAATCATGTTCCAATTGCCCAAATTTAGTTTTAATTCATCTTATTAATATCAACCAACAATTCTAAGATATAAATTAGGCTTTCCAATTCTTGAAATTGCATGATGCATGTGTGATTGAAACTCAATTTCATATAAGATAAATAAATTCAAACCCAAAATGGTTATTTTCAAATTAACTTCTATGATTTTGAATCTAATTCAATTCCTACACCATTTTACTAATTCCTTTTAATGTACATGAAATTGAAGTTATAGGACCCTTAGGAAAATATTTGCATGTATGACATTAAGATTAAAACTAATTAATTTTCTATATTCAAAATTAAATCAATGTTTAATTTTCCATAAACTTGATTTTTCTTATAAAATTTTTTTTCCTTCTTCTCTTTAAAACATGAAATTGTTTACCTTAAATTCCTCAAAATCCATAATGCATGTATAAAACATTTACCAAATCTAACCAATTTTACATCATCTAGCTCAATTTATAATTTGACTTTTTAATTTATATCACAATTTAATCTCAAACTCAAAAACTTTAAAATCTGAATTAAATTCTAAAATCTTGAAAACTTACCATGCATGTAATGACAAACTTCAAATATGTGAAGGATGAAGAAAATCAAACTCAAATATTTAATCACAACATCAATTATTTAATTATCAAACTTAACCTAAACCTTCTACATTCTTTTCTCATGTCATGAAATTAAACCCAATTACCCCTCAATTTCAGCTTGTAAATAAATCATCTACAAAATTTAAGTCTCAATTTCTTACCTTAAGTCTTCAAATTGACGAATTTCTTGGCAAATTCTTGAACTTTTCTTTAGTTCTCTACTTTTCCCTAGCTTCTCTTCCCTTAGTTTCTCCTCTTATTGAGCTGAAATTTCTCCATTCTTTCTCTTGGTTCTCTCTCACGGGTTGCCCACACAAAGATGAAGCTACACTCTCTTGATTTCAATCTCACTCCAGCACAAGAGTGCTTCTAATAAGTAATTAAAAAAAAAAAGAAGAGTTGCCTACTCTCTCCTCATATACACACACACCATTCCTTACACTGCACACGTGCACTCACCCTTGAATACCAACACATCGGCCCTGTTTGGTAGAGCTGTGAGAAAGTGCTTATAGCTTATGCTTAAACAGCTTATAGCTTATAACTATAAACATAAACTGATTTCTGACTTATAAATTAAGCATCTCCTGCCCCACTCAAAGAATAAGCTGATTTCTGACTTCCAAAAAGCTATAAGCTATAAGCTAAACCAAACATATCAAAATAGCTTAAATTACGCTGAAAGCTGAAATAAGCAGCTTTTAAACTGCACCAAACAGGCACATCATTCACATGCACACACACACACACACACAAATTGCTTAGTACACACACCCACTTATACCCTCAAATTTAACACCATTCAATTTATGATTAAAATTAACTTAATTACGCAACACTTAATCTAAATAAATATTGATTGACACATAATTAAATTAATTGTAACAAATCATAAATCTCTCATAATTTAATTAATCTATTTGACTTCTATTAGAGCCTAATTAAATATATTTAAATTTATCAATCCAAATCAGATTTTTAATCCATATCCCAAAAGGCTCCAATTATTAAATTAAACTTATTTCCAACCTCAATTTTGGTTTCTTAAATCATTTAGGTCTTCAATTTCTGATCAGACTCCAAGTTTTCGTCAATTAAAATACATATTCAAATAGGACACCCCATAAATAAATTTAATTCGCAATAATCACAATTCCCAATCTTCATAATTTAATTAGCTTAATTAACTTCAATTTGGATCTAATTAATCAAACCTTAATTTTAAAACTGGAATGAATATTTAATTAAACTCCCAAATGGGTCTATAATTAAGATTAAATTGACTCAACTTCTTAATTTCACTTCTTTAAACCATTTGGACCCTTAATTTTCAATTCCCAAAATAAGCACTTAATAGAACCTTAAATGAATCAATCTCCATACTTTTCGTGAATCCCAGATTAAATTATAATAATCGGCACTTAAATTTCAAACCCTCTTAATTACTCAAGTACTAGTCATTATACGTGATGGGGTCGTTACATGTATGGAAAGCATTAAACAATCACAAAGAGTAAAATACTTAAAGAGATAAAAAGAACAATGGTTAAAAACTTTTAAATCATCCATACATTGATTCAAACCGATTCACAATCAAAGCATATGAAAAATCCTATTACATGGCTAGGGTTTCATCAAAACCCTAGAAAAGAAGACTAGCCACTCATGGAGGAGTGGAAAGAAGAAGAGGATGAGGAAAAAGCCCCCATGGAAGTTGACTTTTAAGCTTGAGGAGAAATCGCTTTTTTAAAACCCTAGCCTCCCTTTCCTTAGAATACATTTTAGACCCCTGATCTGACCCCTATCTTGCCTTTTTATCCCTCTGTTGTCTTTCAAACAGGTTTAAAACATAGGACCCGTTTTTCGAGAAAAGTCAATGCACGTGCAAGAAGCTCTTTTCTCTCAAAATTCTGTATCTTTGCCCATTTCAAGCTTCGACTATGTATAACCCGATTGACATTAAATAGACATAAAATATATAGTTTGACTAGTAAGTAAAGTTAAGAGATCCTAATTAACGGCCTCAATGTTGCACACTTCGGCCTTAATCAATGATTTAAAATTTTTCAATTTTTATATTCTTAATGACTGAAACTATTGTTTATTTGTTTTCTTTTTTTTTGGTTATGAATTCCCTTTTTACAATCATTCTATTATGTTAATGTATATATTAGATTTATACTTATCTCCTTGTATTGTAGATATAGCTTATCTCTATCTCCTTGTATCTCCATCTCTATCTCCTTTTATACTTATCTAGGTTTGTGTTTAGCCTATAAATACAGGCTCTCATATTGTCTTCAATTGAATTTAATATAATATAGATATACAATTCCCATATTTCTTTTAACCATTTTAATATGGTATCAGAACCTTAGGGTCTACACTTATAGCTTCTTCTTTTCTTTTCTTTTTCCCCTCTTTATGCTTAGTCATGTACACAGTGGCACTACAACATTCATTCCATCACCTGCACACTTTATTATCTCTGTTCTAGCACTGTTTCATCGTTATTTTCACCCAAAATTTTTTGTCTTTACTACCAAACTGATCGGAATCTCCTTATGATTCCAATGACACCAAGTACGTCACCAGAAAGTACTTTACGCGCCATTTTTGTGCTCAGCGCGTCTCAGCCTTCTGCCGCTACTCACTCATGTACCCTCATGTGCCCTTCAATTGCTTGCTCACGTCAGCACCTAACGTCAGCCATATGCCCGCGTACGCCGTTCCTGCTACTGTGCGTCGCGCGTGCGCCGTTCTGCTATTATGTGCCCGCATGCGCCAATCTGCTACTATGCGTTGTGCGCCCCTTTCTAATATTGTGCGTCACGCATCTTGCTGACATCAGCCAGCCCCTGATGACGTCATCTCTGCACAGCAGACCCTTTTCCCCGCTATTTTTGACCTTGTGGACTCACTGGTATGCTCTGTTTTGCTGGTTTTTGCTCCTATATCACTGTTTTTCTCTATTTTACTTCACCAAACCACCGTTATAGATCATCATAATGCTTCTCATCTAATCCCTATTATCCTTGACAGCTCCAACTATGTTTTATGGGCCCAAGCCATGTCCGGTTTTTTGAAAATGAAGAAACTCTAACGCTTTATCACTGGGGATGTGGTTAAACCAGTGAAAGAGGTTCATGAAACAGCTGCCACATATGCAGACCATTTAGAGGACTAGGACAGTAAGAATTACCAGATCATCACTTGGCTTCGGAATACTTCTGTTACCTCTATCAGTTTACAATTTGGTCGTTTTCAACTTGACTCCGTGACTACTCCTGCCAAAGATATTTGGAATTTTTTGACAGAACGTTATCAGACTACTGGTCTTGCTCTTCAGTATCAACTTCAAAGTCAACGTCATCGCCTGCATCAAGAGCCTAGTCAGTCTATTAATGATTTCCTCTTTCAGATATATTCTGTCTGGGACTAACTCCCTCTCTCTAAACTTGCCTAGCCTCATATTGAAGATGTTACTTTATTCACTTAGTAGCGTAATCACCAATGATTGGTTTAGTTTCTCATGACTCTTACTACCTAGTTTGAGCTCGTGCGTGCATCTCTGCTTCATCGCACTCCATTATCTACTCTTGAGCAGGCTATTTTTGAGTTATTATCTGAGGAGACTCATCATGTGGATATAGTTCTTGTCACTCCCTAATCACTGAGTTCCTTTGCACCAACCACCTAGCGGCCCACTACTAGCAATTATTGTCAGAATCGGGGACTTCCTTTTACTCATCTTATGCTTTATTGCCCAGTCAAATCATATCGGTACTGCAACAAGATTAGTCTTGGTCATCTGCAGCAAGATTGTTTTTGCAATCCAAACCGCTCATCTACTACTCGTGGTGCTTCATCACGAGGTCGTTCACAACGTCCCGGGAATCAGTCTAGATCTCTGCTTGCTCATTGCACTACTGCTATTGCCTTTGAGGAATTTTTTGAGCCTTTAGATCCAACCGCTCCTGTCTTTTCCCAAACTGATGTTGAAGCCATGTTCAAATAATTTCTCCCCACTTCTGGTACACCTCCTTCTACTGCTCTGTCTGTGACTTCAGGTACATCTCTCTCGTATTTTGACTTAGCATGTTACAATCATATGACTTCTAGTTCTACTTTATTTTCTTTTATTTCTTCATCTCCTCATATTCCCTCCATTCATATTGCTGATGGTTCTCTTATGTCTATAAGTCATATTGGTTATGTTTCCACCTCTCATATATCTTTTTCAAATGTTTATCTTATTTCTGCTCTCATTTTAAATCTTATCTCTATTAGTAAATTATGTGAGCTTGGTCTAACTGTCACATTTTCTACTAATGGTTGTTTGGTACAGGACCCTCAGACGAGATAAACTTTTGGGATCGGCCATAAGCATGGAAATCTCTATGAGCTCATTCATCTTCTTGTTCCAGACTCCACCCCGATAGCTACTCCCATATCTGCTTCCAGCATGTCTCATTTTAATATTTGGCATTGTCGCTTAAGAAATATTTCTGTTAATCGATTGAAATCTTTAGTTTTTACTAGTCAGTTAGGTCATGTCATTCCTGATTCTTTAGATTGCTTATCTTGTCAACTTGCAAAACAACCTGCTTTATCATTTAATACAAGTACTTCTGTTTCTCATGCACCATTTGATCTTATACATTCTGATATTTATGGACCATCATCTACTACCACTATGAGGGGATCACGTTACTTTATTCTTTTTGTTGATGATTTTTCACGTTTTACATGGTTATTTCTCATGAAAAGTCGATCAGAACTCAAACAACTTTATTACAATTTTGCCAGCATGGTCCAAACCCAATTTCTAAAACCATTAAAAAATTTTGATCTGATAATGCTATGGAATATAAGGATCTTGATTTTCTCTCCTTCCTTTAGCATGGTACTTAGCCTCATCGTTCCTGTGCTGGCACGTCCCAATAATGTGGTTATGTTGAATGGAAGCATAGGCATATTCTTGACACTACTCGAGCCCTTCTTATCACTTCCTCGTGGCCTAAATATTTTTTGAGGGAAGCTGCTTTTATTGTTGTTTACACTATCAATTGTGTTCCCACTCCTACTATCTATAACCAAACTCCTTATGCACGTTTACATGGCACTAGTCCTCTATACACAAGTCTTCGGCTTTTTGGGTTTGCATGCTTTGTTCTCCTCCAACCTCATGAACGCACGAAACTTGAACCCCATTATCGTCTTTGTTGCTTTTTTGGGTATGGAATTGAACATAAAGGCTATCGTTGCTGGGATCCTATCTCTAAATGTCTTCTTGTCTCTCGTCATGTGGTTTTCTGGAAGCATAAAATGTTTTCATCCTTATCCTCGTTCCATTTATCATCATCTTCTATTTCCATTATGTTTACTAATCCTTTTATTGATCTCTTCTCTAATGCCTTTGATGCAGGTTCTTTCTGCCTAGAGACGCCTTTGCCTATACTTGATCCTGTCCAAACTGCTTCCTCCGATGGCCCCGTTGTGTCTCCTATCACCCTACCAGATCCTCCTCACATCGGTCGTCCACATCAGGTAACTCAACCACCTATTCATCTTTGTGATTATATTGTCGGGTCTATTGTCTTTTCTACTTATGAACCTACCTCCTATCGTGAGGCTTGTACTAATCCTCTTTGGTAGCAAGCTATGACTGATGAATTACAGGCTTTAGACAAAACTCATACCTGAGATGTTATTGGTCTTCCTCCTGGAAAGACTGTGATTGGCTGCAAATGGGTATACAAAATCAAGACCCATTCTGATGGCTCTATTGAGCGCTACAAAGCCCGTCTTGTTGCAAAGAGCTTCACCCGGGAATATGGCATTGATTATGAGAAGACTTTCGCTCCGGTTGCTTGGCTTACCTTTGTGCGTAGCTTACTTGTTGTTGCCGCTGTTCACCACTGGGATCTCTTTTAGATGAATGTCAAAAATGCTTTCCTCAATGGTGATCTTCTTGAGAAAGTCTACACACAATCTCCCCCTAGGTCTGCTTATCCGGCTCATAAGGTTTGCAAACTATAGCGTGCTCTCTATGGTCTCAAGCAAGCCCCACGAGCTTGGTTTGCTAAATTCAGTTCCACCATCCATGACTTCAGCTTTACTTTCAGCTCATATGACTCCGCTCTATTTGTTCGGACCACTTCTAATGGCACCACTCTTCTTCTTCTTTACGTAGATGATATGATTATCACTAGTGATGATGTGGCTGGTATTCTTAACCTCAAACAATTTCACAATCGTCAGTTTGAGATGAAGGACCTTGGAACTCTTAATTATTTCTTAGAGTTTGAAATCTCTCATGATTCCATTGGTTATTATTTGTCCCAAACCAAATACACATCCGATCTTTTAGCACGTGATGGTCTTACTGATTACAAGACTACCTCTACTTCCGTTGATCCTCAAACTTGTCTTACTCCTCTAGACGGGGATCTTCTCTCTAATGCTACTCTTTATCGCCAGCTGGTCGGTAGTCTTGTCTGTCTCACTGTGACTCGTTCTGACATTGCCCATGCTATCCATCTTGTTAGTCAGTACATGTCGGCTCCTCTTACCCCGCATTACACTACTCTACTTCGTATACTTCGCTACCTCAAAGGCACTATGCTCCATGGACTCTACTACTCTGCTCACTTTTCTTTCGAGCTTCGTATCTTTTCTAATGCTGATTGGGTTGGGAATCCTACTGATCGACACTCCACCATGGGTTTCTGTTTCTTTTTAGGAGATTCTCTTCTTACTTGCGCAGCAAGAAATAAATCCCTCACTGCTCGTTCTAGTACTGAAGCTGAATACCGCACTCTTGCTGACACTACTTAGGAACTTTTATGGCTTCGCTAGCTCATTGCTGATATGGGTGTTTCTTTCCTTGGTGCTACCTCTCTCTATTGTGACAATCAGAGTGCCATTCAGATTGCTCACAATGATGTCTTCCATGATCGCACCAAACATATTGAGATTGATTGTCATTTCATTTGACAGCATGTTACACGTGGCACTGTTCATCTTCTTCCTATTTCTTTTGCTGATCAACCTGCTGATATTTTCACTAACGCTCATCCATTTAGTCGTTTCAGCGATCTCGTTTCCAAACTCAAGTTGGTTGATGCTTACCCACCTTGAGTTTGAGAGGGGTTGTTAATGTATATATTAGATTTATACTTATACTTATATTCTTGTATTGTAGATGTAACTTATCTCTGTCTCTCTCTATCTCTATCTATCTCTATCTCCTTGTATCTCTCTCTCTCTATATATATATCTATCTCCTTCTATACTTATCTAGGTTTGTGTTCAGTCTATAAATATAGGCTCTCCTATTGTATTCAATTGAATTTAATATAATACATATATACAATTCTCATATTTCTTTCAACTATTTTAACATATTACATGATTTTTTTTTTAAATTTTTTTTTTGATTTTCAGATAATGCGATTGAGTCTATTGAAGATGCCCAAACAAATCGGGAAAAAAAATGAGAAATTGAATAAGGAAGAGACATAATAGAAGAAGAACAATTATTAGGTTTAGAGATTGAGAGAGAGGTCTTTTGGGGCCAAAATTCAGAGGTTTTGATTAGGTTTACAGAGAAAGTACAAAAGCAAAATACAGACTCATACAAGAGTTAGTCATTTGATGAGTTATTATGCTGAATTTACAATTATAGAATTCATATTCCTATTTTTTTCCCCAAGTTGTTTTACACAAATTTATACAAAAAAAATTTCTTCAAAGGTTGTTTTAGAACTTATATACATAATTTTTTGTTGTCATACAACTTATATACATAATTTTTTTTCCCAGATTGTTTTACAACTTTGTGTTGCTCAAAAGAAATAATTTTTCAAGTAATTACTTATCAATATTTATCTTTTGTTTCTCTTTGACTATAAGTGATCTAAGGCCCCGTTTGTTTTCAAAGGTAGAATGGAGTAGATTTATAATGAGGGGATTAATAATGAGGGGATTGTTAGTAAGGGGATTGATAGTGAAGGAATTAATTAAAATTGTGTTTATTTTGATGATAGCTATTAGTGTAGGAATTATTAAATTATTTTTATATAAAATAATAAAACTGATGATACAGTTTGTTTCAGTGAATGGGTCGAACAGGTCCAAGCTCCTCAATGCCCACATCCAAATGATCAAGTCCACCGGATAACCTGCAAACGAGTCCAACGGGGAATGGGGTAGTCCCCTAGTGAACCCTCCGACGAGCAAGTTAGAAGGAGGAGTAGAGTGTAGAGAGAGATTAGAGATAGAGAGCTTAACCTTCTTCTTGTCTTCAACGTTTGCTTATATCCTTTAGTAATCATTTCGCTGTCCCATCCGACCTGCCCTCATCGCCAAAAGTCTATGCTGTAGCTTACCTTGTTCAAGGTAAGGGGGTTCTGTTCCGACGGAGAAGTGTTGTCATAATAAATGCTGTGATGGGCTGCATTAATGGTGATGTGCAGTGGCAATAACTTTGCAGATCTTTGTCTGCTGATGTGGCTCGTCCTTCACCTACCGTCTGCCTGAATGTCATTGGCTCTTTATGCCATGTTGGATTCCAGGTGTTCTGGACCTCACCAGGTGGGTTATGTATTGGGCTCCAAGTGATGGGCTTGGGTTGTTCATAGTGATTCATGGCCTTTATGGGCCTATACATATCAGTAGTCCCCCATTCCCGAGTGCAGCTTTAGTCCAGCAAAGGGAATACTATTGAAGAAGATGAGGGTGTTGGTGTCACGACCCAAACCCGCCCCTATAGGTTTAGCACCATAACCGGCCAGTAATCCAGGGATTACCGAAGGCCTCTGAACAGATAAGCATAAGATAAGGGGCTGCGGAAGCAATAATACATAATATAGTTGTCCAATGAGCTGTGTTGACTTATATGAAACAGAAAAATTAAAACTTTATATGCATATCCGATAGTCAACCATATATCATACCCACACACATTACATAATTTTAAGTACAACCAACATAATCAAATCAAGTCTTATATACACAGGACTAATCAAAACTCGAATCCAAGACACTTCGGGAACCTCCACGAGAGGCGCAATGGTTGGCTGACAACAGAAACACAGCCCCTTACAAAAACCTTCGGGCTTGTGCTCCAGAATGCTCACCTATATACATATATATACAAACAATGAGCTAAAGCCCAGTGAATAACATTAAGGTAAAAGGGTTAGTGAACGAATTCCGAACATTTTATACGTACAAAACAGACCATAGCATAATCATAGTCATCTCATATCAAAACATAATAATGACATATCCCATAGAACATATCACATAACGTCTTCCGACTAGAGTAACCGGTCCCGGACACCGATTAAACACGCATCACCACAATGAAGTGGCTAACGAGATCTTGTAACTGCCATGGACCCGCATTTTCATGTCGTCCCCCATGACTTGGGACTATCTATGGATGCCATAATAGATTTCAAACATGGATCTTCATTCACAGAAACATATCTCATTTCAGAAATCATAACTTGATATATCACATTTGGAACATAATTTCATATAAACGTATCTTTACGATAACGTTACTCACAGTGGTTCCAGTAAACGGTCAATCAATCCTCGAGTCTTGACCTACAATCACAAAATACATAACACAAGCATGTCTTATCATTATACATTCAAGTGGCCATTAGGGCTTAGCTTTCATTACATTGGCTCTTATTCTCTCTCATACAAAATAAACTGGTTTCTTATTTCGCATATTCTTTCATTACTAGGCCCTTCTTTTCCAAATAGATTAATCTTTTACTTGGCTTCTTAAACAATTACCACTAGATCAATGATTCACTCTTTAACTAACTAATCTATGTTGATTAGTAGCCTATTATTCTTTACTAAGTCATAAATTGCTAATTTATTCAAAATCATGCCTCAATTGCCAAATTTAGTTTTAATTCATTTTCTCCATATCAAGCCAAATTCCAACTCAAAATGATTAACTTCTAACTTAATCTCCATAAATTGAACATGGCCCCAAACTCTCATTTTCTTTTTAGTTACATAAAATTGGCGTCAAGTTCTTTCTATTTTCCTTGAAATCATGAAATTGAAGTCATGAAACTTCTTATAAATTTTTCAACTACTTTCCATAATCTTAAACTCAGCTTAATTTGAAATCAAAATATGTTTGATTCAAATAAAATCTTAAATTACATTACATGCATGGATTAAAAATCTAATTATAAAATCAAAGCTTTATCTAGCATTAGGATTAATTCTAATTTTTCATAAGCTTGATGTTCATAAAACATTTCATTTTTCTCTTCAAAATATGAGATTGAATTAATCCAAATCCTTCAAAATCCATGATGCATGCAATACAGATAGGTCCAATTTTATTATTAATAATAAAATCAACTTAATTATGAATTAAACAAATCAATTTCTTAGAAATTCAACTTAACTCAATTTCTAACCAAAAACTTAATTCATAGTCGTACATATTCTAAAGTGTGCTTAAATTGAACAAACCTTTTAAATTAAATCACATGCATAGATTAAACAAATTCCTAGTTTTCATAATAAAATCAAAACTTTAGGATTAGTTCCCAAATTTCCATAGACTTGATTTTAGTTCCAAATCATCATTTCCTTATCAATTTCCTTCTAACCCCATAAAATTGATTTCTAACTATTTTCTATCTCCTTAAATTATGGAATTGAAATTATAAAACTCCTAGAAAATATTTGCATGTGTGAAATTAGGGTCCAAATTCAAACCAATAACATCCAAAATTCCTTTAATTCAATATTAAGTTCAAAATGTTCATGAATTCCTAATTTCCCAAAACTTGCTCTCCTTGTATCCAAACATGAAATTAACTCTTCAAATCTCCTAAAATTTCATTGATGCATGTAAAGATGAAGCCCAAATTCATGAGTAAAACACAAATTAAACTTAAAATAATTAATTTCTAATTTATTTTCCATAATCATCCACATGCATGCAAGGATGAGTTTCAATTTATGAAGAATAATAGAAATCAAACTTTAACTAATTAATTTCTAAATTAATTTCCATAATCATGAATCTAATTTAATTTCTTGTTAATTTATTTTCCATTACATGAAATTGAACCAAAATCCTTTTTGATTTCAAGTATTAAGTGTAAAAAAATTAAATAAGAAATTATCTCAACTTGTTGAATTTTTGAGCTCTCTCTCAACCTCTTATTTTTCCTTGAGCTTTCTTCTCTTCTTGCCTTTCCCACGGTTTTCTCCCACCAGATTTGATCACCATGCATATGTGAAGTTCTCTCTCCCTCTCTCTCTCTCGGCTATGCTTACCCGCACAAGATGAATACACAAATGCACACTTGCACTAAATGTTTAATAATAAATAAATGGAGCCACCGATTATAATCTTTCTAGGACCTTCTAATTTTACTTCATTTTATTTTATGATTAAGACTAGATTAATCACTAATTATTCATTAGCTTAATTAATCACTCCCTTAATTTAATTAATCACAACTAACCACAAGTCCCACATAATTTAATTAGTCTAATTGACTTCAATCTGGGCCCAATTAAATATATTTGATTTTATCAATCCAAATCAGATTTTTAGTCAGACTTCCAAAAGGCTCCAAACATTAAATTAAATTTATTATCGTTATCAATTTTGATTTCTTAAACCATTTAGATCTTCAATTTCTAATCAGACTTCAAATTTATGTCAATTAAATTACATACTCAAATTAGACACCCCGTAACTAAATTTAATTCGTAATAATCACAGTCCTCAATCTTTCATAATTTAATTAACTTAATTTTCTCCAATTTGGATCTAATTAATTAAATCTCAATTTTACTAAACTGAATCGAATATTTAATTAAACTCCCAAATGGGTCCGTAATTAATATTAAATTGATTCGACTTCCCAACTTCACTTACTAAAACCATTTGGACCCTTAATTTCTAATTTCAAAATAAACCTTCAATAAAATTATATACGAGTCAGATTCCACAATTCTCATAAATCCCAAATAAATTATAATACTCGGCAATTAAATCTCAAATCATCTTAATTAATCAAGTACTAATCATTTTACGCAATGGGGTTGTTACAGTTGGGGATTGGCAGGATGGAGGTCGACCGGCAGGGCTGACCGAGAGGGTGAACCGATTGGGAGGTGGTCTGACCATGCAGGGTGACCGAGTAGGAGGGCCGACCGCGAGGAGGGTCGACCGCAAATGTTGGCCGAGTGGGAAGGTCAACCACGAGGAGGGCTGATCGCGAAGGTTGGCCGAGTGGGAGGGCCGACCACGAGGAGGGTCGACCGTGAAGAGGACCGATCGCGAAGGTTGGCCAAGCGGGAAGGCTGACCACGAGGAGGGCCGACTGCGAAGGGTGAGGTGGAGGGGCGTGGGGCTCAAGAGGCGGCATGTCACGTGGTCATTTGAAGTGGAAAAGATAGGGTAAGGGGAGGAGACAGTGGATTGTGGTCGTACACATGGCAACATCCTGTGGGGGGGGAGATTAGGCGTTGGATCATAAATGAAACGATAGGTCATTATGGGTGTTGAAAAAACAGTTTTGGCGGATGATTTGAAAAGTTTTCAAACTAGCGAAAATTAATTGGGATCCTTGGAATACGGGCAAACCGTGGACTTTTGGCATTATTCGATTCACCTACTTGTTTACGAAAAATCAAAATATTCCAACTGTGAATTCCTTTGTTGCTCACGATACACCTCTGCAACACTTTTTCAATTTCCTTGCACCTGCATCCGAAGCGATTTGCAAACATACAATAGAAATGGTCCAAGAAGAAACTGCGAATGTCAAGGTGGATCCACTTGCTGAGGATGTTGCGGTGGAGTTAGCGCAGCAATATAGGATGGAGAGGGTGGGGGAGTCGGTGGTACGATCCCATGGTTCCACCATGATAGCAGCTCCAAAGCCAATCAGCCAGCGAGAACGGATCAACGGCATACAAAGCGAGATAGATCAAGTTCTGCTATCGCGGATTTGGACGCTATTTGCGAAAAATACCAGGTGCCTGCCGAAATAGAGTTATTGTTGCCGATGTCGATGGAGAAGCCATCCGATGCTAGGCCAGGGGAGTTTGCCCTTAATGAGGAAGCATTGAAGGGAGGACTGAGGCTGCCCCTACCGCAAGTGGTGGTAGATGTCCTGAATCGTTTGGAGGTAGCGCTGGGCCAACTAATGCCCAATGTGTGGAAGATCTTACTGTCTTGTGCAAGTGCGTGGCCAAAGGCGAACGAAAGGGCGGCCATGACAGTAGACGAATTCTTCGCATGTTACAATGCCTTAGGGCAGCAAGAGACTTGGGTCACTCTGCAGGCAGCAGCAGGGAAATGGCTAGTGGCAGGGCTGCTGTCGTCGATCAAGAGGTGGAGACTATGATGATTCTATGTGTCTGCCAGTGGAGGGGTTGGAGTGCACACCATTTGGAAAGTGTCCACCAAGTCTGTGGAGCCAAAGTTGGGAGCAGCAGCAGAGGAGATGGTGAAGAGGATAAAGGAATGGAG
The DNA here is from genome assembly GCA_025200525.1 of Camellia lanceoleosa. Lineage (NCBI taxonomy): Eukaryota > Viridiplantae > Streptophyta > Magnoliopsida > Ericales > Theaceae > Camellia > Camellia lanceoleosa. Next base: position 66,220,297 of record CM045759.1, on the reverse strand, counting down.
GGAGAAGGAAGGGGCCAAATGGGACGAGCTCGTTCAACCATCGGCTTTGTTTGAGGCAGGGTTAGGTCCACAGCCAAGTGGTGGGGACCTCGACCGAGCGGAGTTGGAGGCAAGGAGGAAGGCTCAAGAGACGGAGGATCAGACCATCCTTGCAAAAGCCCAAAAATTGAAAGAGTCTCAAGCAGACCGACTGCCAAAGCCGGTTGCAAGGGAGAGGATCCGACCTCGCCCCAAACCCTTGGGAGAGAAAGACTTAGGTCAATTTATACCACGACCGCCCCCAATAGATCCTTTGAAGGAGAGGTCTTTGAAGAAGATTGAGGTGTTAGGCGTAGTGAAGAAGAAGAAGAGAGTGAGGAGGAGTGAAGAAGAGCCTGCCCAAAAGAGAAAGAGAGAAGTGAGGGCAGAAGAGACCAGTATGGCCAAGGAGACAGATGGGGGAAGTGGAGGAGAACTCAGGAAGAGTGATTGCCCCAGAAGTGGTGGACATTGCCTCAGAGGTCATGGAAGTCGTTCCAGTAGTGGCGGCGATCGCCGCAGCGGTCGCGAGGGTCGCCCCTGAAGTGCAAATAGAAGGTGGAGCAACTGGCCTTGAGCCAAAGAGAGAAGACCCAGGTCTGCATCGAGGAGGAGTCGATCTAACTCGTGATCTATCACGCCGTGCAATGGTAACGGTGGAGAGAAGAAGAACCCGGCCAGTGAGGGCAAACCGCCTTGTGGGGATTGTAGAAGAGGCAGCCTTGCGCTCAACATCTAGATTCAATGAGGCTGAACTGCTGAGGGAGTTATGCTCCGCTCAAATAGAGGTAACCACCTTAGCAGGGGCTGCAAAACTCAAGGCAGATGAGGCCAAAGCTCAACTTGTAAAGTTGAAGAAGGAGAGCGTAAACTGGGAGAGGGCCCATTCTGAGCTGCAAACGGTCAAGTTGGAGCTGGAGAATGAACGCCGCCGGGTTGTGTCGCTTGAGTTCTAGCTGGCTGGCGAGCAGAGGAAGCTGGAGGAGGCCCAAAAAGCCTTTGCAGTCACGCTCGAACGATATGAAGAGGCGAATGTCCAGTAATGAAAAGCTGGTTAGACAGAAGGATGAGGCAGATGCGAAGGTTGACGATTTGCAGAAGGAGCTGGAGGGCGAGCGTGCAAAGGCAGTGGAGGAGAGGGAGAGCCTTCAGAAAGAGTTGGAGGCAGAGAGAGCCAAGGCGACTGCTGAAAGGACGACCTTGAAGAAGGAGTTGGAGGAAGAGAGGGCTAAGGCAGCCTCTGAAAGAGCGACCCTGCAGAGGGATCTGGACGAAGAGAATGTGAAGGCAGCCTCTGAGAGGGCGGCTTACCCCGATCTGTATGTTGCAACAGTAGATCAGTTCAAGGGGTCTGCGGAATTTCAAATGGCAAGATGCCATGTCGCCAGATGACTTAGCGAGGAGGAGTTCAGAGGCGGGCCGTCGAGGCAACCATCAGAATCAAGCGAAGTTATTAAGAGCTTCCAGCAGTCAAACTTCTACAAATACGAAATGGCTGAGTTCTGGGACAGTGGCTGGAATATGTTCAAACGTAGAGCTGAAGAACTGTTCCCAAACTTAGACCTCAGTAGTGTAACAATTGGTGAAGACGATGTGGCCCAAACCCCCCTGGATGAGGGTATTAAAGAAGAAGACCTCGTCTCCAGTGAGGAGGAATGAGTGAAGAAGAAGAAGAAGACCTTGCACAGACATTGTGTGGTTGCTTTTGTTTTGTTTTGTTTGTTCTTTTTTTTTTTTTTTTTTTTGAATTGCTGTAATCAACTTATGTACAAAGTTGTGAATAAATAAAATTTCAGTTGTGTTTGCATTTGATTGTCGTTACTTGTGCATCTGAAATGGATGAGAGTGGTGGCTTGTGTGTGGAGCTTGTATATGAATCATTGTGAAGTGCAAAATGGAGTTAAACATGTAACAAAAACTGAATTTAGGAATTCCTCAAGACAGAGTGGGATTGAAGTTGTAATAAAAACTGAGTGCAGAGTAAAGTTAGGAACTCTTCAATGCAGAGTGAAATTGAACGTGTGATAAAAACTCTATGCAGAGTAAAGTTAGGAACTCTTCAATGCAGAGTGAAATTGAACGTGTGATAAAAACTCTATGCAGAGTAAAGTTAGGAACTCCTCAATGCAGAGTGAAATTGAACTTGTAATAAAAACGCAGTGCAGAGTAAAGTTAGGAACTCCTCAAATGCAGAGTGAAATTGAAAATGTAATAAAAACTCAGTGCAGAGTAAAGTTAGGAACTCCTCAATGCAGAGTGAAATTGAAAATGTAACAAAATTATAAGTTTCTATTGGGCACACTGCTCAAGTAGGTTAGTGGTTTATGGGGTGAGGCTTGGCTTGTAAGGAAAGAGGCTGACTTGTAAGAGTTTGATTGAGAAGAAAATAATCTGACTTGTAAAGAAAACGTGTAAGAACATCTTTGGAATTTGACTGAGCAAAGAGTGGTGTATAGACTTGGAGCTGGAATTGTGACTAAGTGTGTCTACTAATTCCACAAGCATGAAGTTTGCATGGTTGGCCTTGACCGAGCCCTGCATGCGTGCTCAGTTGGAGCGAAGCTATGATTCACTGACGTGGTAAGTAACTCAGTCTGACCCTGAAATTGTGGCGCTTGGTCTTGGCGAAGACTTGTTATGCTTAGGCTGGCTGAGGTTTGGTCTGGCCGAAAGCTTCATGCTCAGTCGGGCTGAGGCTTTTTGGCGCTCGTATGGATGAGGCTTTTGGTGCTCAGACTGGCTGAGGCTTGTTGTGCTCAGTCTGGCTGAGGCTTGGTCTAGCCGAGAGCTTCATGCTCAATCGGGCTGAGGTTTTTTGGTGCTCATGTGGACGAGGCTTTTGGTGCTTAGACTGGCTGAGGCTTGTTGTGCTCAGTCTGGCTGGGGCTTGTTGTGCTCTGTCTGGCTGAGGCTTTTGGTGCTCGTGTGGACAAGGCTTTTGGTGCTCAGACTGGCTGAGGCTTGTTGTGCTCAGTCTGGCTGAGACTTGTTGTGCTCAGTCTAGCTAAGGCTTTTGGTGCTCAGTCTGGCTGAGGATTGTTGTGCTCAGTCTGGCTGAGGCTTGTTGTGCTTAATCTGGTTGAGGCTTTTGGTGCTCGTGTGGACGAGGCTTTTGGTGCTCAGACTGGTTGAAGCTTTCAATAAGTGCTGCAAATGAAAATGTTATTGAGATAACACACAGATAGCTGAGATATAAGATTGTTATCATGGATAGTGTCGATCAAAGTTTACATTATGCATCAAAAAGAAAATACAACAACTGAGCTGTACAATAATAGGAATTTATTGAAAGTAACGCTTCAGGTGTTCAGCATTCCAGGGATGGGAGAGGTCTCGACCTTCCATGTCCTGAAGTCGGTAGGTGCCCGAACGTGGTCGGGCTTTCACAACGTAAGGTCCCTCCCATTTGGCTGCCAGTTTACCCTCTGTCGGATTTTTGGTGGCAAGAGTTGCTTCTCTCAAAACAAGGTCCCCTACAGCGAACTCCCTTGGTCGAACTTTGCGATTGTAGTGTGTTCTCATTTTCTGTTGGTATGAGGCTAGTCTGACAGCAGTGGTTTCTCTGAGTTCTTCAATTAGGTCCAGGTTTGCCCGACGGAGCTCTTCCGTTAGTGCTGGATCCGGATATAAAACCCTAGGGGTAGGCAGACCGATTTCCATCGGAATAACCGCCTCAGCGTCGTGTGTTAAGTGGAAAGGGGTTTCCCCAGTGGGAGTCTGAGCTATAATTCGGTAAGCCCAGAGTACATTTTGTAGTTCCTCAGCCCAAAGTCCCTTAGCAGCTTCTAGCTTGGTTTTGACGATCTTCAGAAGAGAACGGTTGGTGACCTCAACTTGGCCATTGGCTTAGGGATGACTGGGGGAAGAGAAACATGGTTGAATTTGGAGGTCTGCACAGAACTTCCTGTACTTGGCGTTGTCGAATTGTTTGCAGTTGTCGGAGACGATGGCCTGGGGGATGCCAAACCTGCAAACGATCGACTGCCAGATGAACTTGGTTGTGTTCCGCTCGGTAATGGTGGCAAGGGGTTCTGCCTCTACCCACTTAGTGAGATAATCAATGGCGACAATAGCAAATTTGGTCTGGCCTTGGCCGGTGGGTAAATGACCAATTAGGTCGATCCCTCATTTGGCGAAGGGATAGGGGCTGCAAAGTGTGATCAATTCAGTAGGAGGAGCATAGGGGATATTGGCAAAACGCTGACACTTATCACATTTGAGCACGAAGTCAGTCGCATCTTGGTTGAGAGTAGGCTAGAAATATCTAGTGCGAAGTATCTTGTGGGCCAGGGACTTGCCGCCTGAGTGATTGCCGCAGATACCCTCATGAATTTCTTGCATCACATAGGTTGCTTGAGCCGGATTGAGGCACCGCAGATAGGGGCGTGAGAAATCACGTTTGTACAAAATGCCGTTAACGATGATGTAATTGGACGACCGGGCCCTGACTTTGGCAGCTTGTTGTTGGTCGTCTGGAAGTTCCCCCATTGTCAGAAATAGAAAGATGTCCGACACCCAAGGGATGGGCTCATTTTGGAGGAATTGTATTTCATGCTGGTTGGGGCAAATTGTGGGGTGGGATAGGTATTTGAGGCGGACACCACGGCTGAGGTCGGACTGGTCTGCGGAAGCCAATTGAGCCATCTCATCTACCTTAGAGTTTTCCGCCCGAGGAATGTGCTTGATGTGGAAGGTATTGAAGAGGCGAACAAGGGGAAGTGCAATATCCCCATAAGCCCGCATTGTGTCCTCCTTGGCATCGAATTCTCCCGTGATCTGTCTGACGATGAGCTGGGAGTCGTTGAACACTCAGATGTGGCTGACACCAATATCCCTGGCTAGGCGAAGACCTGCTATCAATGCCTCATATTCGGCCTCATTGTTACTGGCCTAAAATAAAAAACGGAGAGCACATTTGAAATAACTACCCTCAGAGGTGGTGAAGATGAGGCCAGCCCCACTACCTTCCCTGCGGGATGATCCGTCGACGTTGAGAGTCCAAGAATGAGGATCTTCTGGCTCGATGAGAGCTGGCGGGGGTGGAGAGGTAATGGTCGGGGTATTATTAGTGAATTACAAGATGAAATCCGCGATAGCCTGCCCCTTAATCTCTGTTCGAGGCCGGTAAGAGATGTCAAACTGGCTGAGTTCCACTGACCACTGCATGAGTCTGCCAGAAAGTTCTGGTTGCTGCATGACCTTCTTCAAGGGTTGATCGGTGAGGACCACTATGGAGTGGGCTTGGAAGTAAGGACGGAGTCGTCTGGAGGCGGTGACCAAGGCCAAGGATAATTTTTCTAACAGTGGGTAGTTCTGCTCCGCTCTCCTGAGGGCTCGATTGATGTAGTAGACCGGTCATTGGACAGAGCCCTCTTCTCTGATAAGAGCTGCATTGATAGCGATGCTTGATACGGCTAAATAGAGAAAGAGGGGCTCACCCATGATTGCTTGTGAAATGAGGGGGGGTTGGCCATGCACTACTTCAACTGTTGAAAAGCCTCTTCGGATTCAGCCGTCCATTCAAAAGTTTGCCGAAGAACTTTGAAGAATAGTAGGCACTTATCCGTTGCGTGGGAAATAAAGCGGTTGAGGGCTGCAACTCGGCCAGTGAGTCTTTGGACCTCCTTAACCATTTTGGGTGACTGCATCTCGATCAAGGCCTTGATCTTTTCAGGGTTAGCTTCAATGCCCCGCTGACTGACCATAAAACCCAAAAACTTCCCAGATCCTATGCCGAAGGCGCACTTATCTAGGTTGAGCTTCATTTGGTACTTGTGTAGGGTTGCGAAGGTCTCTCGCAGGTCGGTCAGATGATCAGTGGAGAGTTTGCTCTTGACTAGTATGTCGTCGACATATACTTCCATATTCCAACCTATCTGGTGATGGAAAACGGCATTGACCAACCGTTGGTAGGTGGCCCCAGCGTTCTTCAATCCGAATGGCATCACACGGTAGTGGTAGGTGCCTCGGTCGGTAATGAAGGATGTATGTTCCCGATCGGACGGGTGCATCAGGATTTAGTTGTAACCAGAGAAAGCATCCATGAAGTTGAGCATTTGATGACCGGCCGTGGCGTCGACCAGCAGATCTATGCGAGGAAGAGGATAGCTGTCTTTGGGGCAAGCTCAGTTCAGGTCAGAGTAATCGACACAGAGTCGCTATTTGCCATTGTTCTTACGGACTAGGACCACATTTGACAACCATTTAGGGTAGTCCACGTTTTTTATGAATTAGGCCTTAAGGAGCTTGTCAACCTCTACGGCTATAAGAGTATTGTGCTCCGGATGAAAGATGCGCTACTTTTGGCGGTAAGGTCGGAAATGGGGTTCAATGCTGAGGCGGTGAGTTATGAAAGAGGGGTCAATGCCTGGCATGTCTGAGTGAGTCCAGGCAAATACATCATTGTGCTCGGTCAGAAGGGCAGTAAGGTCGGCCTTAATTTGGGGGGATAGTTGGCTGCCGATCCTGGCAGTTTTCATTGGGTTGGTGGGATCGATGGGAATCTCAACGAGCTCCTCCACCGGTTCTCCTCTAACCAACTCATCCTCATCTCGAATGTCAAGTCCTTCAATGATCATGGCCTCCTTCAGCTTGACTTTCTTGAGTGAGGCGACATAACATTTCCTGGCTACAGTCTGTTCTCCCCTTACTGTCCCGACGCCCAGGTCGGTAGGGAACTTTATGGCGAAGCGGTAGGTTGAAGTGATAGCTTGGAAAGCGTTGAGGGCGGTGCGACCAATGATGATGTTGTAGGCAGAGGGACAGTCGACCACAAAAAAAGTGAGTAACTTGGTAGTCTGCCGTGGGTATTCGCCGATGGTGATGGGGAGATCGATGGAGCCGATGGAGGTCACCCGGTCGCCAGTGAAACCGACCAAAGGGGTTTGGAGGGGAGACAGACTTTCCTCCCCAATCTTGAGCTGGTGGAAGCAGTTGAGGAATATGATGTCTGAAGAACTGCCGTTGTCGATGAGAACCCGTCTGACCTTATAGTTGAAAAGGAGGACAGAAATGACGAAAGGGTCATCATGAGGATAACGGATGCCTGTACAGTCGGCGTCCGTGAAGGTGATGGGCTCATCCTTCGCTTGAAATTTGTTTGAAGGGTCGGTCTATCAGTAAGCCTTTGTCTGAGCCTTGCCTTACCTTTCTGAGTTCTGCCTTCTGAGTCGAGCAGGATGGTCCCCCACAAGCAAAGCCACCTGAAATGACTCAAATTTCACCAACTGGCGGAGGGGGATTACCTGGCGGTCGAGGCTGTTGTGGAGGGCGATCACGGCCTTGGTTAGGTTGGGCTGGCTGCTGGGGTAGGGTGTGCCGGCGGTTGTTTCTGAGGGGCTCGATTCTTTGCCTCTGTTGAGGGCGGGTGTCCGTGAACCGACTGAGACGCCCTTGACGTATTAGGGTCTAGACCTGATCCTTGAGGTTGATGTAGTCATCAGTGTTATGGCCATGGTCCTGGTGGAAACGACAATATTTGGACTGGTCTTTCCGATTTGAAGGGGTCCGTGAAGGTAGGGGCCATTTGAGGAGGTAGTCTCGTTGGATCTGATTGAGGACTTGTTCTATGAGAGAATTAGGGGGGTGTGCCGCTCGAATCGACCGCGTGGTTAGGCTGGTGTCGACCAGTCAGCACGGGAAGGTCGGTCTGTATAGTGGGGTGTTTGGCTATTATACTGGGTGTTTCTGGGTTCTGAGTCTTTTCTCTTTTCTCTGGGGGTCGGGTTTTTAGCTATTGGATCCTGCCGAGCGGCTAGTGAATCTTCAACATTCATGTATTTCTAGGCTTTGGAGAGTAGGGTTGCCATGGAGGTCGGGGGATTTTTGGAGAGGGAGAAGAGGAAATCGGACGATCGTAGCCCAGCCATGAAAGTCGTGAGGATGACCTTGTCATTGTTTTCCGCTACTTGCAGGGCTTCGGTGTTGAAGCGGGTAACGAAACTGCGCAGCGACTCCCCATCGGTCTGACGGATGTTGAGGAGTTGGGTTACCGGGCGGCGGCACTGGGCTCTAATGAATTGGCTAAGGAAGGAGTCACTGAGGTGTTGGAAAGTGGAGATAGAGTCTGCTCGTAACTGGCAGAACCACAATCGAGCTGACCCCTTCAGTGTCACGGGGAAAGCCCGACACATGATCTCGTCAAGAAAGGCATGGAGGATCATGAGGGTTCGGTAGGTCTCCAGATGGTCGACTGGGTCCGTCGTACCGTCAAAAGAGTCAATGGTGGACATCTTGAACTTGGCGGGCAGAGGTTTGTCCCGGATAGAGGCAACAAATGATGAGTTTGCCGTGGTAGAGGGTTTATGTTGAATGTTCTACATGACCCCTTGGAGTTTGAGCTTCATTGTTCGGAGTTCAGCGTCTCAGAGGGGAATGTTGTCACCATGGTCAGTCAATGGAGGCTGGATGCCTGGGCTTCTTCTTGGTGGTACCTGACCAAGCGGGCATGGGGGTTGAGGTAGTAGATTTATATGTAGAGGAGGAGGTTGCAAACCTTCCAAGTTGGGTGGATAGGGTTGCGGAACAGTATGGATCGGGGCTCTTTCTTTGTTGGGTGGAATATCTGGAGGTGGTGGAGGAGGCATCGGAAGGTTCCTTTGGAGTAAAGCATTTATCAGGGCCTGGTTTTGCTCGGCCATGCGGTTAATGCTGTTGGTAAGCTCGATCAAACACTACGATGGGTTGTTTGGATTGGGGGGGTTGGCCTGATGGTCGGCAACATTGTTATGAGAAGCCATGGATCTAGTCGTGACCATACACTTTGATGGGTAGGAGGAAAAGGTTGTTGGGATAGGGTCTCCGGCGACAATGAGCACAACTGGCGCGCGAAGCAAAGTCTTTCCCAGAGACGGCGCCAACTGATGATACAATTTGTTCCAGTGAATGGGTCGAATAGGTCCAAGCTCCTCAATGCCCACGTCCAAATGATCAAGCCCACCGGATAACCTGCAAACGAGTCCAACGGGGAACAGGGTAGTTCCCCAGTGAACCCTCCGACGAGCAAGTTAGAAGGAGGAGTATGATGTAGAGAGAGATTAGAGTAGAGAGCTTAACCTTCTTCTTGTCTTCAACGTTTGCTTATATACTTTGGTAATCATTTCGCTGTCCTTTCCGACCTGCCCTCCTCACCGAAAGTCTATGTTGTAGCTTACTTTGTTCAGGGTAAGGGGGTTCTGTTCCGACAGAGAGGTGTTGTCGTAATAAATGCTGTGATGGGCTGCATTAATGGTAATATGCAGTGGCAATAACTTTGCAAATCTTTGTCTGCTGATGTGGCTCGTCCTTCACCTGCCGTCTGCCTGAATGTCATTGGCTCTTTATGCCATGTTGGATTCCAACTGTTCTGAACCTCACCAGCTGGGTTATGTATTGGGCTCCAAGTGATGGGCTTGAGTTGTTCATAGTGATTCATGGCCTTTATGGGCCTATACACGTCAAAAACAAATATAAAAATTTAAACATTAATGTTTAAAAAAAAATTTCCAATATGTAAAAAATAAAAAAATTTCTAATCCCCTCACTATTTTTCTAATACCACCTTCACCTCCTCCATTCTAATCTCTCTTCCAACCTCCATTATAATACCCTCCTCTATCTTAATCATTTTCCCAACTCTACAAACAAACACAACACTAAATAACTACACCTCTACAATAATCCCCTCCTATCCATTACACCCCAAAACAAACGGGGCCTAAGAGTGTTGGATTTTCTTTCTTTTTAAAAATTCTCAATAACTAAGGCTTTTGTTTGTTTGGTTGTTTTTGTATAAATTATGTAATTCTTTAGTAGTTTTTATTTCTTCGTTAAGTTCATTGCAAAAACAAAACAAAACAAAAAAAAACCTTCATTTTTATTTTCATCATTATGTTGATTGAAAACAATACAAAAAAATAAAAATAACTGTACAGATTTTGTGTATATATTATCTTTGTGAGTATATTTTTATGTTGTTTGTTTATAGATTTTGGGCACATATATATTAGATGCTTTATAGATAGCATAGATAGATGTGGATTTTACAATATAAACCTTTTAAATTATATAGATTATCATTCTAAGAATAATTTATTTGTTTATTTATTTTTGGCATATTGATTTAACAGGTTACTAGAGAAGTTAGAAAAAAGAAAACAAAAAAAAGGGAATGATTTTTTATTTATTAATTGTGTTTTCAATTTTTTACTTTCTATCTTTCTTTAAAACGTAGACAAATTATTTTTCAATTCCCAAATCGTTTCAAAAAAAGTAGTATTCCAAACTTCTCAAAAAAAATTTACACACACAAAAAAAGAATGGGAATGTTCTTAAACATTTTTTGAAACAAAATAATAATAATAAATATTAAAAAAAATTCTCTTAATTCTTGGATAACTGAGAATAGTAAGTTAAAAATATATTATGAAAATTTACTTATTTTAGAAAAAGGAATGAAGAAGGAATATATATTCAGAATTTTTTTTGAATTTCAATATTTGATAGGATACATATACATGCTCATATATATTTTGAAAGTTGCTTATTTAAGAAAGAAGAAGAAGAAGGAAAAAGAAATAGACATTCAGATTTTTTTTTTTTTCAATTTCAAAGTTTGATATGGTATATATATATACACACACATTCATATACTTTTGCATTATCTGAGAGTTTTATAGGATATATATACACTCATACTTTTTTGCATTATCTTTGATTTTATTTTCTTTTTTTGAGTTTTTAATTAATTAATTTTTTTTTATGTTTATTAAATCTCTTTGATTGCAAATGTTTAGTCTTTGAATTTGTGTTTAATTATTTATAAAATCAATTTTTTTTAAAAAATATATATATTCAGTTAAGAATATTGAGTTTAGCCAAAATTATTTTTATATTCAATTTGTTTGTTTATTTAATTTATATATTCAATTTTTTTAATGCACTATTTCAAATTAATATTTATTTTACGAGTTTGCACACGACATCACCTATGGCCGGTCGCTAGTTACATATATGCATTCACACACACATAAGGAAAGAGAAAGGAAAGGAGAGAGAAATGATTTTGAAAATAAAAAACAAAAATGACAGAAGAAACAGAAAATAAAATGGAGAAATTATAAATAACAAAAATTCAAACTTTAATCTTTATTACAAAATAAATCATCAAATTTTAATTTTATCAATTTAAATATTAAATTTTTGATATACTTTCAATCTGAACCATTTGTTTATTATTAAAGAAAATCCATGGAAAAAATGAATAGTTTAGTAATTGAACTCTATAGAACTAAATATTTTAGATATTTTATGTAAATGAGGATATGGTTAGAATACTGATGGCTCATTTCGTAAAATTTTACATTAGAATTTTAAGTTTTGAGAGATTATAAATCAGGACAAGGTTAGAATTTTACATTAGGATAATTCGGAGCAAATAGTAACATCTATTGGCATTAAATATGACATGGTTCATTTATGTTTTAATGAACTATTTTATGCTTCGTTTCTATTCAATTTTTTAACAGATATTGAAGTTGTTTGGTCAACTTATGGAGTTGTTCATAGTTTTTTTTTTTTTTTTTTCAAATATTGTTAGAGTATTTGATACAATCCCTACTTACAAATTATATATATATATATATATATTATTAAAAATAGTATTTTTTTCATACTTAAGTGACACATCATAAGAACTTACTTTTTTCTGAGCGAGTCACATCAGCTTGTATTTTCTTAAGTACATATAGAGTTCTATACAAATCCAAACCTAATTTAAATTATACTAACTTTACCTATTTTATATGAATTTTATTTGACAAATATTTATTTACCATGTATTTTTCATCGTAAATTGAGATAATCCACAAACCCAATACTAATTTTACGTTTCAATTTTTCTTCTTAATTCTTTCAAGGGTATTAGGATTTCTTTTAATATTAAATTGTTTTTTTTTTTCCTTCTTATTTTTTCGTTCATTATTCTATAACTAACTACAATTCTATATTATGGATTTGTTGTTTAAATTTTATAGTGATTATATATATGAAATTATACTTCATTTCCTACATTATTTTATATAATCACAATTCACAAGTTCTTTTATGTTTTGACATCATATTACAAATGATTAATTACTTCACACACTGAGATGTATCTATTGTTTGAATATTTTCATTATTTTTTCTTTTTAAATTTAGATGTTGTTATGTGATTTTTTATTAATTAGTCGTTATTGAATTTCTTTTATATAGTTGATATTTTAATTTAATTAAGAGTGTTTATTTTACAATCTTATAATTTATATATATATATATAATATAAAATTATTATATAATAATCCAAAATAATTACAATAGACAGATTTTTGAATAAGATAATTTGAACAGATAGAGAGAGAAATCCACATATTTTAAACATATAGAGAGAAACCCACAAATTTTGAACAGATAAGGTAACGAAATTGAACAGATAGGAAATTTTTTTTAACAGATAGTCAACAAAAGTTAGTAGATAAATTAAGGAGTAAAATTGAAAATAAAATATCCTTCAAAATAAACAAAATGACTCATCACCAAACTATTTTACAAATAGTGAACTTCTCACAATAAAAAAATATGCACTGGACCTAATACACTATACCTTCCTTAGTTTGGATTTATCATTAATTTACCCTTTTTTTTTTAGATAAAAATAGTCTCCCATTTTAAAATTTTAAAAAAAAATTGTAAGAATTATAATTTTACTATAATTATGTCGAATACTCTTTTAATAAAGTTAAATGATCAAAACTAATTTAAATTATGTAAAAATATAAATATAAACAAAGAAGAATACATATTTGGGTATAAAAAAATATGATAATATTATTTTTTATTTATATGACTAACAGTTCATTGTAATTTTTTTTTTTTTTTGTAGATAAATTACAAATACATTCCTTAGGTTTACTTAAAATACGAATATTGCATAGCAACTAAACTATTTTGTTTATAAATCATTAAAGCAATTAGTAATTTTTAATAATGTAAAAAATTTATTTCAATTCAAATTTTTAGTAATTTTATTATTATATATGAAAGTAGTTAAAAGTTTTATTTTTTATTAGTTTTATTAAATAAAAAATTATAATAAAAAGATATTTATAATTCTCAAAATTACAATAAATAATAGATAATTCGTATTTTAAATAAATTTTAATAATATTTATATATATATATATATTTTGAAAGTTTTGGAGACAGGCTGACTTGCAATTCGCCTCAACGACTTGTAAGGAGGAAATTTTTTTAAATATCTAAAATATCCTGTAACTATATTTTTTACTAATTACAATTTATTATATCTTTCATATTTTTTAATTATTTAGGTCAAGTTTGGGAAGTTTAGAATAAGTGTATTTTTTGACTTTTCTTGTATTATGTATAAAAAAAGTAGAGAGGAGATGTTGATTGATGTGATCCAAAAAAGATAAAAAGATGAAATAAGTGCACTTATATTTGTTTCCCAAACAAGGCCTTAACATAAATTTATAAATTTTATTTCTTTTATTAATTACAATATTATTAAAACACAACATGACAATACCGAGACCAACCAACCAATAGCTGCTGACCGGTGCAACTGCAAAAGCGTATTATAGGGAAGGATTGGATTGTCTGGCTTGTTGTGGGATGGGACTGTTCCCAAACAGTGGCGTTGATAGACCCCATTATTGCCTATTTCATTCATGTCGAAGTGACTTAACCTTAAGCTTCCCCATTGGACTGATGGCTCAAGTGCCCCACTCGGCCGTCACATCTACGGTTCCCCTACCCAACTAACGGGCTATATAGGACACTCCCAACCGGTCAAGCCGGTCATCAACCCCCCCTCTCCCCCCCAAGTTCGTTGTTATTTATGGAGAGTAGAGATGTTTTTATTTGGAACAATTACTCAAAAAATTTAGTACAAATTTATGATAGAATTTAAAATTTTAATTATTAATATTAATAATATTGAATAATTATTTTTTTAGATATCACTGCCATGTTGTTTGTCCTTTTTATTTTAAAAAAGAATAATACTAGAAATATAAAATATTTACTAAACAATCATATCGGTATGGATTCCACCTAAATCTACACCCATGTAAGTGTTTCATTAAGTTTTTAATAAAATATTTGAAATTTTTAGTATTTTTGCTTAGAAAAAAATTAAGAATGAATGAGATAATAGAAAAATAATTACATTGTAGATAAAATATTTTATGATGCAATTTTGACACATAAGAATGACTTGTATTTGTTAGAATATTTAAGTGAGAAAGAGAAAGAGAAATCTATATCATATTGAATATTGTGTTGAATAATTATATAATAATATATATATGACTCCTTTATATAGGAGAAGAAAAATCTAAGTATGGTAATCCTAAATATGATAATGAATATAATATGATATACATGATAGATAGAATATATAGTTATTATATTTAACACCTCCTAAAACTCAAGTAGGGATACCAACTTAAGTTTAGAAGGAGAAATTAAAACATAAAATAACACTAAAAAAAAATAAAAGGCAAATAGATTGTAAGGTCTGAACGGGAGCACAAAGGCACTTGAGATAGATCAGAGGCTAAAACTAATGTCGAGAGACAATTTATGTCGTGTTAGATTGTGCTAGAACTGGCTGGAACTAATGTCGAAGCAGTTTAAGATCATACCATACCATTGTAGGAACTGACCATAATCAATGTCGAGACATACCGGACCGTTGTAGAAACTGATCGGAATTAATGTCGGAACAGTTTAAGCGGTCATGTTGGACCATTGTAGAAACTAACCGAAATCAACGTCGGACAATTTAAAAGGGTCATGCCAGATTGATGTGGAAAATTAGATGTTGAACCAACAAACGTGACACACACATAACTTATGACATGATACTGAATGATGATGGCAACAAATGACTGAGTGCACCAGAGGGCGACTTTGGTGCGCCAGGGGGCGACTTATAATAAAATGCGCTAGGAGGTGGCTTAGATAGTGTGCCAAGGGATCGACTTGGGTGGTTCACATAATGTATAACCATGCTCATCATGATATAAGTATAATACCCTCTCAATCTCAAATAGGTTTGAAAATAGAAACCTTGTTGAGGTTGAAACAGAGGAAAAGACAGAGTGGAGCAGAAGTACAAAAAAAATATATATATGATAGAAATATTTGGGATATGAATAAATCAGTGGACAAAGAAAGAGGTCACCATGAAATGATACTAAAAGGAAAATATGGTAGTGGAATAGGTTGAGGTTCGGCGGGCGGCCCCATCAGTAAGGCGAAGAACACCAAGAGCTTAACCTATAGTTCTAATATTATGTTAGAATATTTAAGAGAGAGAGATAAATCTATATTATATTGAATATTATGTTGAATAATTATGTAACAATATATATAAGACTCATTTATAAAGGATGAGAGAAATCTAAGTATGGTAATCCTAAGCAGGGTAATGAATATAATATAATATCTATGATAGATAGAATATATAGTTACTATATTTAAAAGTATCAAAATGGCTTATACCATGTACACAAAAAAAAATTAAAAATTTTTGTCTTATTTTTTCAGCCTAGATAGTGAAATGGACCATTACTAAAATGTTCACAGAATTTTCCATCGAAAGATGTTTTGCTGGTGGTCGCGACGTTGGACAAATTCCTTGATGAGAGTCGGGACTACTTTGATGAGAACACGGAACAAACTTCGTTATTTTTCAGCATTAGGGTTATTTATATGGAAATTCTTTAAATTATTAAAAAATATTATTTGACTCCTTAAATTATAAAATTATATAAATGTACCTCTTAAACTATTGAGACATATCAGTTTGTCCTATAAATTATAAAAGTGTATAAATGAACCCTTAATTGGCATGTTTCACTTTGACTTCTTTTATAAGGGGGTCTAATTGGTACATTTTTTTAATTTAGGGGGTTTATTTGTACACTTTTATAGTTTATAAGATTAAAGTGATACTTCTTAATAATTTAGGAGATCCTCGTGTAACCTACTTTTTAAAACTAAGGGTAAAAGTGTCACAAAAAAATATATTATAATTAGAAATAAGACATTGACAATTAAAACTGAGTGATTCTACTTACACTATTACTTTACCTCTTTATGCCCTCTATTTCATTACACCACTAAAAAAAATATGATTCTCATTACACTTATTATATTACCAAAACTAACCCTAAAGTAAAACTCTTCAAAACCTTTTTATCTCTTTATACCAATAGTTTTTGGAGGGAAAATAAGGGAACATAAGGGGAAAGAGAAAGACGCATGAAAGATAGTGAGTGAAGTTTACAGCGAAGTGCCTGTTCGATCACACAATGCTAAGCAATTTACATTCCTCCGGTATTATGTTGCCCAAAAAAATAGATTTCTCCAGCGTTTTGTTACTATACATTTACAGAATCACTTTCTTCCAAATAATGATTTTAAGTATGCGTCGGGCTTATTCAGTAATACAATGCTAAGTTATCAGACAAACTTTTTTTTGCCAGCAATATGTTGCTATTCGTAAAAAAATCGTATTCATAAAAAAACTTAACAAATCTTGTCTGTAATGAATTCATGATTAGAGTCCACTAATAATGCAGTACTTGCATTATTGTAATGAGTAGAAGCATAATCCTTTTAAGAAAAAAAATATAAAAATATAAAAAAATGAAACTGGAAATACATGGTAATGAGTAGCCGAATAAATTAAAAAAATTTGACCTTGGGTTATCGGAAATGTATATTTTATTCGGTAGTTGGTTACTAGACATATATTTTTTGTTCGACAATGTGATGTCAGACTATTTTATTTTGTTCGATTTTGAAACACCGAACAAAAGTCAAAGAATGGTTCAGAAAAATAAAACAAAAGCTTACCAAACAAATAAAAAAATTCACTATTTTACTTTTTTTATGGCTCTTCGCCACCGTTTCTTCATCCATTACTTTCTTCTATGATCAAAACACTATGATTCTCACTTTTTGAAAAGAGATGTGTAAGAAAAATTGAGAAATGAATAAGAGGAGTTAGGGATTAAAGACCAAGGGGTGTAAGGAGATAATAAAATATATTTAATTTTTGTGTTTTGTCCTTAAAAGTAATTTCACACATGGGTAAAATTGAAAAAAAAAAGAAAAAAAGAAGTGATTCTACTTACACCACTCTTTTACGTCCTTACACCTTTCATATGAGATTGTTTTTTTCTTCTAAATTTAGCCATGTGTGAAATTACTTAAAAGGACAAAACACTAAAATTAAATATATTTGATTATCTTCTTACACCTCTTGATTTTCAATCTTTATTTTTGTTTTTCCTTTCTCAACTTTTCTTTTACACATCTCGTTTGAAAAAGTGATAATCATAGTATTTTGATGCTCAAAACAAGCAATGGATGAAGAAACGATGGTGAAAAACTATCAAAAAAGTGAAATGGTAAGTTTTTTTTATTAGTTTGATAGGTTTTTGTTTCGATTTTCTGGGCTAGTCTGTCTCTTTTGTTCGGTGTTTTGAAATCGAACTGTGTGAGTGATTTTCTGATCACACTGCCCACCTTAGTAATTCAGCTGTAGAACACAGGCAGAATAGATGGCACCCTACTGTCCTGCACAGAAAGAGAAGGCCCCGGCGGTGGTTCTTCCACCGGCACTCCGACGATCAAGTCAGTATATCTCTCAAAGATAATCAATTACTCAACTCACTAGCTTGAGTATATAAAAATATACCTTAGACTCATGGGAGTGCCTCTCTTTTATAGTCAATACAATCCTAGTCCTACTAGAAGCCTGACTTCTATGGACTCCAATTCTGTACTTACTTTGGACTCTTCAAGAGATAAGGATAGACTCCCTAAGAGTGTTATCCTTATCCATCCTGAAGTCTTTTTTCATCCTAGGACTCTTGTCCTTTATCTGTTCATCTCGGATTCCGATGTCTTCGGAGGTAACCTCGGCCTTGTCGAGATAACCTCGGCATAACTACCACGACATGTGGCACCTCGACTGACACGTCGGCATCACTTTGCCACGTGTTGGTACTCAGAAAATATATCCCCACAACTGCCCCCTAGGTTCTATTACCTCAGCATTCTGAGGTAATGGAACCTATATCATTCCTTCCTTCCATTACGTTGGCTATGAACCCCTCAGCCGAGATCATGTTCTTCAGGCCAACATGTCTTCTTTCAAGAACAAGAATTCAAATGAACTCTCCCACGCGCATGAGCTGTCATGCATCACTTCTCAACCGTTCCATTTACGCGTTTCATCTTCATTGGCTCGTGCTTGTGACGCGTGCTTGTGTACCGTCTTTCATCATCTGCTGCCCGTCGGCGTGTGCGTTGCTCCAGGCACATTAAATGTCCTGTTTTGCCGCCGTTTCAAGTTTTTGACAAAAACTTTTCTTTCATCTTCTTTTCTTCACTTTTACATTTGATTTTCTTGCTTTCTCTCTCTCTAAACTCTTTCTCAAATCCACCGTTGCTCAAGCTCCAAGCTCTGCAACTATTTCCTTTCTTCCATTCCAACGAAGCTTTCGCCGTTCCGTCGTGTCTGTAACCGTCGCCTGACCACAGCGACCTTCATACCGGCTCCACTTTTCTTGGTAAGCCTCTGTTCCTCTCATTCTTAATTCTTCTATGCTCTTTTGCTTACTTGCTGCCATTACTGCTTTATTCAAACCTTTGATTTATCGAACTATTCATCTGGATGCGTCTATTCCATGATTTCGCTCATGTCTTGAACACTTGCACTGTTTCACCACTTTCTTGCCATTTGTTCTTGAGCCTGTATTTCTTGTTTTTTATGCCTTTTGAGAGCCCTACCTTTGTTCTTTATTCTGAAACTTCATTCTTATTTCTGTATTTTTTCCAGATCTGTGCCTTCAATCTTTGCGTTCGTAGATTTAGGTTTGGGATTTGTCTGTAGAACCTACCAAACCTTAGGAAAAAACTGAAACAATCATTACCAACATACACCTAGGTTTTCGCCGAGGTCCCAATAACCCTTTAAGAACATCTTCTTTCTGTAATCAAGTACCTTTACACCGATATCATGGGTATGTGGAGACATAGGGTAGATACCCCAACCAAACTTGGATACTTTAGGGAAAAGTTCGCCATTCCTACCGACGTCGATCTGAGACTGGCTGGGGATGATGACTCTATTATGCCCACAGATGATACGATGCCCTTTCCCATTGTTGCTTTCACTGAATGTGGACTCCGGCTTCCACTTAATCCCCTTTTTCGCGAAATTCTCCACTTCTATAGGTTGAACCCTATGCAACTTACCATCAACTCCTATCGAGTGATCAATGGCGTCATAGCCTTAGCTAGGCAGGAGAACGTTAGGATCACCCTTGCCGATATCCAATATTGTTATACCATGTGTGCCCTTAACTTGAAGGAAAAGGCTACGTCTATTACCTTAAGTCGAGGTCTACAGAATTCAAAATTATAGCCGACCTCTCAGACTCCAACAAGGGGGTTGGGGATGACTATGTTATTGCTTCGGGAAATTGGGAGTTCGGCCCAGCCGAAGATGTCCATCTTTACCCTCTTCCTCGAACAGTTAAAGAGGGCAAGGGTAAGAGCCCAGCGTTAATACTTAGTTGTTTCTTTTCAAGTCCTCAACACTTTGTCTGTTTTTAATATCTATTTGTTTTTCCTGCAACTCTTCATCAGCCACCAAAAAGCTTTCGCCAATCCTATTTTCCAGGCAAAGACTTAAAGAAGCTCTTAGACCTTCCAATCCAAAAGCACAGAGCCCCACTGGTACTAAATTTTATCCCGACGTCCAAATCCACTCTGTCCGACGTCCCAAGGAAGAAGAAGAAAAGCCTTTCTCCATCTTCTGCCATAACTCTACCGACTATTTCCACATCATGAATAGACCAAGGATCAACGTCTGACCTAGAGGATTTGCCATCTACTTTGGCCCCATATTTGATCCCAATATCTGAAAGAAAACGTCGGCGAAGACTTATAAAAACTGCTAAGATGGGTCGCCCAAAACCTGTTGCTGCAGATCTCCTTGCCAATCTCCCTGTTGACGTCGATGCTCAGCCGACGCAAACCATGCCCCCACCAATGCCAAAAAGAACCAAGAAAGCCCAGTCAAAGGCTAAAGTGACTCAGGTCGAATTTGAGGATACTGTGCCTATCTCCAAGCTGGCTGAGAGAGACAAGTCTCAACCTTCTGCTGGGAAGAGGCGTGCAGAAACCCAGCCATCAGAATCCACACAATCAAAGAAGCCGAGGTCATCGTCTGCGACGACCTCGAGGTCCAGAATACCAAAAGTCCCCTGGTCACCTGAAATTACTTTGGAAGATAAGCCTGTTCTTGCCAGTGATAGCGCCGATGACATAAACGTCGACGTAGCACTCAGTACTGCTCTACTCCTCCCAGGCGATCTTGAGCGTAATGCCAAGATGAGTGAGTACGAGAACTACGCCTTTATGCTTCAACGTTCTATCCAAATAAGTGTCTTTACGTGGAAACTTAACTTCTTTTTCTCATACTTTGTAAAATTTTGTAACAATTTGTGCCTTGTGTTTTTTCAGGCCATTCAACATGCCCACTCTTTTTCCATGCAAGCTTTTGAGACTAGGGAGAAGTTGTCCGAGATGAAGAGGGAGTTTTCTGGCCTTCAGAAAATAAATAAAAGTGTCACGACCCCAACCTGCCCCTAGTAGAATGGTGCCGTGATGGCCAGTAATCCGAGATTACCGAAGGCCAACTTTCAAAATTCACACACAATTAGAGTATACATATGGGGCTAACATGTGCGGAAGCAATACATTAAATCTAATTAGTCCATAAGAGCTGTGCATAGATCCAATGAAATGTCATACATCTTTAATTAAAGTCTTACAACTTGAATACAACAATATAAAATACATATTACATCTTAACAAAGGGCTTCACAAGCCGACATAAACAAAATACATGAAGTACAAGGTCAAAAGCATAATCTTCATGGTTGTCGACATCCTTGATGCCGACCTAACATGCATACAAAACATCGGGTACAAAACACACATCTCGGCGTAGCTGACTTCTTGCTTGAAACCTACATATATATATAGAAAGGGTGAGCTTAGATACTCAGTGAATGGTATAAGTAATAAAGGGGTTAAATGAATGATTCCCGAAATCTTGTCAAAACAATACATATATCATAGCTTGTTCAAAACATGGGATGAATCAAGTTCATCAATCAAATCTTGGTCTTTCAAATCTTCTTGGGATGTTTAATAACATCTACATAGTACATGGGGTGATGACATTCCTGACAAACAAACCCACGCGGTAAAACCGTCAATGGCAAGGCAAGACAAGACAAGAGAGATCTCAAGACAATGGTGTCGTTGCATTATAGTCCCCGGACACTAAGAACTTTCAAGACAAGAGGTGCAGTTGCATTATAGTCCCCTGGCACTAAGGACTTTCAAGACAAGATGTGCAGTTGCATTATAGTCCCCTGGCACTAAGGACTTTTCCAAGAATGTCATCAAAACGAGATAATGCTTGATATGCAGAATATGGATAATCATTCATGCTTGATCAAATACTTTTCAAAATGAAGCAAAGCTTTATCAAAACTTTATAACATAGCTTTATTAAAAATACCACTCACATAGTTCTTCTCGGGTGTAGGCTCAAAGCGAAGATCAAGGACCTACAATCACATGGCAATCACATTCTCAAAACAAACTTTACATGCATGCAAATGATCTAGGGAAAACATGCTGGAAAACATCTAGGGAAAACATGCTGGAAACATCTAGGGAAAACATGCTGGAAATGACCTAGGGAAAACATGCTGGCAATGACCTAGGGAAAACATGCTGCAAATGACCTAGGAAAAACATGCTACAAATGACCTAGGGAAAACATGTTGGAAATGACCTAGGGAAAACATGCTGGGTACCAACCAGGTCCTGGAATGGATGCACAGAAATGATCTAGGCAAAAGTGACCTAGCTGAGTGAACTCAAGAGGTCTTGGCCGAGGTCCCACACCTCTTGGCCGAGGTGTGGTTACCTAGGCTTTGGCGTGCAGCTGCCTGCCGAGGTGCATGCAAGACAACTAAAGGTGCAAGTGATCATGCAAGGTAGGCCAAGGTGAGATACGATGCTTGGCCTAGGTGTGTGATCTAGGCAAGGGTGGTCTCGGTGACCACACCTAGGGAAAAGAAGTCTGGAAATCTGGGTTTCCTCCTTGAAGAACATGAAGAACATGAACATGAATGCTAAAATCATAACTTCTTTGTTACAAAATCTGGGATTTCATGGCATGAGTTCGAAAACATGGACCTAGGTACCCATACTTGAAGATCATATGAAAACAAACATAAAAACATGGATCTTGGTGCAAACTCTTGGATCAAAACATGACTTTTCTTGAAGAACACATGAATACCACTTTCTCTTTCTAAAACCGAACTTTAAATCAATGCATGGCTTACAAATCGTATTCAATCATGCAATGCAATAACATGATCATGAAGAACGACATGAGCAGATCAAGAATCTAACCTTAGAACACGGATCTAACGGTTCGATCTCCAGGGATCAAGCTACGAAATCTACTCTCCCTCAAGAACTCCTCTTCCTCTCCTAGAGCTTCTCTCTCCTCTTCAAAAACAAGGGTATAACAAATGATAGGTTTCTCTCTCTGCCGGCTGATTTAACACTCAGCTCGGACACGTGGCAACGGCTGGTTGGTTCTCCTAAAAAAGGTGATAGATTGACAAGACATGACTATGACAAAGCGTATGCAACAAGCTAAGGCAAGGGAACTCCGGCAAGCAATGATCTCGGCTAAGGACATAGGCTTCGGCAAGTAAGGTCTCTATGACCTCGGCTAGGAAGGATAACACTTATCCAAGCTGTGCCACACTCGGCCTAGATGTGCCACACCTCGGTCTAGGTCATTCCACTCCCAGAACAAGATCACTAGGTGCAAGGATTAAGGATCTCGAACGCCTAGGTGATAACATCTCGGCCAATATGCCTAGGTGATAGTGGAGGTCAACCAAGGTGGTTCCAAGATGGTCCTAGGCTTAAGATGACCTCGGCTTGGCATGACTTAGGCTCAGCATGACCTAGGCTTAACATGACTTAGGCTTGACATGACCTAGGCTTAACATGACCTAGGCTTGACATGACCTAGGCTTGGCATGACCTGGGCTTGACATGACCTAGGCTTGGCATGACCTAGGCTTGACATGACTTAGGCTTGACATGACCTAGGCTTGGCATGACTTAGGCTTGACATGACCTAGGCTTAACATGACTTAGGCTTGACATGACCTAGGCTTAACATGACCTAGGCTTGGCATGACCTAGGCTTGACATGACTTAGGCTTGGCATGACCTAGGCTTGTGGACAGCAAAGAAGGAACAAATCATACATATAATACTTAGGCAAATCATATATGTACAAAACAAGGCAAGATTCATG
Source organism: Camellia lanceoleosa (assembly GCA_025200525.1). Classification (NCBI taxonomy): domain Eukaryota; kingdom Viridiplantae; phylum Streptophyta; class Magnoliopsida; order Ericales; family Theaceae; genus Camellia; species Camellia lanceoleosa. Next base: position 66,196,785 of record CM045759.1, on the reverse strand, counting down.
AATGCAACTTAACAAAAACATGGTTATGCAAATGCACATGAACATGACTAAGATATGAATGTGGGTTATTACAAAAAGTCTCCAATCAAAAATGAAGAAGTTGGAGGACCAGGCTGAGGCTGCTCTTAAAGCTCAGACTGAAGCCGAGGAGAAGGCTGATGCTATTGAAGCTATTAAGAAAGTTGCTGAAGCGCAGAAAAAAGAGGCCAAGGAAAAAATGGTTCAAGCTGAAAAAGAGCTTCAGGAGGCCCTGGCTACTAAAGACGCCGAGATTAAAGCGACCGATGAAAAAGCCTATGCACAGGGAACGGCTGACGTTACAGAGGAATACAAATTACAAGTCAGGCAGGCATGCAACAGGGGTTTCTCCCATGGTTGGATGTCCCTGATAAAAAAACTTGATCTTCCTGCTGATTCACCCTTCCGTAATGCCGATGCTATCCCTTTTCCATTCCCACCACCTCCACCTCCAAGTCAAACTGAGGATGCTTTTGAATCTGAGGAGGAAGATAGAGATAAGGACGAGGTTGAGGCCTTAGTAAGGAAATCCAAGGTTGCTGTTGGGGCCAAGTCCCTTTCTTCAACTGAGCAAATCATAGACTTAACTTAAGATGAAGGGGGGTGATGAGGTTGCCAAGGAAACTACTCCTGAGCAGGCTTCATCCGATGTTCCTCAAGTTGACAAGAGTATTAACGAAACTCTTGCCGAGATTGATGCCGAGATCGTGGCAGAAAAGGCAGTCGAGGTATCTACACAACAATCGTCTGAGGTCCAGACCCAAGTTGCTGTAGATGTTGAGGAATCTTAGTTTCCATGTTTTTTCTTTCGCTTCTTTTGTATTTTGCGAGGGGGTTTTTTTTTATGGCCGATGTGCCGTTTTCTGAACAGTTACTCTTTGATTGTACCATTGTCTGTGAAAAACTACAACTATTTTCTTTGAATGCTTCAATCTTTATTTTCTCTTGGTTGCTTCTGTATGATTCTATACTTAGAATATTCTGCATGCCTTTCATACTGTGCCCCCTTTGTGCAATCTTCTCGGGGTTATATACCTCCGGTATAATAACTACAAGCTTTACTTCGGCAAGATACTGACCTGTAAACTTTTCATAAATTTCAACATGTGTAAAACATATACTATTCAATGCTAACTTTGCAAACTTTCCTTAAGTTTCAACAAGTGTTTAAATAGTGATCTCGGTCTAACCTACTTGTAAATTGCTAAAAATTTCAACAAGGATTAACATATACTGTAAACTTTTCTCAAGTTATAACAAATGCTAAACAATGATCTACTTGTAAATTGTTACGAATTTCAACAAGTGTTTAAACAATACACTTAGCTTTTACTTCAACCTGTAAATTACTGCAAATTTCAACAGATGATCATATGTCGGCTTAACGTCATCTTGTAAATTGCTACAAATTTCAACAAGTGTTTAAGCATTTTCTTTGATCTAACCAAAGTGTAGATTGCTATAAGTGTTTAAGTAATAACCTCGACTTTGCTTCGACTTGTAAATTACTACAAATTTCAACAAGCGAAGAGAAACAGTAATGTCGACTTAACTTCGACTTATAAATTGCTACAAATTTCAACAAGTGAAGATAAGGAATCAGCTTAACTTCAATTTGTAAATTGCTACAAATTTCAACCAGTAAAGATAAGGAATAATCTCGGCTTAACTTCAACTTGTAAATTGCTACAAATTTTAACAAGTGAAGATAAGAAATAATCTCGGCTTAACTTCAACTTGTAAATTGCTACAAATTTCAACAAGTGAAGATAAGGAATAATCTCGGCTTAACTTCAACTTGTAAATTGCTACAAATTTCAACAAGTGAAGATAAGGAATCAGCTTAAGTTCAACTTGTAAATTGCTACAAATTTCAACAAGTGAAGATAAGGAATAATCTCGGCTTAACTTCAACTTATAAATTGCTACAAATTTCAACAAGTGTTAAGCATATTCTTCTTTCCTTTGTCCCCAATGTAAACCTGAGTTCCACTTGGGTTCTCATTATTTAAAATAATATGGCGCATCTTTTATCAGTGTAAAGGAATTCTGCTATGATTTTATTGATGTCATTGAAAAAATAACAAGGAACATTTAATGATAGAAAATTTTCAGATTACGAGTGTTCCATGGTCTAGGCAATGCTTTGCCCTTACTATCTTCAAGTCAATAGGCTCCATTGCCTAATACCGAAGTGATTCTGTAAAGTCCTTCCCAGTTTGGGCCAAGCTTGCCCTCTCTAGGATCCTTCTTGTTGCCGACGACTTTTCTCAGGACTAGATTGCCGATTTGAAAATCCCTTGAATTGACCTTCTTATTGTAAGCTCTGGCAAGTTGTTGCTGGTATGCTGCGAGCTGAATTGCAACTTTCTCTCTTCATTCTTCCAAAAGATCCAAATCTCGGGCTAAGAGTATGTCATTAGTCCCATTCTCAACTCCCTGGGATGCCAACTTCCAGTGGAATGACTGCTTCTGTGCCATAAGCCATGGCAAAGGGGGATTCCCTTGTTGATCTTCTCAGCGTAGTCCGATATGCCCAAAGCACGTTGGGTAATTCGTCTACCCACTTTCCTTTTGCTGCCTGTAGCCTCTTCTTTATTCCATCCAAAATTATTTTGTTGGATGCTTCTGCTTGCCCATTACTTCGGGAAAAGTTTGGTGTTGAAAAGTAATTTTTGATTTTGAATTTCGCAAAAGTTCTTGATGAGTTTGCTGTCAAACTGCGTTCCGTTGTCGGCAACTATGGCTCTTGGAATGCCAAATCTGGTGATGATGTTTCTCCATATAAAGTTCTTGACATCCACATCCCGGATTTTGGCAAGAGGTTCTTCCTCTATCCACTTCGTGAAGTAATCTGTTGCTACCAGCAAGTATTTTCTCTGCCCAGTTGCCTGGGGAAGTTGTCCAACAAAATCCATGCCCCACTGGGCAAGCGGAGAAATTTGGATACTAGATTCAGTCGGCCGGTTGGTGTATCAAAGGTGCAAACCTTTGGCATTGTTCGCACTTCTTCGTATGTAAGATCTTTTTGCATGTAGGGCCACCAATACCCCTGGGTAATGGCCCTATGAGCTAGTGATCTGCCCCCAGCGTGGCTTCCACAAACTCCTTCATGAATTTCATATAAAAAATCTTCAACCTGCAAAGGGTGTACGCACCTTAAAAGGGGTCCAGTGAAGGACCATCTGTAGAGATGTCCGTCCGCAGTCAGACTGAATCTTGCCGATTTCAATCTAACTTTGTGTGCCTCCTTGCGGTCTTCTGGCAGCTTTCCTTCTTTCAGGAATGCAACAATTGAATCCATCCAGCTTGGCCCCATATCTACATACATTGCTTCCTGCTCTGTGTTCTGTGGTTCTATGCTCGAACCCGACATATAGTCAATCATAATTGTCCTTATTTTTCCAGTCTGCATTGAACTTGCCAGGTTGGCCAACGCGTCGGCGTGGCTGTTATCATCTCGGCTTACTTGGAGTAGTCGACAGTTCTGAAATAAGGTTGCCAATCTGATGACCTCTTTTGCATATGCCGACATTCTTTCATTTCTGGCTGTAAATTCTCCTATTGACTGGTTAACAATAAGCTGTGAATCACAAAAAACTATTACCCCATCTGCTTCTGCCACTGCCACCAGCTTCAGCCCTGCAATTAAGGCTTCGTATTCCACTTCATTGTTTGAGGCTTTGAACCCCAATCGGATGGACTGTTCTATTATTTCTCCATCTGGAGATATCAGTAGTACCCCTGCCCCTGCTCTTTGCCGGTTTGAACTTCCATTGACAAACAGTCTGAAGGAGTCGCCGATGTAGATGCTGCAGGGTCTGAGTTTTTCCTTCCTTTGCTCTTTTTCCTTTGGCTGGGATTCTCCTTGCTTGCTGGGACAACGTTCATCTTGGCTCAACAGAGCCCGATGTTTGATAGATTCTGGCGTGAACTCGGCCACAAAGTCGGCCAGAACTTGGCCCTTAATTGCTGTTCTCGGCCTGAACTCCAAGTCATACTGGCCCAGGGTTACTGTCCATCTTGCTATTCTTCCTGTTAAGTCTCCTTGTTGTAACAAGGACTTTAGTGGGTGCTTTGTTAGGACCACAATCTTGTGCCCCTGAAAGTAATGGTTCAATTTTTTTGAAGCCATTACTAAGGCTAGCATTAATTTCTCTAGGAGTAGATACCTTGTTTCTGCGTTGGCCAAGGTCTTGCTTACATAGTAAACGGCCTTTTGTTCCCCTTTTTCTTCTTGGATTAATACCGCACTTACTGCGTGTTCTAAAATTGCTAGGTACAAAAACAGCTCTTCCCCAGGTCCAGGTGTTGTCAAAACTGGAGCCGTAGTCAGATACTTCTTTAGGTCGGCCAATGCGGTCTCACATTCCTCTGTCCAAAGGAAATCCGTGGCTTTCTTTACCAGGTTGAAGAAAGGTTTGCATTTGTCTGAGCTTCGGCTTATGAACCTGTTTAGCCGATGTTGGGCTCTGTAAATCTAGGATGGCCTTGATCTAATCTGGGCTGGACTCAATGCCCCTTCTTGTCACCAGGTACCCCAAAAATTTACCAGATCCAACTCCAAATGCGCACTTTGATGCGTTGAGTCGGAGCCGATATGTTTTGAGGATTTCAAAGACCTCTTTTAGGTCAGAAAGATGATCCTTAGGCTCCTTGGTCTTTACGACCATGTCATCGATGTAGACTTCTACTGTTTAGCCGATCAGGTGTTTGAACATCTTGGTTACCAGTCTTTGGTAAGTCGCTCCTGCGTTTTTCAACCCAAAAGGCATTCCTCTGTAACAGTACAGGCCTTTTGGGATGATGAATGCTGTCTTCTCCTCATCTGGGAGGTACATGGCTATCTGGTGGTACCCCCTATAAGCATCCAGAAAGCTCATCCTTCCATGTCCAGATGTGGCATCCACCAGCTGGTCAATCTTGGGCAGAGGAAAGCTGTCTTTGGAACAGGCTTTGTTCAGGCTTGTAAAATCTACGTAGATCCTCCATTTACCGTTTTTCTTCTTCACCACCACAGTGTTTGATAGCCATGTCGGATAATTGACTTCTCTGATGGCCCTGACTTCCAGAAGTCTATCTACTTCTTCCTCCACTGCTTCGACGTGCATCAACGTCGGTCTTCTGGTTCGTTGTATTACAGGTTTGGCCGACCTATCGATGTTCAGTCTGTGACATGTGACCTCGGGGTCAATGCCAGGCATTTCATAAGGTGTCCAGGCGAATACCTCTATGTTTGTTCTAAGAAAAGCTTCTAGTTCTCTTTCTTCTTCTTCGGCTAAGCTTGAGCCGAGAAGAAAGAAGCGTTCTTCATTGCCCTCATGGACGAGGATTTTCTTTAGTGTTTCTTCACTTTTTTCGGCTGGCTCCTTGCCGACATCATCTAGGACCTCCATGTCCTTATTTTCAATCTCTGCCTTCCCTGGTTCTTGAATGTTGCATGTAGTTTTCATTGCTGCCATGGAGCAAGTTTTTGCCTGCAGTTGATCTCCTCTGATTTCTTCAATCCCCAGTTCTGTTGGGAACCACAATAGTTGATGCAACGTTGAGGGAACTGCCCCCATTGCATGCAACCATGGCCTTCCCAAGATGATGTTGTATAGTGAGGGTGTGTCAATCACAATGAATTTCGTCTTGATTTTCTTTGTGCCGGCCTGCACCTCCAAGCTTGTTGCGCTTAGTGGCCATGTTGGCGTTCCATTGAAGCCGACCATTGGGCCATTGGATCCTTTCATGTCATCTGGGTGAAGGCCCAGCTCCTTGTAACATCTAACGTACATGATGTCGCAAGAGCTGCCTTGATCAATCAAGATGCGCTTTACTTGGCACTCTCCAACCTGGAGGGATACTACCAAGGCATCATTATGCGGGTGTTGGACCATCTCTAGGTCGGCTTCGGTAAAAGCTATCATCAGTCCTTGGCACTCCTCTGGCCGATGTCTCTTTTCCCCGACTAGGTAGACATGTTGTAAATGCCTTACCCTCTGGGTCTCTCCACTGACTTCGTTCTCGTTGACCCTTGAGTGGATCACATTAACCACCCGTGGTCCCCCTGCCTATGCTTGCTGTGCCGGGGGAGGCAGGGCTGCTGGTGCTTGAGGCAATCTTGCCTGTTCCTCTCTTGTCCTGGCTTCGTCGACAAGATCTCCCAGATGGCCCTGTCTTACTAAGTCCTCTAAGTGTGCTCTTAGGGCTTTGCAGCCCTGGGTTGGGTGCCCCTCTTCATTGTGGTAAGCGCAATGCCTACCAACGTTTCTTCCCATGTATTCTCCTGGGGCCTTTGCCAGTGCTCTGAAATAGGGTTGGTTTCGGATTTGATCCAGGACTTTCTAGACCGGGATTTGGAACACAGTCGTCACTGCCTGTTTAGCCCTCAATTCTGTTTCTTGTTTGTTGAACCCGTTGTTACCTCGACCTCGCTTCGGCGAGCCGTTGGTTCTTTCTTGTTTTATCTCTTTATTCCTCGATGTATCTTCCTCGGCTCTGGCATACTTCTCAATTCTTGCCATGAGCTCCTCCATGCTTTTTGACAATGTCTTTGCCAAAGATTTTCTCAGTGAACAATCATCTTTCAGGCCGTTCTTGAAAGACACGACCGCCACTTCTTGGTTGCATTCGGGTATTCGATTGAACACCTCGTAGTATCTTTTTGCATAGGCCCTGAGGCCTTCATCCTTACTAATCTTCAGAGCCATCAATGCGTCCACCCTTAATGGCTGCAACTTGTTTGTCACGAACCTGGCCACGAACATCTCGGCCAGGCCTTCCCATGTCTTGACCCTTCCTTTTGGTAGTTTGTGGAACCAATCTGATGCAATCTCCCCAAAGGATGAGAGGAACACTTTGCAGAGCAATGGCTCGTTTCCACTGTATAATGCCATTGAATTTAAGAATAATCCAATATGGAAGTTAGGGTCTGACTTACCATCATATATTTGAAACCTCGGCATACTGAATCTCTACGGTGCCTCAAATTTGTCCAGCTCTACCGAGAACGGCGTCTTCGGCTTGTCGGGTGAGTTAACCTCCGCTTCAGCGTTCTGTTCCTTTCTCTTGAGGTAATTTCTCAAGTCTTCTTTACTCCTCCCCGGGGTTCGGCTATCTTTGGACTTCAGTCTTTTTGGCACACTACTTTCGGCCTCGTGGTGGGCTCGCTTTGATCTTTCTCCATGGGTTGTGTTAAAGCAGAGCGCCTGCCCTTGGACATGCCGATGTTCTCTGAGCTCTGGGTCCTTCGTGTGATATGTCCTTTGGGACTTCTCTTGCCTCAGCTTCTCTCGTCTTACTTCCTTGGAAGGCAGGTGAGAGTGCCTTCCGCTCCTGGTGTGCTGAGGTGCTTCGGGAATTATTTTCCTTCCTCCCTTCTGGGTATTAACTGCTGGGATTGGCGTGTCCTACAGTGGGTACGGCGGCTGCATGACATTGTTTTGTATCATGAAGTTGACGACCGACTGTAGGTCTGCCAACTTGTCTGCCAAATCTTTTACTTCCTCATCCCTCCGTAGGCACCTATCCCTCCATACCTGGAGGTTATCTTCGTTATAGTACCTGCTTTGGTCTGTCTTTTTTGAAGTGTCGCCCTCTTGGCCGACGTCTTTTCCTTCGTGCCCCTGGTCACCGGCTTCTTCGTTGTGGTTGTCTCCTTCAGTGTCAAGGTTGATAGGCCTATCACTCCCTGCGGGAGCGTCGTCCCCAACCTTTTCTTTTTGTGCGTTACTGGCCATCTATTCGTCTTTCTTTCCCACAGACGGCGCCAAATTGTGTGAGTGATTTTCCGATCACACTGCCCACCTTAGTAATTCAGCTGTAGAACACAGGCAAAATAGATGGCACCCTGCTATCCTGCATAGAAAGAGAAGGCTCCGGCGGTGGTTCTTCCACCCGGGGGCACTCCGACGATCAAGTCAGTATATCTCTCAAAGATAATCAATTACTCAACTCACTAGCTTGAGTATATAAAAACATACCTTAGACCTATGGGGGTGCCTCTCTTTTATAGTCAATACAATCCTAGTCCTACTAGAAGCTTGACTTCTATGGACTCCATTTCTGTACTTACTTTGGACTCCTCAAGAGATAAGGATAGACTCCCTAAGAGTGTTATCCTTATCCATCCTGAAGTCTTTCTTTATCCTAGGACTCTTGTCCTTTATCTGTTTATCTCGGATTTCGATGTCTTTGGAGGTAACCTCGGCCTTGCCGAGATAACCTCGGCATAACTACCACGACACGTGACACCTCGGCTGACACGTCGGCGTCACCTTGCCACGTGTTGGTACTCAGAAAATATATCTCCACACGAACAAAATAACATAGCCTGGCATCACAGTGTAGAACAAAAAATATAAGTTTGGTATCAAATTGCCGAATAAAAGATACATTTCTGGTAAATTACCGAAAAAAAAATATAAGTCTGGTATCAAATTGCCGAACAAAAAATATAAGTCTAGTATCAAATTACCGAACAGGCCCAAATTATCATTTGGAACAAAGTGACTCTATAAATGTATAGTAACAGAACGCTAGACAAATCTATTTTTTCCAGCAACATAACATTGGAGTAATTAAAATTCACTAGCATTTTATTATCGAACAGGCCCAGCACAAATTATTACTACATTATTTGAAAGGAAGTGGCTCTGTAAATGTATAGCAATAAAAGGTTGGAACAAACAATTTATTCCGGCGTTATAACACTGAATTTTTGTAAATTGTTTCGCATTGTGTGACCAAACAGGCACTTTAATGTGGACTCTACTGGCTTTGTTGGGAAGTGAACTAAAATTATCCAATTAAATGGTAACATAATGCTAGAAAACAAAATTTTATCCGATAACATGAAACTAGAGTAATTCAAATTATTTAGCATTGTATTACCGAACAGGCCTAGCACAAAGTATGGGTGTAAAGAGATGGGTTTTGAAGAGTTTTTTATCATAGGGTTTGTTTTGGTAATATATTAAGTGTAATGAGAATTCATTTTTTTTTTTTTTAAGTGATGTAATGAGATGGAGGATGTAAGGAGGTGAAAGAGTGCTGTAAGTAGAATCACCCCCCCCCAAAAAAAAAGAGAAGAAGAACATCTCATATGAAGGGTGTAAAGAAGTAAAGTAATGGTATAAGTAGAATTACTCTTAAAACTTTTAAGGTAAATTACATTTTGCCTAATTTATGTTTGACCATTTTCTCAATTTGATCCTTGAATTTTTTTTTTTTTTTCTCCACTTTGGCTTTTTGTGTTTCTAGTTTTTTCAAATTCATTCCTAAAATTAACTTCTGTCCAAAATTTCTAATTTCATAATAAATAATCATTTTTATTAATAAATTATCAAGTCAATTAACAGTTTTTAATGATATAAGATTTTTTTTCAATTAATAATTTAGATAATTTTATCATTATATAAAAGAATAGTTAGAAATTTTATTTTTTAATTAATTCTATTAAATAAAAAATCTTACAAAGAAATATTTATAATTTTTTAAACTATAAAAAATAATGGGGCACTTTTTCGTAAATCATTTTTCACATACTTATGTTTCATTTAGTGTACATTATTTTCTTATATTTTAATAAGTCCTATGAGTGATATAGTTGTCAAAATATTCCTAATAATATTCATAGTTACAATGTGAATGTTCCGTGATGTGAATGTTCACACCGTCAATGTAAATGTTTACACCATCAATGTGAATGTTCATATTGTAAAATATGAATGTTCACATCATCAAATTACTAACTATTCAAAAAATATTTGTAAAGGTAGAAATATCCATAAAAATACATTAAATATGGTAATTAGGTTTTGATAGATTAAATGTTCAAATAGTAGGATTTATTGGAATACAAGAATATCTTATGGACTAATTGAGATACAAACACTTGAGATACAAACACAAGAACATCTTATAGACTAATTGCTTAGATGTTTTGTGCTCTTCCAATCTTTTATTGTTGTACTATCATATGTAATGTATGTGTTTGTCATCAATAAAATTTTCCTTTTGCTAATTAAAAAAAAAAAACACTTGAAAAATAATTTTTTAATAAATCTCCTTAAAATAATTCATATTTTAAACAAATCTTAAAGGGATGTATTTGGCTTGTTTTAAGAACATGGTTAAAAGTAATTTTTTGACTTTTTTTTAGTTCTTTTAGGTCAATTCTCTTATTTATTTATTTATTTATTTTATATACATTTTTTTAAAAAAAATGAAAAATCCAACGTTTAACATCTTTTCCAAAACAAGCGGTAAATTGTTTGAGGTACCACTAATGTAGAAGTAGGACCTTGATGGTGGGGTAGCCGTTAGGGGACAAAAAGGAGGGAGAGTGGGGGAGGAGGGAGGTGCAGGTGCGACGACACCAACCAGAGAGAGAGAGGCACACGACGAGACGACTGACTGAGGGCAGTGTATGACTGTGTCTCTGTGTTGTGCTGGTGACCAAATAGCAATTGCATCCTCAGAGATTCACTCCATTTAAAGTGTTTTGGGATGAATATTTTTTAATTAACAAGTTAAAAATTTATTTAAATAATATAAAAAAATTAAAAATTCTTTTAACTTTTTTTACTTTTTATAAATTTTTAATAAAAATTTATTTTAAAATATTTTCACTTTTTCATCTCATATTTTAATTTTAATTAAAATGTTAAAAAATATACTCCCCAAATCAATCTTTGTGCTGTGTTTGGTTGTGGGATTTGAGGAGGGATTTGAGAAAGGAAATGGAAATGGTAGGTGAAATGTGAATAAAATATGTATGTATTTTACATATTTTCACACACTTTTTCTCTTTCTCTTTTCAAATTTATCTCTAAATCCCCCAACTAAACACATCATTAATTTATAGTGCTCGGTACTGCTGCCCAGAGGTAGCCACTGCATAATGACAAATTGGGATATGTAGCTTCCCCCTCTTTCCCAACCTTTTTACTTTTTGTCTTTACTTGTCAAAAGTTGCAACTTTTTCTTTGGGCTTGCTAACAAAAATCATGTAATATTACGATATTTTTATTTATTTTTTACACATTTTAATATATTTATACATATATTTTTAGCATTAATAATAATTTTTTTTAGCATTTTCTTTTTCTTTTTTAGGCCATTTCTTTTTCTTTCTTTTTTTTGATTGGCATTTTAGTAGTTGGTAAAAAAATTAATGATTTAATAAGGTTAAGCCTTTTAAATTTTTTTTTTTTTTTTAATGCTGATCACTTGTTCAGACTATTAAAAATAAAAATAAAGTAAAACAAGAACAAATAAAGGGAAACATTTTTTCTTAAAAAAGTGAGTTCTTCATCACTCCAAAAAGTAGAAAAATTGGAAAGAAAAGAAATTAACATAAAGCTCACGTTTTATAATAATAAAGATAAATCAACTTGGCTAGCTCAATTAGTTACACATGTACAGTTTTAACTAAGAATTCAGAAGGGCAATTATTGTTAAATGCATGATTAATTGTATCCACTAAAAAAAGGAGTAATGCTATATGGATTAATTAGTGTACTAATTAATATATCAATTGATGATCTGACATAATTTAAGATATTTTTAGTATTTGTAATTTGTATAATGAGTGGAGTCAATAATGAGGTCACAATTAGTGTTGGTACACTATTTAATACACTAATTAGTACATGTAACACCCCTCTTAAAAAAGTAGATAGAAATCATAGACAAAAATAATTCATTAAAAAATGAAAAGTTTCAAATCAATTGGCGACGCCTCAATCACTTCAAAGGCAAAGAGTCAACCATTTTTCTTAATTTTGCTCCAATTTCATAAAGAGCGTGATTAATTAGACTAAATTGATTAATTGTGAAAAATTCAAAGATAAATGGATGCAATTAAAACTATATGGATCAAATTAACATGATTACAAAAATCACGAGTGAATATGCCCAAGCTTCTAATTTTTTTATTAAATTTTATTTTACTTTCAAACTATTCCTAAAAATATATATTAGATGCCTATACTTTTTAATTATATCAATTTTATACCTAAACTATTTAATTTGGATCAATGTAACACCTACCATCTATAATAAGAAGGAATCTCCAGTTTACCCCCAATCTATTCCCCTGACTAGGGAAATAATTGAAGAGAGTCTGATTATGAATAAAGTTATACGCACCAATTGTTATATCATTATTTAATTATATATTGCAAAATGATGACAAATAATTTAAAAAGGGAAGAAAAAAAATACCAATGATATGATTAAAAAGATACGAGCAAAATTGATTTTTAAAAAATAATTTAAAGGGTAAAATCCTATATACTCATAATTTATTTTGGGGGGATTGTGTATGTCTATAATGTGTCTAAGATTTAACATCTAATTATAAATATCAAAGTTGAGGTTAAAAGAAAAAAATTCCCCATTTGTGTTTAGTTATTTGTAATTGATTTTATGTTCTCACCGACCACCACCATTCCATTTGTTGTAACTCTTTTTTACAGGGCGTTTTCAGATCTAAATTTGATTCTATTGAAGGCTATCATTTAATGCCAATTAACACATTGTTTCATGCTAGACGATAATCATTGGTCAACTAAAGTTTGACTGTTTTTGTGTGGTAGAGATTGTAGCATCCAAGTTGTCAATAGAAGGTTTCCACAGTATTCTATTTTTTATGTTTTGGTATATTTTATTGTGATTTGGTCATTATGTTTTTTTCTCTCTGCTTTGAAGTTTATTTTCCTTCTCTTATCTAGAGGTTTTCATCCCCTCTTTGTGGGGTTCTTCTCTCCTTTTCGAGAGTTCTATTATACCATGTTATACTTAATTGACTGATTTATGGTCGAATATAGGATGTTTTGAGAACTTAACTTTTAGTCACTTTTTTAAATTTGTAGTAAAAGTTTAAAATTGATTTTTTTTGTATTTGAAAAATTAGTTTTCAGCCACTGGTGAAATTACAATTCTATCCCTCATAGGTCAAAATGTACTATATGTGTGAAGTTGTAAATATTTTAAATTGAATGGAGGTAGTTTAGTCATTTTATTGTGATTTGAAATCATAAATAAATATTAATCAAAAAAACGAAAAATAACTTTTTACCAGCTTTCCAAATCATTTGTTTAAAAAATTCAAAAGTTTAGTTAAAAATTAAAAAATTATTTTTTACCATCTTCTCAAAATAGATCTATGTAATAAAATTGGTCTATTGGCCATTTTATAAAATATAAAAAAAATTGGGGTACTATTTAGATAAGTAAAAAAAACATTTGGAGACCCTACGAGACAAAGAAACCTCTATTAATGTATGTACACTGTAGAATGACATGTTTGCAGTGGAGAATTTAATGAAAAGCGACAACACAAAGCCATTTATGTTTCTGCCAACTCATGCTTTACATGACTTTGTACCACCACTTTCCATTGCTTTTATTTTGTAGATGTTGTGGACGATGATTGTTCCTCTTTCTTCATCAAAATATGAAAAACATTTGCAGAGATAAATAATAGTTATTAATAATAGCATCTGCAACTGAGTCAAAACACAATATTTATGATTCAACCAAGACATATATCAACATCGATGATGTTAGAGTCTACTAATTTAATGATTTTAAATCCATCACTAATGAGATGGTAAAATAAAATAAAAAAAAAACAATACAAACTGTTGCAGTGGGTGGGATCTACTGCCACATCATTAGTGGTAGCTCTAATTAGAGTTCTAATTCATTTTCCTATCAAAATACTAAGAAAAATATTTGAGAGTTCTAAAAAATGAGCTCTAATAATTTTAATGTGCGTGTGAATCCCATCTGATATGATATTTTGACTTTTTTTTTTTTTTTGATTTTTCACGTGAGCTCTAATTTTAGAAGAATGAATTATTACTATAATAATAATAAACAGACTACAAGCTATAATCTTAAAAATATATATATTTTTTTACACGGACTTAAAAGTAGTATGACTTGATAGCATGAAAAATACATAGACTATGTTAAAGTTAAATTCAAATAATATGAATTTTACATGACTAATTCGTTTCATTTAATTGTTATATAAACACTAATCTCACTCTGTTTAATTACACAAGCACACACATGTTTTTTTATTTAAATTTTTTTAGTTTTATTGAACAGTTTGGTTTTTTTTTTTTTTTTTTTTGGGAAAAAGATATAAGTAGTTCAACAACTGTTTTCAACTCAGTCCAGTTGAACTCAAGTTCACCCAATAACTAATCCTTTTAGACACTTGAAATTAAGAACCAAAAAAATCTCTAATAACTCTTTTAATAATGACTCAAATTCAAAATTTTAAATTTTTATTTAACCTCCGCAACTATGTTTAAAAAATCTGTACAAATAAAAAAAACAATAAAATTAAGTACTCCTACTGCTATATTTGGGGTAAAAAAAGAGCCTATTATTCCTATCATGATTTAATTTTTCTGAATTAATGTTAAAATACTTGATATAATTAATTAAACAGATCAAATTAATATGATGAGAATTCAAGTAGTATAAATTTTAGATGAATCTACGTAACACAATTTTCATTCTATTGACGCAAAGAACATCAGGTGCATGGACTTGACATTACATAGAACTTATTCTTATTATGTTAAAAGAAATTGGATTTTAAAACAGACATTGAATATTCTGATACCATCAATCAACCTGCCTTCCCTATATTAATGACTTCATTCATGACTCAACTCAATGCTTTTTCACTATTCCCCAGTGTCTCTCTCTCTCTTCACACTCTTGAGAGCTAACTTTTGCGTGGTTTTCTTTTCTTGACCATCAAAGGTCAATCAATAGGTTTGTTTTTTCAAAAACATCACTTTTTAATCTAAAAATTAAAAAAGTATTAAAAAAAATTAAAAAATCAACAATTAATACCAAAAAAAATAAATATTCATTTTTCTTTTTATTTTTTACACATTTTTTTATAAAAAATTTAAAAAATATCCCAAACATGCTAATTTTTTACATCATATTTTAGTCAAAAAATTTAAAAATTACTAAAAATGTTTGTTTCCAAGCTAAGCCTAAGTTAAAAGTTAATTTTTTTATTTTTGTAATTTTTTTTTTAAAAAAAATATATAAAAAGGTAGAGGTAATATGATTTTAAAAAATTACTTTAACCGTATTGTCAAAACAAGTTATAAACAAGTCTCAATTCTCAAACACATCCTCTTCTCTCTTTGTGCAAATTTCAAAAGGGGATAGGTTAAACACAGTGATTAATATTAGTTTATTGATATAAAAAAAACTTACAAATATAATTTTTATACATAAACTCCATACAAAATGATGTGTAGGTAGAATTTTTGTAATTCTAAATCTTAGGTTGATGAGTGTTTTGCCTTAAAATGTGAATAATATATTTAAAAAATTAAAAAATATGTAAAAAGTGTGAAATTTTATTTTATTTTTAACTTCAACTAACTCCTTGTTAGCAAAATGCCAAAAAAAAAAAGAAGTTGCAAATCTCATGGGCAAGAGCAATGTGAAAGTGTTTTAGTAGTAAATATTGGGTACAATCAAATGCCAACTTTTGACCCCCCAAAAAACATAAAAATATAGTAGCCACAAGGACAATGTGAAGCGAGCATGTTGTGTGGTGCGAGGCTTCACTTTACATTATAGTAACTAGAAGGGTGACGCGCATAATATTATTCTTATTTTATTTTTCTCTAACATATTCATTCTTAATCTTTGTCTTACTAATTCACTTTCGTGAATTATACTATTCTTATTTTTTCTTTCTCTAACATATTCATTCCTAATCTTTGTCTTACTAATTCACTTTTTACAATAATTTTTACTGCATGCGCGCTACCTAGAGAATGTGGGCTTCTTTTAAATTAATTGAATTATTAAGATAATTAATGGTAATTTTATATTTATCTTTATAATTAATAATTGGGCTACAAGACACCAAAACTGGGATTCACATATGTTAGTATAGATAGATAGATAGATAATGAAAGAAAAGTTTTCTTTTTTGTCAAATAGAGTATCACTCCACCCCCTTTTGTTAAGCTCAACATTAATAGGTCCATTTCAGGAACAAATAGGCATTTGAGGCATTTTTTGTGATCACTTTGTGACACTTCCTTGAAGCTTTTGCTTGCTCCATGAAGTTGACTACCCACATTGTTGGTGAACTTTTGGACTTTAAGAAAAGCGACTACTTTACCCTATATATGTAGTGAAGTTGATTGATTCCTCACAAACTCTTTCACATGCAACATACAACTAAACTATCAATTTTTTCCAGACTGTCTACGACTATTATCTAATTTCAGTAGTCTTTTTTTCTTTTTAAAAAAAAAAAAAAAAACAATGGAATTGACAAAAAACAGATCTGACAAGCAAATTATTTCAATAAAGAAAGGGAAGGGAAAAAAAAGCATCATGAATTAAATTATCCCAACGAGGTTGGCACCAGTAGTCTTAAGTCTTGTTTTGTGTATAAGGAGGCAAATCAGGCAACATAGTTTTTGGCTAAAGAAGCAACTTCCTTACTTCTTGATTGTATTAGAAGAAGGCCCCTCCCAATTTATTACTTATACTTAGATCGAGATATTAGAGGCCCTTCTTTTTAGCGTTTTACTCTAATCTAAAGTTTCTTTTCGTTGATTTTAATAAAAATTTCTCTCTTTGTTCAAAAAAACAAATCAAGCTCTTTAAAATATATTTTCCCAACATATCACAATATATTTATATATACACTAGTAATTACATGACTAAATAAAATATATTCTAAAATTGATTTAATTTTTTATGTGAACTATGATTTTACAAATAAATCAGAAAAGATTTATAATATATTCTTATAATTTATATTTTGAAATATTAAATTTGTTACACTATGTTATGTGGTGCTAACAGTATATTGAATGGTCTGTTATAATTCTTGTCAAAATTAAAATTTTGCAAAAGTTTTTAAAATTTCATCTCTGTGGGTATCTCAAAACTATTGCTGAATTATAGAATTATTAAATCTATTGCTATGGTGTTGTTCCATGTTGTAGGCCCAATTTAAGTATGGTTGTCAATTATTTCAAGCCACATTTTAGGCATCAAGTAGGGCTATCAACCCTATCCAAACAAACAAAAAACAAAAAAGTAGGGCTATCAAACTGTTCAAGTGCAGATAAGTAATAAATTGTTTAAATTTAACTTAAAATTTTAATATTATTTAAGCCTCGTTTGGCATGTAATAGTTTTAGTTTAAAAGTCAAAAAGTAACTAAAAAAATCAAAAAAACCTATAACCTATACTAAAAAGTCAAAGATTTCCTTTCTCTCTACTTTTTGAACATCTTTTCGTAAAAAAATCAAAAATTCATTTTAAATATATTAGTTTTTATCTGATATTTTAGTCAAAATCAAAATATTACTAAAATAGTATGTACCCAAATAAGGCCTTAAATTGTGTCTAAATTTAACTTGCTTATTTATTTTTAGTCAATTGCAGATGAGTTTTAATCAAACTGGTCATAAGTCGAACTTGAGTAAATTGATTTTTTATATTGGATATGACTTTGAACATAGTTTAGAAAATTAAGTAAGTTTCAAAATTTATTCAAACTTAAATACAAGTCAAAGTCAAATAGCTCGGTTCCTTTTACAACCCACATCCAACTAATCCTGATTGTTGGAGGAGGATTAGTGAGTAGGAAAACAACAAAGATGCTTGAAAGGTAATAATAGTTGTTGCTGTGGTGTGGACAGTAATTGAATCAACATTAATAAAAGTTTCACTGGACTGATTGTTTCCTCTTAGTTGACCCATTTCAGTATCAAAGTGATAAGGCCGGCCCAAATGTGAGCCCAATTTTGCTCAAAATAAATTTTGTCAGTACTGGCCCACCCATATTACCCCAGTTGCTTTTTGACAATGGAAATATCAACATGAAGACGACTCCTAATCACTCTTGGTATAAGATAATTATTCAGTAATTTCAAAATACCATATGATATTACTTATGGAGTGTATCGTTCTCTCAATTAATGAGGTCGTAGGAAATTTTACAAGTAAAACATTATTAATCAATTATTGTTAGGTAGTTATATGTTTTATAATTTTTTATTTATCAAAAGCGTCATGAAAATGATATAACATAATATTTCGAGATTACTTTAATATTTTTCTCTCAATATAGGAATTTTCTGGTTCAACTTTTTGATCCTCTATTGTTAATCAGATCCTAAATATTTTCATATGTTTCTCAAATGAGGAAGACCGATTTATTGGGCTTAAAACAGCAAATGGTTATCACAGTGCTAAGTAAAAGGTGATCTTTTCGGAGGAAAAATGATATACAAGTTTATTTTTTAGACTTATTTTTTAAATTTAATGATGTGTAAGTGATATAATTAATTAATGATTAAGAAGATATGAGAGAAAATGTTACCTTAGATATCCTAATTAATTATCACATTATTAGACTTGAAAATTGAATCTAATTTTTGAACTTGTGTAACAATTCCCTTTGGAAGAGATAATTCAGTTCTTTTTCCCTTCCAACAAATTTAGGAAAACACACACATAATTGATATGAATGTACAAAAATTTGTTAATAAGCAGAGACTATTTAATAATTTTTTAAGATTTTATGAAAAAGTATGTAAAAAAATAAAGAGTGATGTAACAATTTAGTCTTCGTTTGACATTGGCTTTTTTAGTGAGTTTTTTTGTGTTAGGGCTTTTTTAACCTCGTTTGATTTGGCTTTTTTAACTTTTTTGACTTTTTTGACTTTTGTAAGAGAAAAAAATATAATGATTATAGTTTGAATGCGATATTTTTGGCTATTTTGGAAAGTGGGTTAAAAGTCACTTCCCAACTTTTAACCCATTTTCCTCTCTCACAAAAAAGTAAAAAAAAAAAAAAAACTAAAAAACAGATTTTAACCATCTTTCCAAAATACTCCTTTGTCTTATTAACCTATGTAGCTAATTTTATATTTTTATATTTTTTTAGTCATAAATCAAATGCCAAACGAAACTTTGTAATAAATTTTTAAATTTTTAACTAAAACATATTCTCCCCAAATGCCGCCCTTTCATATAATTTTATATTCATTTCTATACTCTATTTATATGTACGCAATTGGATTGATCTCTTCAAATCAACTTATCAATAAAGTGAATAAGCAAATAGATGAATACAAATTCAAAGTTGGTATGAGGCCCAACGGTGACTACGAGCCGGTTTGATAAATAATTTTTTAATGAGTTTTTTGTTCTTATGTTTTAAGTGTATATTGATTTTCTTTATAAAAAAAAAAATTACTTTCAAGTCTTACTAGATTAGAGGATCCTAACTTTTTTTTGTTATAAAATAAAAAAAAAATTACTAAAAAAAATTTAAAAAAAATTAAAAAAAAAAAGTTTATCTTTTTTTGGTCCCAAGTATTTTTCTGATTCAATTTTTCCTTTAACTTGGAAGAAATTTTTTTGAGGAAATTGCAAATAAATGAGACAATTACAAAATAATTACACTATAAATGAAAATATTTTTTGGTGTAAGAATTGCACCAAACACATAAATAAATTTACACTATGTACACAAGAGAGTTACATCATCATAAAAATATTTTTTTTTTACCACTGCTTCAAAAAAAAAAAATTAATATAAATTTTATAAAAACTACTAAAGTAGAGGAAAAATGGGGTGAATTACTGCCTAGTAGGGCAGGGAAAAAAATAAAAAAATTAATGATAAATTTTAACGTAATTACTAATAAGTCTTAATCGTTTGACTTAATTTTCAGAAAGTCCCATTCAAAATAAATTCTAATAAAATCATCGTTAAAATTTTTTTTACATATGTTGCTAAAAATTGACAATTAATGATTTTTTTTGTTACAATTTTTATAAATTGTTGCTAAAATCTATAATTAGTGACGCTTTTTCAAACTGTTGCTAAAAATTAAAAATTAAAGATTTTTTGTGACAATTCTTTTAAATTATCGCCAAAACTTATAATTAGTGATATTTTTTATTATAAAAATTTTAAACCATCGCTGAAAATTAATAATTAATAATATTTAACAAAAAACGTACATGTAAGGTAAGTCACCCAATAACCTATACACTTTAATAATTAAAATATTCGACATGACTCTTCTCCAAATTAATTATTGATATCTAATTAATATAATTTTTTATAATAATAATATATCCGACAAATTTCATACATTAAATAATTTGAATTATTGATATACACCGAATCAAGACTCACCAACACTCCTCTTCGGTTTGGAGAGCAGCCCTGTCCTAAAATGGACAAATTATTCAATACTCCCAAAACACTACGTGTTCATACTTCAAACTAATTAATTAGTCACATGTTGTCCTCTTATCTCCAACATAAATTGTGAACCCTTGTATCTCTTCACTAATCAAAATTTTATGAAGTACCACGTGTTTATACTCCGAGAGTACTGAATAATCACACCCTAAAATGTACTCTTTTTTTTTTTTTTATACGTTTGTAATTTATTTAGGCCTTGTTTGGGAAGACTAAATAAGTGCACTTTTTGTCTTTTTGGACAAAAAAATTGAGGTTGAAAATATGGATGTTTGGGTTAACTTTTTAACTTTTTATGAAAAAATATGTAATAAAAAATTGTAAAAGTTAATTTTTAGAGAAAAATTTGAATTGAAAATTGTGCAGTCGTAATTGTTAACTTTTGATGAATAGTGTTAATTTTTTAACTTTTTAAATAACTTTTTAACTTTTTAAATTATTTGGGAGTACCAAACTTGGCCTTATTTTCACTGCACCAATGTACAGTTTTTTTCAGAAAAAAAGAAAGTGATTTTTAACCTTTTTGCCGAAGGGATGCCTAGCCACTAAACCCCCCAACCCCAACAGAAGCAAAACCCTACAGACCACAATTCCAAGAATGTCGAAGTGGTGGGGGGCCGCCGGCAGCCTGAGGAAGACGGTGGAGGCAACGAGGAGATCATACCACACGATCCAAGCTATTCCCAGAGAGTACACTGGCCGCAAAGTCTCCGCCACAGACAGACTCCAAGGTCGAATCCCCGCCGTCGTGTTAGCCCAAGACAACGGCGGCCACGCCACCAGCAGCAGCAGCAGGTCGGCCTCCAGAAAACAACTCGTTACCACCGAGAGGAAGCAGATTCAGGCCATCCTCAACTCCGTTCAGCTCCCCTTCTTCTGCTCCACCACTTTCCCTCTCCAGATCCGCGCTGGTTCTGGTTCCTCCACTCTCCTCGAATCCGGCACTGTTCTCCCCATCAAGGTAAGTATTATTCTTATTCCTTGATTTCGAATTCGTGATTTTGATTTTTTTTTTTCTAATTTTTTATTTTTAATGCAGTATAGATTCATAGGGATGAGGAGAGTGGGAAGATTTTGAATTTGGTGTTTGTTTGGGCTGATGAGGGATCGGAGTTGAAGGTTGATGTGCCTGTCGTTTTCAAAGGAGAAGATGTTTGCCCTGGTCTCAAGAAAGGTTCGTGCTTTGGGAATGTCTAAGGTGATATTATCATTATTAAGTGTTTACGAGGCTCAATTTTAAGAGAGGAAAAAAATCACCTCTTTAATATAGTGTTTAATTTTCCTTGGGAATGTCTAAGTTGATATCAGTTTAGTGGTTATACTTCAAATTGAAGACCAATAGCCACAGCTTTCTTCAAATGTGTCATACCAAAAGTAATGGTTTAACGTAGGTAGGACACTTCATACTAAAGTGTTCATTGGGGAAAAAATGCCTTTAACAATTGGAAATGCACTTTGCCTGGTAAAGTCAACTACAACATGCTCTTCAAATGAGGTTTGTTAGGTTAAATAGTTAGTTATTTTTAGTTTTTATAGTTCCAACATGCTCTCCAAATGCCAAGCTAATTTACCTCCCTCATTTTTTTTCTCTCTACATTTAAAGACCTGTTGAAGGCTCTTCAAATCCTTAGGAACGCTCTCTCTTCTTTCCCTCAATCTCTAACAATGATGTGGCATGCCATTAAACACTATCAATCTTAAAGTAGTTTGGATAGAGAGCTAGAAAGAGAGTAGTACTGGAGTAATTACTTAGGCAGTGATTAGATAAAATAAAGATTGTACTCTTTTTGTTTCATTTAGCTAGCAAAAAATGACTAGTACTGTTGGAGTTGCACTAATTGGTCAGCAGTTCTACTCAATTAGTTGCTTTTCAAAGTCTCGGTGTCAAGAATTCCATATGTGAAACTTTTAGTCCCGTTTCCAACCCTTAGGATCCATTTGGATGGATATGGATTTAAGATTAAAAATGTTGAAGAGTTAGTTATTATAGGATCCTGGTAGCTAGAAGAGAATTCTTAGCATCATTTCAAATAACTACTTTTATATGGTTATTTCAAATCCATGGCTATTTAATTTAATATTGAAATTCATAGGTAATTTTTTTTTGTTTTTTTTTTTTCTTTTTGTAGTCTCTTTAATAATGTTATGTTGGATATTCTACTGGGCTCTGTCCTAAAATCACGAAGAGAGTTATTTCTGATCCTTGAGGGATTTCCGATGGAATGAAAGAGATACTTGGTATGTTTCCGGCAAGGGAGGCGGATGGGCCGCGGCAAAGGATTCTTTTCCTTGGGAATTGTTCCTTTGAGTTCTAGGAGGAGCCCATGGTCTCTCGAGGCCATCGATGTTTGGGGATTGTGGACCGTGGATCCGAATTGCGGCATGAAGTGATTTTGGTTGGTGTCGAAGTAGCTTTGATCGTCAAGAAGTTGAGGGAGGCTTCTTATCCTATTAGGACTCCATCTTTTCTAGGACAGTTGGATGGGAAATGTCGGAGTGTGGCGGTCTGGATTTATGGAGAGAAGGATGGTGGTGTTTCGCTTCAGATTGTGGTTTCGTTGGAGGGGAAGCATCACCAGGTTTACATACCTGCTTCGGAATTTGGGGATGGGTAGGAAGGTGTGGCTTTGGTCATTGAGGGTTTTGCCAAGGGGAGGGCTGGGTTTTGATGCCAGGTGTCAGGAAAGGAGCTTCAATGGTACCCAGGGTTGTTTCTTCGAGGGCTAGAGGGTTGGCTCCTACGGGCGGTGGTGGTTAGTTGGTTCCGATGATGGCGGAGAAGGGGTGGTTCCATTGTTAAACAGGGCTTTGGTGGGTATTGTGGGCCAGGTGGGTTTTGCGGCTATGTTGCAATGGGTGCTACGATGGTGGAAGACGACGGGGAGGGTCAACATCTATCCGGTGGAGGAGGTGGATTCAGTTTTGTATCTCTACTGTTTGGATGTCTGTCCTGGTTAATGGGACTTTGGTAGGTTTCTTCCCCACCTGGAGAGGTTTACGGCAGGGAGCTCCTTTGTCTCCCTTGTTGTTTATTCTGGTTGTGGAGGCTTTGAGTTGTTTGCTTTCTAGGGCGGTCCAAGGGGGTTTATTATCATGCTTGTTGGTAGGGAAGGGGTATGCCTCTTTGGTGGTCTCTGACTTATTCTATGCGGATGATGCATTGATTTTTTGTTATGCGAAGGTGACTCAGATTGGCATTTTGCGTTGTGTTTTGTTATGTTTTGAGGCAGTGTTAGGGCTGTGGGTCAATTTGACAAAATCGGAATTGATACCTGTGGGTGAGGTGGTTCGTTTACTAGTATTGGCAACTGTTCTGGGCTGTAAGGTGGCCCGGTTGCCAGTTTCTTATTTGAGGCTTCCCTTGGGGGCTTCTTTTAAGGAGACTCGAGTGTGGGATGGGGTGGTTGACAGAGTTCAGCGAAGGTTGGGCCAGGTGGAAGCATCAATACTTGTCTAAAGGGGGCAGATTACTTTGCTCAAGAGTGTTCTTTCTAATATTCCGACATACTTTATGTATGTGCTTGTAATTCCTATGGAGGTGGCAGTAAGATTGAAGAAGTTGCAACGAGATTTTCTATGGAGTGGGGGTGGGGAAGGTTTTCATTATCATTTGGTGGCTTGGGACATGGTATGTAACTTGAAGGAGGGAGGGTTTGCGGGTGTGGAACTTGCTGGTGTTTAATCGGGCTTTGTTGCGGAAGTGGTTGTGGCGCTTTGTGAGGGAGCGGGAGAGGCTATGGAGGAGGGTGGTGGTGGCTAAGTATGGGAGGAGAGGGGGGGTTGGTGCTCTAAGAGGGTGTTTCATTCTCGTGGTTGTGGTTTGTGAAAGGGGATCTGGTTGGGAGGGAGGTGTTTTGGGAGAGGGTTTTGGTTTAAAGTGGGGACTAGAGATTGAGTTCGCTTTTGGCAAGATTGGTGATGTGGGGGTGTCACTGTAGTGGCCATGTTTCCTTTGATTTTTACTATTGCTGCTGATGGGGAAGAGTTGGTTGCTTCAGTTAGGGTGAAGCAAGGGGAAGTAGTGGTTTAGAATGTTCGTCTTCGCCGTGATGTACAAGATTGGGAGCTAAACCAATTGGTGGATCTTCTTGCCTTTTTGTATGGCTTGCGGCTTAGGAGGGATGGGTTGGATTCTTTAGTATAGGATGTCCAGGGCTCTAGGGGTGTTTTCTCAGTGTCCTCTTTTTATGGGGCACTTGCTGGGGGGGTTGGTGGTGTGTTTCCCTAGAAGTGTATTTAGGCAACGGGTTATCCTTCCAAGGTTGTTTTCTTTGTTTGGACAGCTACTTTGGGTCGTATTCTCACCATTGATAATTTGATTCGGTGGCGGCATGTGTTGGTCATTTGGTGCTGCATGTGCTGTACGGACGCGGAAATGGTGGATCATTTGCTTCTTCATTGCCCAGTTGCGTCCAGCCTTTGGACTTTTCTTATTGCTTTGTTTGGTGTAGTGTGGGTGCAACCGGAGTCTTTATTGGGAGTGATTCAGAGTTGGGATGGTCCTAGGGTGGGGAAGCGGCGCCAGAAGGCTTGAGTTCTTGCTTCCCATTGTTTGCTTTGGCTGGTATGGTTAGAACGGAATAGAAGTGTGTTTAGGAATGAGTGCCATTCTGTTTTCTGGCTACAGAGTCGGTTTTGATGGTGTTACATAGTTGGGTAATGGGTACAGTCGACCCCAATGTTTTGGTCTTTGTAGATTTTGTAGAGGATTTGATTAGTTAGTTTTGTTTAGTCCTGTGGTGGGTTGCTTTTTTGCATTATTTGTGTCGCCTTGATACTTTCTAATCAAGTTTGCTTATTTATCCAAAAAAAAAAGTTGAACTTTTGAACCTGAATTTGAGTTATTCTCCTTGAGTAATTAATGTCAAATCAAATACATGCATTTCAAATTCACTTCATCCAAACAAATCCTTAGTGCTACAATGATGATGATTCACTCATTTGGGTATGCCACTAATCTTTATAATTTCTAGTGTTGTTTCTTTCATGTTGATCCAGCAGGTGATTATATAAAATATTTTTGTTTATTACAACCTTGTTATAGTTGCTCCATAAGTATAAATGCATTTTTGTGCCCATCATATTGGCTAGTTAGTATGCAGTTTGTCCACTTTAGCTTTTGACACTTTGTGCTATACCTAAATGCAGCTTCCTTATTTGTTCTAGATGGCAAGTGTGTGGAACTGGGGTGGTGAGCTATTGTTTTAATTGTTGAGCTTTATGTATCTTCATGTTTTTTGCTCATAGTTGGTTCTGCTGATATTTGACTTTGTAAACTGCAACTGTGATTGGATAAATTTGGATCTCCAGCAGACTTACCCAGTGGGCATTGTTTGTGGGTTATTGCATACATCTATAGGAATTTTCCTTTGCTCAAAATGGATCTGAAACACTTGTAACCCTTCCACTCCACCCCCTCATTTAAGTAAAAAAAAAAAAACTGCAAATGGAACATTTTTGGTGTGGTTTTGGTTGTCCTTTTCTTCTTATAAGATAGCAAGTCTTCACGGAGATTGCTTGAAGTTTGTTTGCTGTGCTTCTCTGAAGATAGAATCTAATGACTTCTCTAACTATAGAATCTAATGAGGTTAACTCTAGATTAAAAGTTATACTTAGGCATATCATATCTAGGGTAGAGAGCATTGGTGTTCCATTTGCTAAGACCATAATTATCAAGTCTGGAAATTGTCTGGTCTGTGCTTTTAGTTTTGCTTGTTTGTGATTATATTTCTCATTTTCTTTGACTATTACTTTTTACTTTTTTATTTTTTTTTAGCCCAAGGGGTTGGCCTGGTGGCAAGGGTTTGGGTCTTGGAGGTGTGCTCCCTCAAAGGTTCAAGAATCGAAACCTCTTTGGTGCTAACAATTCCTTAAAACCATCGGACGAAGAAAAAACCATTGAATTGACTGTGATGCACTTGTGGGAAATTCCTTGACGAGAGCTTGTGCACCCCTAGGGATTAATCAGGCTTTGATCCAAACACTCCGGTGCCAATCAAATTTTAAATATTTTTTTTTTTTAGGGTAATAATATTTTTTTGATATTGATGAAACATAATGGAGAAATTGGAACTTAGATCTAGTTAATACATGCTAGTAAACGGGTCTTGAGGCAATCAATATTGTAGAAATTATGAGGGTCTGTCAGGATTCCATCGAAAAATGATATCACTCCATATCTTTTAATTACTTTTTTGTTCACACAGAGTCCAGATGCACTGGTCTTGTGCGTGCGGGTCAGCTTATTTGTTGGACTTGTGATGCTGTTGTCAGCATTAATGTTAGAAACAGTGTGGGTTTCTATCATCCATGGTATCATATCATATTGCCCCTTGGCATAATTTAGTGGAGTAAACTTAAGGTGCATGGAGGTTCCCTTTTAAACAAATTTTTTGGGCGGTACCTTTCCCTATTATAAACTCATGATGTATTGAATTTATTATTTTTAATTGCTTATCAAATATTCTTCAATTTATGGATACTGATTCTTGTTTTTTATGCAAAATAGGAGGTACCTTAAATAGGATAAGGACAACTTTAAAATATCTATGCCCAGCTGAACACATCCCCCCCAAAATTGAGGTGGACATAAGCAATCTAGACATTGAAGATAAGGTGTTCATGCACGATATTGAGGTTCACCCATCGTTGAAGCTTCTCAGTAAAGATGAGAGTATTCCCATATGCAAAGTTGTGGCAACGAAATTGGAAAACTCTGAACCTGCACTGTAGGCACCGGAGCAGCACGATGCAAGGACTTTGCAGTTTTCACTGGCCCAAATCAAGAATTTTCAGATAATGAAATTTGCTTAGCTGTTGTAGTGCTTTTGGACGGCCAGTGAAAATGATTATGACTTTTGTTCACAACATAATCAAATGCAGGTTAGTTTTTTTTACTTTTTTTTTTTTTTTTTGGGACGGCTGGATCATTTTTGCTGTTATAATAAACATGTAGGGTGGTGTGAATTATTGTGAAATGTTATTGAACAATTTTAATGAGATGACTATTGTTAGCTTGTGTGGTGTTTTTGCAATTACTGGATTAATTTTGCAATCTGAAAATTAGGTTGATGTTCACTTGTGAGATGTGGGCAAGAGCCAGCTTGCGTGATGTCACTTTTTGCCTCCACATACTTTTTGGTCAGCATCTTTTCTCTTTTTTTCCTTTTGCCTTCCCCACCTGCCCTGCTGTAACAGAAAAGGCCTGGTTTGGATAGAATGTTGAATAATTTTTAATGTTGATTTTTATTTATTTGGGGCAGGCATGCAAACAAACCAACTTCCTCTGTGTTGGAATCATGTTCGGTTGTACTTATTTGAGATTGGTTCAAAATGTTTGTTAGGTTTTTAAATTGAGTTTAAAGAATCCACTATTTAACTCAGTTTGACAGCTCTAATTTGGGAATCCGGATCCTCCGTTGCACTCTCTTGCAGCCCATTCCTGTCGCCCTCCAAAACGACGTCGTTTTGGAGAGTTTTTTTTTATTTTTTATTTTTTTATTCTTTTCTTCTTTCTTTCTTTCTGTTGGTGGGTTCAGAAACTCTTGCTTTGCTAACACACTCTCTTTGTTTTTGTTTTCAGAGAGTATTCCAATGTAGTGAGCCCTTTTGTGACCTCCCATTGCTTGGCTTGATGGAAAAACCTTGAAGCAGATTGGGCAATCGTAGTCCTTGTTCTTCAAGGTTTGGATTTGCTCAACTGAATTCTCATTGCAGCATTCAATCTTGGAATTTGCTTCGGAATTCTTTGATTCATCGCCCTTGTGAAACCCATCAATGGAAAGTCCCAATTCAAACTTCTTTTCATTTTTGCTCATAAACCTAGAATCCAAATCACCAAATTCAGATTCATTCTTTTCAAACAAAGAATTCCCAGAACATGATAAACAAGAATCCAATTTTTTTCTCGGTTTCTTGATCTTCCGAGTGTCATCATCAGCCTCACTTTGATGCAATGCTTTAGCTTCAAACAGTACAGCGAAATTCTCGGATTTGGCGGAGGTGATTTGGGGGATAGTGAGGTGAGGGGATTCAGACCGAATCAAAATTTCATCAAGCATCATCAAAACATTTTACCCACCCAAAATTTCAAACCCAAAAACTAAAATCAAATTTCATCATCATCATCAACAACAATAATTAAAAAAAAAAAGCAGAGAAAGAGAGGGAGAGACGAACTAAAATCAAACCCAAGAATATAAAATAATCTCATCATCATCATTAACAATAACTATAAATAAAAAAAAAAAGAGCAGAGAAAGAGAGAGAGAGGTTGAATGTGAAGTTTGATTTAAAGCTTGGCATTTTGCTGATTGATTTCTCAAATAGCCCCATTTACTTCATTGTTCTATTCTCTGCTTCTTCTCAATATCCTATATATATAGACTCTGTTGAATCTTCTAGCTCCATTTGGGACAACAGAGCTCTTCACTGAATCTATGATCCTCTATATATATATATGTATACATACGTGTGTGTATATATATAGATGATTGGGTTTGTTTTGTTCTGTGAGAAAACTGAAAGGAAATGAGCTCAGGCTTTTACACTTAAGTAAAAATAAGTTCAGGCCTTTTCAAATGAGAGAAGAAAACAGGGGCAAAAGGAAAAGAAAGAAAGAGAAGAAAAAGAAAAAAAAAAAACCTTCAAAACGACGTCGTTTTGGAGGACTACAGGGATGCGCCGCAGGAAAGGAGCACCGAGGATCCGGATTCCTAATTTGGGGAAGGTGGAATGTGTGAGAATTAGGATTGAATGAAGTCAAGTCAGGGGCAGAGCATGAACAAAATGGTATAAATGCTTATCATATGGCCAAGTGGAAGTTTGTGGGGGTCTATGCCAAAGGACACGCTAATGTTGACATAGGTTCTCTTACTATATTGTAGTACTGACACGTTAGTGATCTTTGGGATGAGTTGCCCCAAGCTAGTTTTGTTTACTGGAGCAATCACACTACAAACCTAGAATTTAAAATAATTATTTACCTTTTTAAGAGAATAATTATTTTATAAAAGAACAAAGAATAACCATTCTATTATGTTTGACTTTTATTTTAATAAATCAAACTCTACATCCCAGTAAGGGAAAGTCTAAGTATTAGAACTGGATACAAAGAAATTGATCCAGAAAATAAATAGAGGATTGATATATTCAAATGGTGTATTATGAGTTCAAATTTTATTTCATCTTCATTTAAGGAATCAAACACTTTTTATTTAGGTAAATTACAAGTACACTCCTTAAAGTTTGCTTAAAATACAGATTGACTCTTGTAGTTTTGAAAATTACAAATATTCTTTTGTTAGAATTTTTTATTTAATAGGATTAACAGAAAAAATAAAATTCTTAACTATTTTCCTATATAATAATAAAATTATTTGAATTATTAATTGAAATATATTTCTAACATCATTAAAAATTATTAATTGACTTAATAATTTATTAATAAAATTGTCATTTATTATGCGATTAGAAACTTTAAGAGGTGAAATGTAATTTTCAAAACTATTGAAGACAATCTATATTTTAAAAAAAATTTAAAAAGTATATTTGTTTATAATTTAACCTTTATTTTATTTTTAATTTTTAATTTTTAATTTTAATTTTTAACATTTCTTCGATTGCAGCCGTCCATGAAGCATAAAGTTAGGCACGAAAGCACAGATGAAACCAAATCAAATTTTGTTCACTTAACAATGTGTGAACAAAATAAATTTTGCGGTTGATTTAAATAATAAATTAATTTTAAAAAAATTTATTATAATTTTTTTTGTGAAAAAAGAGTTCATTACACCTTTTAATATATAATTCAAAATTATATTTGAATGATAAGAATCTTGAAAGGGAATAAGAATGTTGTTACTAATAATAAAATTATTACGTTATTGTTATTTTTTGTTTTTTCAGTCAATTAATAGGAGAATAATTGTAAATATGAGATGCATGATGTCAAACTGAACAATTAAAATTTAATAATAATTAGAAAGTCAATAATTATCAATTCTAACAACCCTAGCTTAAATTAGGGAAATAATAAAAAACTACATACAACTCCCATAAGGCGAGACAAATACACACCACCAAGAATATCAAAGTCATCCTTATCAGTGTTAAGCTCGCAACCTCAAACTATAAAACGGTACTACATCATGATTAGGCCAAAAACTTTAATTCAATGTTATTCAAGACTTTGATTTCATTAGAAATCTTCAATGAAAAAAATGAAATTTCTTAAAATATTATGAGTTCAATTATTATTATTATTATTTATTTTTAAATAGCTAATATTCTTCTAAAATATTATTGCGCTATTTTAATTAACTCTTTACAAAAAAATATATAGACAAATAAAAAAAGTTTTTAACTTTTTAATTAAAAATCACACTCCCAAAATGGGGGTACAGCCAAAATCACATTTTCATATCCCTTGAAATTTTTGTAATCCAAAACTAGCATAAGTTTGAACAAAAAAATTTCCATGAAAGCCAACATACAATTCCCTCACTCCACAATTTTGTTTTGTTATGTGGAACGGAGAGCACAAAATGAGTTGTGGACTTCGCCTCTTGTGGACTTCTCAAATGTGGACTTCTCACATTTCACTCGTCCTTTTAAGCCGAAAAATTGACTTGTATTATTTGATTAACGTGGCAAGCACAGACCGACATGTTTTCATCTTCTTCTTTTTTTTTCTTTTTCTTTTTCTTTTTTCTTTTTTTTTTCTAAAACAACTTTTGAGAAAATTTTATTTTTTTATTTTTCATATTTTTTTTTTCTGTTTTTACTGATTTTTTTTTAATATTTTTAGTAATTTTTTTAATTTTTAAACACATCTAATATAAATACACATAAAAAGTATAATTTTTGTGAAAAAAATCTTTCAAAAATTCACTAAATACCAAAAATATAAAAAATAAATTGAGAATTTAGTATATTTGTCGTATTTTTATGTATTTATTAATTTTTTAAAATATTTTTTCATAAATTTTTTACTTTTTAGATACATTTAAGTAAGGTGCATTTAAAAAAGTAAAAAAAAATACTTAAAATTTAAAAATATTCACTAAAAAATAAAAAACTCAGCTTTCAGAAAACTTAATCTAAAAAACTCAAACCAAACACACAAATTAATTTTTTTAACTTATTTAAATTATTTTTATTTAATAAGTTATTAACAAAAATTACACCAAATAATTTAACTTAAATTCTCAAAATTAAATAAGCTATAAACGACTCAAATTAATTATACCAAAGAACCCTTTGCCATGTCTACCAACTTCAAGTTTATTTTCTCAAGTCAAACTACACTTATCATCTTGTGGAAATACCTGTTTTATCAGAACATATGTTCAAACAGACCAGCACTTCGGAACAAGTACCACATGTTCAAAATATTGGACGAGGCCAAGGAATTGGACCATCTACTGTTTCATCTATTTCGCCAATGAATCCATGGAGAGGCCTAGTAGATGTTATAGGACAGCAGTTAATGAACACAATGGAAAGATGGGCAACATATTTTTTGGATCGAATGAATACTCATTAACCAAATAACACAAGGCACATAGAGGAAATTTCAAATGTCCCTCAGCAAAGATTGGCTAGAGATAAACAGCCTACGCAGAGTAATGGACATACTAATGGTCAAACTAATAACCAAAACTATGAAAGACCATCACTTCAGTCTTGGTATGAGCCTCTTTCGAGGCCTATGACAAATCAAAATGTCTCATTACTTAACAGTGATGCCTGCAAATTGGTGGATCTAGCCCAACACAAGAAAATGGCATAAGGATGTTTCTAAATCTCATGTTCGAAGTCATACCTGGCACGAGGGGGTTCACTAATCCTTTGTTCAAATTTGTACTTAGGGGGTTAGAAGGGTTTCCTGCAACTGGAAGAGACACAACACATGTTCCAACACCTTTCGTAGGACAGGCTTAGAGGGGTCACCCATACCGTCAACAGCAGCCGGCACCACAGGGACAACCAGTCCCAAATATGTCGCCCTATGGACCAAGAGGACCTCAAGTACAAAGTTGTCCACCAAATCCTGTGTTTACCCCTCCAGTAGTGGTTCAACAAGCACAAAATATGGTTCCTAGGGATCAAATTGTTGATATTGTTAGAGAGATGTGTGGACTGATGGCTCGGGGGGTTCAAACTCCTATGTACAAAAAGTCATATCCAGAATGGGTAGATTGGGTACATGAATACCCAAGAGGATTTAGGATACCAGATTTTGCTCTTTTTATGGGAATAAAAACCAATCAACGGTTGAGCATATTGCTAGGTTCGCTGCTCAATGTGGAGAATTTGCCAATAATGATTACATGAAGTTAAGATTGTTCCCAAATTCTCTGACTGCGACAACCTTTATATGGTATATTAACCTTACACCTGGCTCTATCCAAACTTGGCAACAAATGGAGGAGGCATTTCATGCCCAATTCTTCCAAACAGAGCTAGAAGTTTCCATGGCAGACTTGGCAAGGTTGAGTCAAAGGCCTAATGAGAAGGCTACTCAATTTATTGCCAGATTCAAAAGAGCACGAAACAAATGTAGGATCATCCTACCAGAGCCTGAATTTGTGAGATTGGCTCAAAATGATCTAGAGTTTAGGCTTCGAAAGAAGTTCGACTCAACTAAGTTTAGAGACTTAGTGGTTAACCTATAAGGTGTCTAGGTATGAAGCATTACTAGAGGAAGAACAAGATCGAAGTAATGCATCATACAAGACGTATCATAGAGATCCTAATTATGAGATTGATGCAGCAGAGATTGTAGGAAAAGAACTTGTGATCTGTGAGACATTAGTTCATAAAGACACAACAATAGACCAGCAGTTTAAAAAGAAAGACCTTCATAGGAAATACTCTTTCGATTTAACAAAGGCAGATGACATTTTTTATTATTTGCTTATGACAAACTTCCTGAAGTTACCAAAAGGAGTCAAAACTCCGTCTCCAGAGAACTTAAAGGAAGAGTGTATTATAAATGGTATGATTATTGGTCTCACTCAACTAAAAATTGCATTGTTTTTCGAGACAGGATCCAATAGCAGATTTGAAATGGGAGCTTAAAATTCTCAGTTAAAGCAAAAAAGGCCATGGGAATTGACACTAATCCATTCCCAAAAATTGGTGAAGTAGCAGCCAATGTTATTGTGCCAGATTTTCAAAACTTATCCTTGAAAGAATTAGAATAGGTCAATGTGCAAATGCATGTTGCCAGCCAGACTACTGCTGTCACGACTCGCTTCCCATACCCAAGGGTTAAGTATCGTGATGGTCAGTAACTGAGGTTACTTTCGGCCAATTCTTAAACAAATTAATAAACACGAGCGGAAGTAATATTTAAGTGAGGGTACCAAAATAATCATTGGATCTTCTATTTTTATCACAAAATTTATTGATCAAAAAGGCCGATATTTACATAAAAAAATATCATAAAAGTGTTGTATGTGTCTATTTCGCAGCCCCGCGTCTAAGACTTTTCAAAAGCTATTTCTGAATTGTATTATTTCCTAAAAATTGGTAAACAACTATAAGCAAATGGCAGAGTGAGAAATATTATGCCAAGAGTATAAAGGACACAAAATAACCATAGATAGTTATGTAACTAAAATATTTAAGATAACTTAGTCTAAACAAATAACTATTTAAGTGGCAAAACTGAGATTATGTAAATAAATAACCATAATCATAGTACAGAACAGAACAGAACAAAGATCACAGGAGTAACAGTCAGAACAGAGGTACGGATTCAAGAGGTGGCTCATAGGAACTCTAGAGGTGGCTCCCACAACAATGTGACACTTAGCTCCGTACAACACTTTGCTCCACACCAGAAATCAGAGAGTCAATGGATCCATAACAGACAGAGGGTCACTAAGTGACTAAACAGAAGCTGATGGTTATTTAAGACCCCTAAAGCGTGGGACTCCCGTGGTGGTACTTACAAAATATAATTGTTTATAAGGTTATAGTCAAATATTCTTTAAAATATAAAAAAATATATCAATGGGTTTCATTTTAACAAATAGGGTTCAGAAAATAATCCACGTAATTGAAATATTAATATAATTAATATTAATTTATAAAACATAACTTGTATAAAACAAATATGGTAAGTCAAAATATACGTAAAATATATTATGGTAACTGAAGGTATAATATAACTCACCTTAAAATGAATACCTCACTATTTCTTTCCACTATCAAAGATCTTCTTAACTTACAAACATAACTTGTATTAATATAACTAATAAAATATAACTTGTATAAAATTATGGTAAGTTAAAATATACGTAAAATATATTATGGTGACTCAAAGTATAATATAACTCACCTTAATTTTAATACTTCACTCTTTCTTTCCACTATCAAAGACCCTCTCGGCTTCCACTAGTATTTCCTTCATTTTTTTCCTTTCTTTCCCTTCTTATTCCTCTCTTTCTTTCTTTTCTTTCTTTCTTCTTTTCCTTTTCTTTCCATCCAGTTCCTCCCTATTTATAGGGAGGTGAGAGCATTATGTGGCCCGTGCAAATCTTCTCCAGATTCGATAATAAATTTCATGGATTCATTCTTATCTTTAATAAATATTTAAGATAATTACATTTTTGCCTAGTTTTCTGATATAACTATATAAATAAGTTAATCCCTAATTAAATTACACTCTATCATATACCAACAGAAAATTAATTATTTATTTTACTACCACATCCATTATTATTATTATTATTATTATTATTATTATTATTATTATTATTATTATTATTATTTATACTTTAACCCCCTAAATTTTTTTACTAATTATATTATTTTACAAAATTACACATAATAATACAAAATCAATCGTATATTTTCCTAACTGTGATTAAATAATATTAGTATAAATTTTACAAAATAATTAAAAATCTAGGTTGTTACAACTGTCAAGAAAGATGCTAGAAGTATGATGATTCTTCATGCAAAGATGTGTCCCAAATGCAAGTTGAGCTACAAGAAAAATGAGGCTTTCCATGATATAGAGCAATATTACAAGGATTTGCCCCCCAGACTCACTCAAAAAGAAAAAGTGCCACCTTCATGGAAGGCTTGAATTAGGCCCAAAACAATTCCATATTGGTTTGCGCAAAGAAAAAAAAAGGGAAATGTCTTCCCAAAGAAGTGTTGTTGGAGACCAGGGAAGGATGATTAAACCTCCTTTGGTGGCTCCAAATAATTGGGTGTTACTTAAGTATCCAAAAACAAAAGAACCAAATATGGTCCCACTGATTTCTAGGTCCCAGAGGAAGAAGATCCAGAGAAGGTATACTCAGTACTAGAAGGATCTGAAAGAAAGTGTAGAAAGCTCTTCATTGGTCCAGCCAAAGGGCCAGGCAGAAGGAGAAAAAAGTTCAAAGTTAAATCATAATCTAAAATCGACTCCTCAAGACAAAAGGAGTTGCAGTAAAGAGCAATTGGCCAAAGTTAATTTTGAACTAAAAGCCAAAGAAAGATCTAGTTTGGCAGGATTGGAAAAGGCTTTGATGGAAAGTGATAGTGAGACAAAGGGAGAAGTTGGCCCAGGCCAAAGGAAGGAGATGGTTAAGAAAGAACTGTTTGAAGCCTTCATAGCTGAACAGACATTTTTGGTTGAAAAACCAGCAGAAACAGACCGCTCGAAGGAGGTTATTAGTAATGAAGTGCCAGAATGTAGCATAGAAAATGCTTCTGAAGCAATTGAACAAGTTGGCCAAGAAAAGAAGCAGGTACAGCCAGTCGTCTAATTTGGCTCGTTTCCTCCTATGTCAGTGAATATAGTGCATATACTACCCCAAGAGTTTCAAGTTGAAGATGAAAACCAAGGTCAGGAGATTGACCCAATTCCAGTTTCTAGTGAAGACTCACAAGTGAGTATGGTGCAAGACGAATCCGAAGTGGCCACACCAATGGAAACTGGAGATGAGAGTAAGAAAGAGGTGAGTATCAACCTCTCTTACCCTTTTGAGTATCCCACGACATCCATGACGCAGCATGTCAAACCCTTGTATATCAAGGCCTTCTTCGATGGGACATAGATGAACCGGGTATTGGTGGATAATGGGGTAGCAGTGAACCTGATTCTGAAATTTTCTTTGAAAAAATTAGGAAAGAGGAACCCCAGACTAATTCCAACCAGTACAACCATTGCTGGTTTCGCTGGTGACAAACAGATGGCTCAAGGCATTTTGTCCATCAACCTGAGTGTGGGAACTAGGGATTGCATGACGGCATTCTTCGTTATCGACAGTAATGCTAAGTATAATGCTCTACTTGGTAGGGATTGGATTCACACCAACAAGTGTGTGCCTTCCTCTCTATATCAGAAGATCATGATGGTCTTGTGTAATGGAGAGACAAAGGAGATCAATGCAGACCCTTAACCCTTCATAGCTTATGCAGATTTTGCAGAGGCTAAATTGTATACTGAATGAGTGGCACCACTCAGTGTACTAAGGAAACTTGATGGATCAGTCGAAGTGACGGCTGATAAGGAATTAGCACACCTGAAGCACTTAATCCAAGAAAGTGCTGATGAAGAGTTTGTCGCCAAAGATGACAATGATGCCTGGTTGTCGGCAAAAAGATGAAACCCAAGAGGCCAGGTCTTTGGTTTTAATTAAGTTCTTAGTATTGGACATAAAATCAATAGTTTAGAAGGTGGAAGAACAAGAGAAAGAAGCCATGATAATTGGTTGCAAGTAGGAGCAGCAACAGGCCAAATTTTTGGCCTTAGATAAATACTGTGCTTTGGACATTGAAACAAAAGTCCATGAGATATAGGAAGAAGAAGCCTTGTGGACAAACTTTGTCTATGAGGAGGAGGACAAAGATGTTGAATAAAAGAAACTGGGAGCAGGACAAAGCAAGGAGATTGCTTTGAAAATAAAATAAATCAAAAAAGAAGCATCAGTGAGTCCTTAGATGCAAGACCCTTTGGAAGAAGTGAACTTAGGGGAAGGTTCTATACAGCAGCCCACCTATGTAAGTGCTTGGTTGAATGCTCTTGACAGGGACCAGTTGTTGGTGGTCTTGAAGAGATATAAAGATTGTTTTGCATGGTCTTATAATGAACTACTAGGATTGGATAGATCATTAGTAGAACACAGGCTCCCTATAAGGCCTAATTTCAAGCCATACAAGCAAAAACCAAGAATGATGAGTCCTGAAGTAATTCAGAAGGTCAATGAAGAAATTCTTAGGCTTCTCAAGGCAGGCTTTATCAGGACAGCCATGTATGTTGAATGGCTATCTAATATTGTGCCTGTAGTTAAGAAGAATGGTAAAATGAGGGTATGCATCAATTTTCAGAAATCTGAATTTAGCAACTTCAAAATATGAGTATCCTATGCCTATAGTAGATTTATTGGTGGATAGTTCAGCAGGGTATCAAATTTTATCAATGATGGATAGGCACTCTGGTTATAACCAAATCTACATTGCAGAAGATAATATTTATAAGACAATATTCCGATGTCTTGGGAACATTGGCACCTTTGAATGGGTTAATATGTCATTTGGTTTGAAGAATGTTGGGGCTACATATCAAAGAGCTATGAACACTATCTTTTACGATCTCATTGGAGGATACTTAGAGTGCTACATTGATGATATTGTAGTAAAGTCCGAATCCATGGAGGAATATTTGTTTCACTTTGAAGTAGCTTTTGAAATAATGAGAAAGTTCAAATTGAAACTTAATCCTCTCAAATGTGTTTTTAGCGTATCAGCTGGAAACTTCTTGGGCTATGTAGTATACAAAAAGAGAATACAGATTGATTAGAACAAAGCCAAAACTATCATTGAAGCCAGACCTCCATCAAGTAAGAAAGAAGTACATAAATTCCTTGGGCATGTTAATTTTCTTCGAAGATTTATTTCTAATACTGCGGGGAAAACTAAAGTATTTTCTTCCTTATTGAGGTTGAAAGATGAAGAGGAATTTGTATGGACAGTAGAGTATCAAACTACTTTCGAAGGAATCAAAGCCCACTTGGCCAACCCTCCAGTGATGATGCCACCAAATGGGGATAAGCCCTTGAAGTTGTATATAGCTGCAGCAGAAGATTCACTGGGAGTTTTTCTTAGCCCAAGACAATGAAAAAGGCAAAGAGCAAGCAGTTTATCACCTTAGTAGGTTTCTAAATTCTTGTGAATGTAAATATTTAGCTGTAGAAAAACTGTTCCTTGCATTGTATTTTGCTGCAATGAAATTAAGATACTATCTTTTACCTACAACTGTCTTGGTAATTGCAACCACAAATTTGGTTAAATATATGTTATCTAGACCTATGTTGAGGGGAAGAATTGGCAAATGGATACTAGTTTTATCATAATTTCATCTAGAATATGTCCCCCAAAAGGCAGTAAAAGGACAAGTTTTAGCTAATTTCTTGGCAGACCATCCATGTCAAACTGAAAGTCAAGAGATAATGGAAGTTGGTATGGTTAGTATTGAACCATGGAAAATGTGATTCGATGGATTGAAAACCATTGGTCTAACTGGAATTAGTGTGGTGATTAAGTCACCACAAGGGGTAAAAATCACACACGGTTTTCAGAGTGGATGAAATTATGTGTTCCAATAATCAAGCTGAATATGAAGCTTTAATAATGGGACTGAAAATACTTATTGGATTACAAGCTCATGCAGTTGACATATTTGGAGATTCTCAATTGGTAGTTAACCAAGTGAAAGAGATTTTCAAATGTCAAAGTGTAAGTATGTTGTTGCATTATATTTGTTTTCTCAATTTCAGATAGCAAATGTAACTTATGTCCCAAGATTCTTGAATAACAAAGCTAATGATGTGGCTTAGAAAGCTTCGAATTTCAAGAGAAAGGATAACACTCAAATGAACATAAGTCAAACAACATATCAAAAGGTAATACCACCCTTAAATAAAAGGAATGTGGTCTTAGAAGTCAATCATAATGACTTACAAGAACAAGATTGGAGGCATCCAATAATGTAGTATCTAGCTAGCCCATCTTCGAAAGCCAGCAAAAAAATCAAATTGCAATCTATGCAATATATAATGTATGGTAATGCTCTCTACAAAAGGGGGGCAGATGGATTATTATTGGAATGTTTAGGTCTAAAGGAAGCATTAACAGCCATGGCTGAGGTTCATGATCTGTGGTGCTTATCAGTCTGGT
Source organism: Camellia lanceoleosa (assembly GCA_025200525.1). Classification (NCBI taxonomy): domain Eukaryota; kingdom Viridiplantae; phylum Streptophyta; class Magnoliopsida; order Ericales; family Theaceae; genus Camellia; species Camellia lanceoleosa. The sequence goes on along the minus strand of CM045759.1, from coordinate 66,157,286 downwards.
GTGAAGATGAGATGGCTGCTTTGAAGACATTCTTACTATTGGCCAACCATCTTTAGGGATTGCATAGAATATACTAGAGGTTGCCAGGCATGCTAGGAACATAGCACAATAAGACATGTACCCATAACTGATCTGTATGCGGTTGTGAAACCTTGGCTATTTAGAGGATGGGCTATGGATATGATAGGCAAAATACACCCACCCTCTTCGAAGTATCATTGTTTTATCTTAGTGGCCATAGATTACTTCACTAAGTGGGTCGAAACTAAGCCGTATAAGGCTGTAGATCACATCGAAGTTATTAGATTCATTAAAGATCTGATCCACAGATTTGGCATCCCACAGACTATAACTATTGATAATGGAACTGTATTTGATGGGAGAATGGTAAAGTCTTTTGTGGTAGAGTTTGGAATTAGCCTTGTTAATTCTACCTCATATTATGTACAGGCCAATGGTCAGGCAGAATCATCTAATAAATCCTTAAAGAAAGGAATATAGAAAGTTGTGGAAGACAATCCCAAGGATTAACATAACTTATTGTTGGATGTACTATAGGCTTACAGGACTTCTCCAAGATCAAGTACAGGGGTTACTCTTTATGCCTTAGTATATAGGCATGATGCAGTATTACCGGTAGAAATTAACATCAAGTCCTTAAGGGTGAGAGGTCAGGATCAGTTAGTTCCTGAGCAGTATCATCAAAGTATGTGCTTGGAATTAGAGAACATAGATGAAGCTAGAATTCTGGCATTAGCATTCTTTTCCAAAAGAAGAAAACAGCCAAAAACCATAATAAGAAAGTCAAGCACATTAGCTTTGATGAAGGTGATTTGGTATAGAAGACAATACTCCCAATAGGGATTAAAAGCCACAAGTTTGGCAAGTGGTCACCTAATTAGGAAGGACCATATCAAGTTCATAGAGTCTTGCTTTCAGGAGCATATCATTTGAAAAATTTGAATAGATATGTACATCCCAAGAAGATTAATGGCAGATATTTGAAGTCTTACTATCCAACCGTGTGGGAAACACAAGGAATAAAATAAGTGCTGAATAAATATAAAAAAAAAGAGCATGAAAACACTCAAATGATAAATAGGAATTTTATTTCATAATGAATTGAATACATGTAGCCATAGATTGGCCCAAAAGATAGTACAATGTTTCAGTTGTTCATTTACAATATATTTTCTACTCTTAAAAGATGAGAACAACTGAATGGCTGTAGCTATTTCCTGTTTTCGATCAACTAGTCATTGGTTAGTGATCTACAGCTTGGTGGCAGTTTGATCTAAAGCCTGATTGACTGCTGATAACTCTTCTTCAAGTTGAGCTTTCTTCTCCAATAGTTGAGCTCGAAATTGGAAGACAGAGGAATGTTGCTCTTTCAATTTTGACACTTCAGCATGAATTTGGGAAACAAAAATCTGGTCTCTTAGCAATTTTTCTTCTGCAGCTTTGGCAGCATGGCAGATGTTGATGTAGAAATCAATGGTGGCTGCCGCCTGTGATAAATGACTCGAAATAGTCATGTTGGATTGCTCAACAATTTTGCAGCACTAGAGGAAGCCATTCCTGATTATAGGCCTTTGTAAGGCTTCGAAAGGAATCTTTAAGAAAGATGTTAGCAACTCCTGTCACGACCCGAACCCGCCTCTACGGGTTTAGCATCGCAACCGGCCAGTAATCCGTGATTACCAAAGGCCTGCTTGACAGTAATACAGAGTAAGGGGCTGGCGGAAGCCAAACAGTAAATAAAAGATGTCCAATGACCTGTGACAAGCTGGATGCAAAAAGACTTTCATAACCAAAACATATATACATACGTCATACACAAACATCCAAGTTAGGGACCAAATCCCTTCACCATAACTGTACAGTCAAGTCTTAAACATTTATTACAAAACAGAGGCAAAATGGGAAATCTAAAACATCCCAAAATAGCCTTGGCTTTCTGACATGGAACCTCGAAGTGAGGCACGATGGTTAGCTTGACAAAAAGATAGCTAACCCAATGCTCTTAACTCCGATCCGGTGCCTAGACACCTACATATAAATATAAACAGTGAGCTAAAGCCCAATGAATAACAGTTGTGTAAAGAGGTTAAGAATGAATGTCATTTCAGTAAATAAACAGTCATAACAGTCACTAGAAACCATAGCAGTCATATGTGGTGCATCTCATAGCAAAAAAGTACAGTAGGTCTTAACAGACCAAACAGTCAGTTGATGGCCATCATAACAGTAAACAGTAGTGGTTCCAAACATGGGAACCGACAGAGATCTCTGTGGCAGTAGCAGTAACAGTAAATTGCTATGGATGCCACGAATACAGTTCACAAATAGGACAAGCATTCATTCATTAAACAATAACGTTTCAGTAAACAGAACAGTTGATCATTCAGAAAATATTCATAATTGAACATATCTTTACAACATTGTTATTCACAAAGCACTGGGCTATAAGCAGCTAATGAACGTCCTCGGATGTCAACCCTACACAGTTGCAGAATGAACACACACTAAGTTACACACTTGAGATTAACATCTTAGCCCCTATCTTGACTCGATGTGGTTCTACGTCAATATCCTCATTAAGATGCCTTAAACATGGCCTAGGAATGCCTAGGATGAAAAAAGGATGCAAAGATGCACTTTAAAACACCTTTCAAAATTTTCGAGCAGGGTCTCGGCAGGCTGGCTTTCTCGCTCAGCGGACATCAGAACAAAGGAGCTCGCCGAAGCGTGACTTCTTTCGCTCGAGCGGATTTTAAACTTCATGAAAAGTACTGGATGCATGCAATTCACGCTTGACGGATGCTCAACCTCCGCTCAAGCGTGAGACTCAAGTCCTTGCTCGAGCGTTAAATCTCTCGCTCGAGTAGACTGTAAAACACATAAACTTCTGGGCACATGCATTTCACGCTCGAGCGTAACTTTCCACGCTCAAGCGGAAGTGCACGACTCAGAGGATACGCTTGAGCGTGAAGTCTTACGCTCAAGCGTAGGTCCAAAATTTGGAATTTCTAGATTCATCCCCAAGCACAAAACTCAACTTTAAAGCCTCAAATTCGATCCTTTTGGGCCAATTTTCTGGGAAAACACTTTAAACCCATAATATAACATATTTTGAAGATCAATTTGAGAAATCAAAGCCTAAGGATGAGTCAATTAAACACCATTTCCAAATAAACTTCAAGAACAAGCTCAAACACAACATGCATGTATTCAATTAAATTCAAAGCTTCAAATACATGGCCAAATAACTCAATCCTTCCAAAAACATGATGAATTCTTGAACTATAATCAAAATATGAACATGTATGTAGCAAATTTCATGGAAAAGACCTCAAAATTCAAGAATGTGTACATGCGTGCATGAATTCACTCTCAAATTCAACTCCTTAACCCAATTCTTGACTTTAAACTCTAAATTACTATGAACCATGCAAGATACAATTCAAATTCACAAATGAGATGATGAAATCTCTACCTTAGGTCTTGAATTCAAGGTATACAAGCTCAATTATGCAATCTCTCTTCAATTCTTCTAAGTCTCCAAGCTAAATTCTCAATGAAACCAATGTTCTCCCAATTCTCTCTCTCTCTCTCTCTCTCTCTCTCTCTCTCACGTTTTGCTCTAGGAGATGGAGAAATGGTGTAACAAATATGAACAAGGCTCCAAACATGTAATAACAAAGTGGCCCACTCAATGGTAATTTGGTAAATAACTTGATCTAATGCGATTTAACATTATTTAATCTAATTTAATCACACCAAATCAAATTTCAATTAAATCTACCATAAAATCACATAAATTCTAATTAGCATAAAATACCAATCAATTTCAGATTCAGTCGTTGATAAGGCCTTCAATTTGTAGTTCAAAACTTAAAACATGAACAGATCAATCAATTGATAAACAGATAGAAATGCAATCAAGCAACATACTCATGTAATCAGTTTAGGATTTCATCCTAATCAGTTACTTATCATGTTCAGTCACAGTTTAGCAGTAATCAGAGGTGAAGGTTGTCACAACTCCAGACAGTTGTCTAAGTCTATTGAAGGCAAGGGAGACTTAACACTGGAGAAAAAGCTCTCAAAATTTTCTAATAAAGAATCAGCTAGGACTAATGGCTCAGTTTCATTATTAGCTGGTGGAGTGGTGGAAGGCATGTCAAAAAGACTAGCTAGCCTAGCCTTGAAGATGTCCACCTTATCAGTTGACATAGAGGGTGCAGAAAGAACTCTGGTAGGAGGAAGAAATGACTGCATAGGAATAGGAGAAGAATGTGAAGTATCCTTAGCAGCCTCTATAGTTTTGACTACCAGTAAGTCAAAAGAAGAGGGACTGGAGCTAGGAAGAGATGATGGACAAGGAATTGGAGAGCTACCAGCACTTTCTCTATGAGAATCAGATATCACTGAAGATGAAGTAATAGCTGGAATTTCTTCAGAAGGAGAAGGAGCAACAAGGCTTGAAAGGGGAATAAGTTGGGTAGAGTTGAAGGATAGAAGAGGAAAGTATGGAGTTAAGCCAAATGATAGGGATACAGGGATGTTTTGCCTCAAGAAAGATAGGAAAAATATAGGACTAAGGAGTGGGAGTATTGCTTGAATTGGCTCCATATTTTGAGGTCTTTCAACTTCGGATGAAATCGAAAGAATCCTTGTTGAAGGAGGAGGCAGAGTTGTTGTTGCTGCAAAAGAAGAAATACAAAGCAATGTCAAGCCTCAGTATCAAGAACTTGAAAAAAAAATGAATAGAGGCACGAAGAAATTACTGGTTTCAGAAGTGGTGGATACAATTGGAGAGCTGCGAAGAGTATAATGCCCAGCAGTTTATTGTTTTCTTGTAACTTCTCTTTGGAATGCATCAGCAGCAGCAGCTTCATCCCGAAGCATTTGTTGTTGTCTCCTCTTCTCAGCCCTTTGAAATACAATAAGTTCTTTGGAATGCTCTGCTTCCACTGCTTTAACAGATGCTTCATGAATGGGGTCTCCAGTGAAATCAGCAAAAGAGACGGTCATTTTCTTCCTTCTATTTAAGGGTGTCTCTTGCTCTTGTTCTGTCTCTTCTTTTTCTGTTTCCTCTTCTTCCACATGAACCCCAGGTACCTCTTCTTCAGGATAAGTAAAAGCTTTCTTTTCTTTTGTTGTTAATGTTTGTTCCTAAGAAGGTTTAAAGCTTGGATTTTATAGGGAGAATCTCCCTGAGAAGCACCCGCACTACCTATATCAAAGAAAGAGCTATAAGTAAAGACAAGAGCATCATAAAGGAGAAGAAAAAGAAAGAAACAAGACTATATACCTTTCTTCGAGGCAGCTCGAGTAACTCTAGAAGGAGTTGAGGCAACAGGAAAAGACTTTGTGGTGACAGGTGCAAGAACTGAAGTAGCAGGAGCAGTGGAAGAGGTACCAACTCTGGCCCCTTTGGGATTGGCTTGAGGTACATCCTGTACCATTGACAGATCTTGAGAGGGAATGGCCAAATGTACCTCCATATTGGCCATCCACCAGTTCTGGCATCTTTTCAGTATATTGCTTTGAGGTATGAAGGAGAAGTACTCAAAGTCAATAAAATCTTGGATGAATTTGGAAGTTGCTTCTTCTAATCTAGATCTTCGAACCTTCAGATCCCTGTTGGTAAGACTTAAATTGGTTTGGCTACAGAGAGGTATTGGGACTCCTTGTGAGAAGCCAAATTGCCTAGCAGATTGGGCAGGACAATAGGGCTCAGCAATGCATTTGTAAGCTCTGGGGTTCATAATCTCGATGAATAATTCTCTGGGAATCAGAATAGAGGCCCACATGTCTTTATGCTGAGGTGTAGAGTAGGACCTATCACTCAAGAAGGTCCTTAACTAAGATGGACCAATATTGGTAGGTCCGAAGAGACAGAAGCTGTGAGAAGAAGGGGAAGCTGGGAGCTGGTGGAAGAAAAAAAAGTAAAAAGCAAAAGTGGAATGATAGAGCAAAACCTTGGCTAATTTCATGCCATGAGTGGTAGGGTTTGGTTCTAAAAACTTTAAGCATTTAGACTGTAACTCGGTGAAATATGCAAAAACCCAAAGTTGAAGAATCCAAAATGGACCTCCTTGATTGGCATCCAAGGGTTTTTCACAAAAAATGGGGAGCAAGCTCTATAAACATGGCCTAGAACATATGGAGCTAAGGCCACATTTCTTTATAAGACAAGGGCTTTGGCAAGAGAGGCAAACTCATGCATTTTCCTTTGAGAATAAGTGCAAAAGAGGAACTTGCAAAGCCAATATAATATAAAAGAAAAGAGTTCCCTATCCATCACAGGGCCCTCTCTTTTATTCTCAGCCTCGACAAAGTCATTATAGGATAAGTTAAGAGAGGGGAGGGAAAAAGGGGTTTTGAGGTCAGGATAATCTGGACCAATAGGAGTGCTAGTAGGGGATAATCCTAACAGATGCAGATATCAAGGATAGTAGGAGCCATCATCCCACATCTAAACTGAAAGAAATTAAAAGCAGAATTCCAGAAGCAAAGGGCAGCAAGTATTAAAAAAGGGTCTTCCGAAATGGTAAACCTAGATAATTGGAGGCGTCGAAGAGACAAAGCTCCTGAAGATCCAGTGTCCTATTAGGGACGACCCAATCATACTATTCTTTCCACTCTGGTTTCATTGTGGGCTAGCAGCAATGGGGTCGGTTCACCCTCCAGCTTCCCCAATCAAGACCACCTTCGTAAAGGAGACAATGATCTTCTAGACATGGATACAGAGCTAGAAGCTCAGTGGGAATCTCCCTAAAAATAGGCCGAAGTACATACTCTTGTTGCTCATGACAACGAGGAATGAAGATGCGTTCGTCAATGGCACTTTTCTCACCAGTCTTGTAATTTTCACACTTCTCATTAATAATCCTTTTCAAGGCTACAGATGGACTCGCACGCTCCACAACCGGTATTTTCAAGGAAGAAGAAGCCATTGGTAGAGAGTTTTTTCAAAAGACAAAGTTAGGAAAAAGAGTAAAAGGAAAAAGAGAGCTAATAGAAGATGAAGGGTTTGTGTGTTAGGCAAACGAGTAAATTCAAAGCACGAAATAAAAAAGGTTTTTAAACTTTTGTGTCTGAAAATATACTCAATTGTGGAATTCATAAAGAAGTACTAAAGGTACGGATACGAAAAGTTGCATTCAATATTGATAGTTATGGAGGGAAACGCATCTCAAATACTAATGTCAGCTTCGAAATAAAATATTTGGCTTCGAAGCCAAAATTTGGCTCCAAAATCATATAACAAACGGCTTCGAAGGTAGAAAATCGACTTTGAAGCACATTTCATACCTAAGGATGCAAAAATATTCAAGTATTTGTTTACTTCAAAAGGATTAAGGACCTGTTTTTAGGTTTGCTAGTGAGAGTAAAATCCTTCGAAGCAAACTTGAAATACATTAAGGTTAGAAATTGTTTGTTCTAAGTTTCAAACCAATAGTTGGTTTGATAATATACAAAAGAAATCACTTTTTTAGAATAAAACAGTGCAGTCCTTAAAAGAAGTTTCCATATTTTGGAAAATGTAGACTGTTTGTCTGAAACAAAATTAGTTGATTTGAAATTACTTGATTGTATTAACCACATGTTAGGGAATTGAATATGATCAAATCAAGTTTCAAAGAGCAAGGTTGTTTAATTCGAAGCTGATAATTGAAGAATTATGTTAGGCTTAGGGTCGGTTTGTGAGACGATGATTGTTTTCTTGAAAGAAAGACTTCACACTTTGGAAAAGTTTGAGCTGGGATGGAGTTAAAGCACATCAACCATACAGTTAAGTCTACAATTGGAGTGATAACTCAGAATCTGACAAATGAAATTTAGAAAGCCCAGTTTTATTGATAAGTGCTGTTTACACTGAGATTCATTTGATTACATTTTCGATTTCGTAGTAATATGGAATGGACAAAGTTACAAGGTCATGGAATTTAGTCCAACAAAATTCAATAAATGAATACTCTTTTCCTACTCTATCCTTTATTTTGTCCAGGTTTGGTTTATCTAATTGATAAGCCCTTAATTAAGAAGAGAGTTGTTGGGCCTTCACTTCAAATTCTATCTGTTTTAGGGCTTTATCTATGGCGTCCATCTCCTCTTCTTCATGCACTTCGTTCATTGCAACATCCTCCCCATGCTCAGAATCCTGGCTCCTGAAGGCCTCATATTCATCAAGAAGGTTCTCTGCCTCATATTGAACCTGAATTCGAGCAGAGAAGGCTTCATCCAGAACTTCACTGTAATGAAAGCCTAGAAGTACCAGTTGAGCAGGAGAGGAAGTTGGTCTAAAAAGGTATAAAGCTCTATTTGGGCCACATGGTTGAGAAGATGACTTCGAGACATAATGTCACAAGCCTATAGAAAGTTTTTGTGGGGAATGTCATCTCGAAGGACTTCAAAAGTTAAATGGGAGAAAGCAGCAAGTAAGGTTTGAGCCCTAAGCTGCTGATAAGGAGTTTGAGGCACTGAGGCCTGGTAGGGGATGAAGTATTGGCCCTCAGAGAGAGTGAGTCTTAATTCATCAATCCAATTTGATTTGGAAGGCAGAGGAGGAGCAGTCGGAGGTTCCCTGATCAAATCTAGAAATTCAGGTCTGGCCACACATTCCAGCCAATTGGAGGTATAAAGTTTTGTTTTTTTGGCTAAAAGCGTAGGACTGATCCCTAAAGCTTCATCAGGACGTTGGACCATCCGAGATGGCAAGGTAGAAGTATACCATGATGAAAGCAGATTATCCTCAAGACTACGTATATGGTCAATAGGAACATATGGATATACTATGGAATTGCGTTTGGAATGAGGGATTTCAAGAGGGTCATCAAATTCTGGGAATCGGTGATGAATGCGTTCCCTCGTCTGAGGTTGAGTAGGGGTAGGCCAAGTTCCCCAACCAGAGGTCGTAGAAGAAGAAGAAGCACCAACTTCATCCCATGCGGAAGGCTTTGTTGCAGAAGAAGAGCTTCCAATATCCATGATTGCAAATTTGTGTTCTACAGAATCACAAGCAGTAGGTTCTTGGTTCAAAGACCGGTGATTTGCGAAAGCTTTCATAACTTGTATAAATGAAGGTGGATAAAGGTGGCAAATCAATGCATGAAGGTTCTTTCGAGGACGAACAACATCATAAAATAACTCTTCGTATGCTTGATCAATGTAAGAGAAGATTGGCTTGGCCATAAAATATGTATCAGTCTTTTCATTGATGAATGACGGTTGCATTTCTGAAAAATACAAAGCTCAAGCATGTTCTAAGACGTGGGTAAAATACCTTGATCCACTAATATCACTAAGTATTGGGTATATTAGTGCGGGGGGTAATATTGGCTACATATTTTGTATAAGCCAATCACAGTTCCACACGTGGCAGGATGAGGGCAATATAGAAAGACAATTCAAATCTTCAATCGTAATCACACACGTGGCAGTTAGTATTGGTTATTGTGGATCTTCATAGCACTGGATTAGCAAAGAGATGCAAAATGACGTGACTTCAACGGTTACTTATATTTAAATTCAAAATCATGAGGGAAGCCTAACTGCAGATATGGCATAGTGGAGCTAACTGTAAGGTAGCATGATCAGCAATCATGGAGGGATGATTCGACGGTTAGAAATACATTTCGACGATTGTCATTGAGAAGTATAAATAGCAGAGAAGGTCCCAGAAAGAGCCCCAGACTTAGATCCAAAACACCAGTTTTATCTACTTTATTTTTCTTTCCAGTTTTATATTTCTTGTTCTTTACATTTCTGTACTTCAAATTCCTACATTGCACTTCGTTCATAGGAGTAGTTTCAAGTAGTTTGTTGCTGTAAACCTCTATGAAGCTGATTTGGATCTTTGTAAGTCTTCATTTTACTTAATAAAATGCTACAATTGTTATTCATTTAATCATTGTTTGCTTAATTTTCCTAAACAAAGCTGCCAGTAAAAGCCCTCTTCATTGAGGCTGAAAGAATTAAAACACAATCGTCTGATAATTGGTTGGCAATTAATATTCTGTAAGGACTGATTGATCCTTGCTGGCACGCTCAAAATTACAATAATAACCTTCGAAAGCCAAAAAAGCCAACAGTTTCATATAAATTTAAGAATTTCTGGTTTAGATCAGTAGTTGTTGGAAACCTAGGGGACGCCGGCGAGACTATCTCTCTTTCTCTCTCTCTGATCTGATTTTTTTTTTTTTATGTAAATTTAGATCCGTTGATGATGATGATGATGATGATGATGATGATGATGAAACATATTGCAACAAATTAATTTTTTTTTTTTCGTTCTTGTGTTGAATAGATGAGGAGGTGTGAGAGAGAGAGAGATTTAAACAGATAAAAAAAATAATTTTTTTTAACTGATAGGGTTTTGTTTGGTATTGCAACAGATAACTCTCTCTAGCAATTACACAAATAACTCTCTAATTTACAGATAGGTACACAGATAGATCAAAAAAAATAAATAAATAAGATTGTTATTTCAATAGATAAAATTGTTGATTTGGCTTGTTATTTCAATAGATAAAAAAATGAAAATAAAATTGTAAAGATGGAATTTAGGGGAAAAAAATTGAACATATAATAAAATTTGGACAAATAGTCAATGAAAAGTCAACAGATAAATTAAGGAGTAAAATTAAAAACAAAATGTCCTCTTAAAACAAAGAAAAGACTTCTCACCAAACTATTTCACAAAATATGGACCTCTCACCAATAAAAAATATCTATTGGATCTAATGCCTAATACCCTCATTAGATTGAATTTATCACCAATTTACTCCATTAACATTTGAGTATCTTCGATTTTTTTATTTATTTTTTAAATTAGAAACATTCAAAATGTTTGGTCTTTAAATTAAAGGCCTTCAATTGATTATTCCCAAATGTTTTTACTACTTGAACAATCAATATTTTAGGTTGGGTTCAAGGTAAGGTTAGAATAAGGCACATCTTTTAAGTCGACACAGTATTGGATGATTTTTTTATGGCAAGAAAATTATCTAAAATTTAAATCATTGGCATAAAAATTTATCCGAATTCGACTTCTAAATTACTTTTGTGTTTAATTTACTACTGACACTCTCAAATTAACTTATACATGTCATAACCTCATAAACTATGATATTTTAAAGGGAATTTTTTTTTAAGGTCTCGGGTATTAAGATTTTATAGGATAAATGACATATAATATTTTCATAGTAGTAAGGTCCCTCAACATTTTTCTAGAAAAATTTCAAAATACAGACAAATTTCTTTGTATTTTGAAATTTCTCTGGTTTGCTCAATTTATCTACTTTTCTTTCTGTTTTGAAATTTTTTTGATTTGTTCACAGTTTTCTCTATATTTTGACCAATTTTCTCTGTGTTTTGATCAAATCAGAGAAAAATATGTTTTGATTCAACCAGAAAAAAATTAATAAAAAAAAAGAATCAACACAAAGTGATTTTAACATACAGAAAATTATATTGCATCAATGCTGCAACTTTTGTTTGTTACAGTGATTTGTCAAAAATCAAAATTGTTGCTAAAATCCATGGCACTGAACCATGAAATCAGAGATTAGGTTGAAAAAAATTAACTTCAACAATTAATACAATCTCACATCATTGTGCAATCATTTGTTTCATCCGATCACACCAATATAAATCAATCTGGTTAATGAATGAGAAAGTGGAGTTAAGGATTTCCAATTGCGTGCGAACATCGCGAATGTGTGAAAATCCACATTTAATAATTTTTAAAAGAAAATAAATAAATAAATAAATTAATTAATTAATTTTATCCAGAGTTTATCTAAATTATATATTAGTGTAAAAGTTAGTTTGAAATTAACCCAATTCAGTCACTAACAAAAATATTATTAAGAATAATAATTTTGTGAGTGTTCAATATTTGTTGTTTATAAATTATTTCAATAAGGATTTGTCACGACCCGCTCCCCGTACCCAAGGGTTAAGTATCGTGATGGCCAGTAACTAAGGTTACCTACGGCCAAATCTAAAACAGATCAATAAACGCAAGCGGAAAAAATATTTAAATAAGGGTACCAAAATAATCACTGGAGCTTCTATTTTTATTACAAAATTCATTGACCAAAAAGGCCGATATTTACATATAAAAATATCATAAAAAAATGCTGTGTGTGTCTATTCCGCAACCCCGCAACTAAGACTTTCCAAAGCTATTTCCTGAAAATTGGTAAACAACTATAAGCACATGGCAGAGTGAGAAATATTATACCCAGAGTATAAAGGACACGAAATAACCATGGATCGTTAGTTGGGCCAAAACATTTATATAAACAGATCATTTGAGTAGCAGAAATCATTTGACAAATAATCCTTTCAGTAATAAAACTGAGATTATGCTTCGTCAGAACAAATAATCTTTTATTGGTAACCAAATCATTTAAGTAGCAGAACTAAAATACAGAAGTTATGTAACTACAACCACGGTATAGAACAGAACAGAACAGAGGTCACAGAAGTGACAATCAGAACAGAGGTACGGATTCAAGAGGTGGCTCGTACGGATTCTAGAGGTGGCTCCCACAATAGTGTAGCACTTAGTTCCGCATAGCACTTTGGTCCACACAAAACAGAGGTACGGATTCAAGAGGTGGCTCCCACAATAGTGTAGCACTTAGCTCCGCACAGCACTTTGGTCCGCACAAAACAGAGGTCAATGGATATTTAAGTCCCCCAAGACGTGGGACTCCCGTGGTGGTACTTACAAAACATAATTCTATATAAGGTCATAACCAAATATTCTTTAAAATAAAACAGAGATATCCATTGGTTTCTTTTTAAGCAAATAGGGTTCAGAACTAAAACCACGTAACAGAAATAATAATATAACTTATAATAGTTTATAAAACATAACTTTTATAAAACAGATTTTGGTAAGTTAAAAATAAGTAAAATATATTTTGGTGACTCAAGGTATAATATAACCCACCTTAACTTCAATACCTTATTCTTCCTTTCCACTATCAAAGATCCTTTCAACTTCCATTATTCTTTCCTTCTTTTCTCTCTTTCTTTTCTCCTTCTCATTCTCTCTCTTTTCTTCTTTCATTTCTGCCGAATCACCTCCCTATTTATAGGGAGGTGAACCCAGTCAAACGCCAACACGTGGCTGCCTCGTATTCGTCTCTCCAGATTTGATAATTATTATATAGATTCAATCTTATCCTAAATAGATATTTAAGATAATTACCTTTTGACCCAATATTTTAATATAATTATATTATTAATTTAATTTCTAATTAAATTACATTTGATCATATATTAATAGAAAATAAATTATTATTAATATTATCTATATTATTATTATTTATATTTTGACCCCTAAACTTTTAATAATTATATTATTTTATAAAATTACGCATAGTAATATATAATAAATTATGTATTTTCCGAAATGAGATTAAATAATATTAGTATAATTTCTACAGAATAATTAAAAATCTGGGTTGTTACAAGATTCAACATGATAATTATTCTTACTAAATACTTTAGTTAAAAATCTTAGTGTATCAATTTTAAGAAACCCACATAAATACACAAATTAAAAAAAAAAAATCAAAATTTTTCAGATTTTTGGGTGGCAACTTTGCCACTTGTTAGCTTGCATGTTAATCTAGGGAAGAAGAGCTCATTATGCATCATTGGAATTGAAAGGCACGATTGGACTACATGGAATGAAGAGAGAGAGAGAGAGAGAGAGAGATGGGAAGCCTCAGCAACATGTTTATATATATACATGCTACTCTTTGATTAGAGTATGCAAAGAAAACCTAAGAAAAGAAAATCTGCGAAGTGGAGTGAGTTAATAAGAGGAGGAGGTTAAGGAGGTTGCATATTTTCCTACCATTCCAATCCTACAACTAAGTAAGAAAACTCTCTTAACCCTCTCAACTTTTTTAAGTGTTAGAATTTTCAGATTATATTCATATGATAAAATGACTAATTTATAGATTTTTTTTTTATATATGTATATAAATTTTGTGATGTGTATATCAAATATTTGAAGATATTGATAGTCTTAAAGTCATTGTATTATTATGAAAATAGGCTTGCATGTGTAGTTTATACCATTAAAAAGAGAACTGCAGGTTTTATTTGGCCCTTGAATCTGTCAGGAAATTTGTACGAATTTTTAGACAATTTTATATTCAAAATTTGCAGATGATTTATCTAAAAATTTGTTTATAATGATGTCTACTTCATTCAAGCATTTTTGTAACAATTATGGAGTTTTGTACGAATTTATACAGATTTTAAACCAAATCTGGAGCTATAGGCAGATTTAACTATGTGTTTGAAAAATCATTAAAACTTTTATATTAAACCAAATTTGGTAATTTCTAAACAAAAAATGAAATTTGAGAAGTCTAGTTTCATAATAAATTTTTAGATTATGGAATTGATTTATAAATTTAAGTATGAAATTAATTTAAGAAAATGTGATAAACCTGTGTCACAAACTTTCTTGGAATTTTTAAGAATTATTTATAATTTATTTTTGAAAAATACTTTCTAAAAAATGACCATAACATGTTTATTGAGTATTCTATAGATTTATATGAATTTTAGAGTTGTATAAGTAATTTATTTATAATTTTATTTGCGAGATATACATTCTGAAAATTTTGGCAGATTAAGGAGGAATAAAAAATTATCTCTTCAATTGTTTATTTGGACTAAAAATTTAATATTGTGCTAGTCTAATCTTGTAGATTAAAAATCCATACTTGTGTGTAATTATGATTTATTTCTTTTTTTGGTATCTAAATTATTATTTCATATAATGGTTTAAATAAATTATTTATTTAAATTTTGTACAATTATTTATTATTGTGTGACATGTGTAATATTTTATGTTGAAAATTTTAATGAGTTAGTATAACGTTATTTGTAATTAAAAATTGAAATTATTTGTGATTAATATCAAAACTAACTAAAATAGTTAACGGCATATACAAAGTAAACAATTGACGGTTAATACCAGTTGTTCAGGGTGAGTCCTAGTTTTAAAGAGTGTACGAAATTAAGGATTGACGATTAATTCCGGTTGTTTAGAGTGAGCCCTGGTTTTGAGAATTCTTACGTAAATTGTGTCGCGAAACCCTAAGATGGCACGAGACTTATTTGAACCCTTTTCGATATTCGGTTTTGGAATAAAGGTGGATGTGCAGGTGGCACACAAGGAGGTTACGTACCCCTGGCAGACCGATTCCTTGGGGCAGACCACGGATGCCACTACTTGGGTATATAACTGTTGGGCAATCTTTACTGTATTTAAAAGATTTTAATTCTATTGTGTACAAAACAACAATTAGAATTAAAGAAATAAAGAAAATGAGAGAATATGTTTGATTACAAAAATCAAACTCGAAATTAAAAAAAAAAAATAAATAAATAACATATTTTATTTTGTTACAAAAAACAAAATTAAAATCTGATTAAATAAACAAATTAAAAACAGAATAAAATTAAACAACTTACTTGGTTAATTTCTTTGAATTACTTTTCTGATCAAGTCCAGTGTTTAACACTGTGTCCTTAAAACAGATTCGTCCTCTCCACGGTGCTTTAAGAATTTGGACGTCTATCTCCCAGGATGAATGATCTTACCACAAACAATAGCAGCACTACAAATTGTTTGCCTTACGAACACACTAAGTGTTTACACTCTTTCTTTCAGAAATAAAATGTAGCAAGATGAAGAATAGAATTAACAGAGGTGAAATACGAAATTTCTGAATGAATTACATCAAATGAGGGTGGTCCTATTTATAGATGTGAAGGTGACTCTTGGTTTTGAATTGAACAGGTATGATACCTGTTGGTTTTGAATTTGAATCTGTTTATAATTCAAACAGATAGCAAAAAAGGGAAAGGGCCCTGTTTGGGTGTGCGCTAATACCAAACTAGTTTATTTCGGGAAGGGCCCTGTTTGGATGAACATAAAATCCAAACTAGTTTAATTCTGTTTGAAAACAGGAAGGGCCTTGTTTGGATGAACAGTAAATCCAAATCAGTTTATTTGAATTAAATTCAAATGTTTTTGGCGCAAAAAGATTAGTATTGGGCCGAACAAGCCAACCTCACACCGTAAGCCCGACCGACCGGACGGACGGCGTGTGTGGTGATTTTTGGGTCCAATGGGTCTAGCCCATTTTGCCCATAACCTCTCCCTCTAAAACACTTGGGTACCCTTTGGGGCACACCCCAAGTACCAAACCCATGCCTTATAAACCCTTTCAAAACCTCCCACCAAATCAATGTGGGACAAGCTATATTCAAACCTTTAAGGAATTTCCACCAAAACTCCATTTCCATGGAGCATACTTTGGCTTCAATTTCCCATTCACTCGGTAATGGTTTTGAGCAACCAAATATACCACGTAAATCACAACGCGGCATAGAACGCGTTACCACTTTGACCCGTGTAAATCGATGCACGGGGCCCACCTAAAAATTAGACCAAACTTAGGAAAAAATTCTGGTTTTACCCAGAATTTTATAACCATTTCCAAAAAAATAAATAAATAAATAACAGATTTTATTTTGTTACAAAAAACAAAATTAAAATCTGATTAAATAAACAAATTAAAAACAGAATAAAATTAAACAACTTACTTGGTTAATTTCTTTGAATTACTTTTCTGATCAAGTCCAGTGTTTAACACTGTTTCCTTAAGACAGATTCGTCTTCCCACCGGTGCTTAGGATTCAATGGACGTCTATCTCCCAAGATACAACGATCAATGTCTTGCACTAGCAGCACTACTATTGCAAGCCTAGCGAACTTTGCTGTGCATGAACTCTCTTTATAGGAAAATTAGACTCAAGGAATATGAAGAATAAATGCAAAGCGAAGAAGAATGGCAATTCCCCATTAGAAAATGAAGTGAGGGACATGGAATATAAAGACTTCTAAGTGACTCTTCAAAAAGGTTGTGATCCTTCAAAAGGAAACACCCTTTCATCTCAAGAGACACAACCATTGGAGTAAATTTAAATTCAAATTTTCCAACAAATATAATTTAAAATTATTCAAACGATTTTTGGGCAAAACCAAAAACTGTAATAAATCGACATAATATGATAAAACTTACAGTACTTAAATAAATAAAACCTGATTGAGTCGAGTGTGTGACACTCTTTTCTTAAGACAGATTCGTCTTCCCACCGGTGCTTAGGATTCAATAGACGTCTATCTCCCAGGATACAACGATCAATGTCTTGCACTAGCAGCACTACTATTGCAAGCCTAGCGAACTTTGTTGTGCATGAACACTCTTTATAGGAAAATTAGACTCAAGGAATATGAAGAATAAATGCAAAGTGAAGAAGAATGGCAATTCCCCATTAGAAAATGAAGTGAGGGACATGGAATATAAAGACTTCTAAGTGACTCTTCAGAAAGGTTGTGATCCTTCAAAAGGACACACCCTTTCATCTCAAGAGACACAACCATTGGAGTAAATTTAAATTCAAATTTTCCAACAATCCCCCACATGAATGAAATTTACGAAAAGGACATGCAACAACATGCAGACAAAGAGAGAGTACATTACGGAAATATCCTGCATCGGGATAGGTAGCTTTCGGTTTTGAACCTTCCCTAGTGAAAGCCTATCGGACTTACTAGCTAATCAGTGGACGTGATGCCTTGAACTGTTTAGCCGTTTGTGTAAGCCAAGACAATAGAATTCACGCAGAATATCTTCAAACACAGCTTAGTTCTCACGGTTGTGCCCGTTTTGGCCTTGGGCAAGTCCTAGTGTTTCTTGAGTGCTTTAAAGAATTTAGCCTTATCAATTCTCATAGAAGCGGCCCCTTCACACTCATATAGGTGATCCTTATTTCGAGTCTCTTAAATACTTCTCTTGAAAGATACCCCATTAGGATTTTCAAGATATAAGTAATCATTAAAAGCATAGCTTACCCTAAGTTCCCTACATACAACACATGTTGCAGATATCACTCTCATCACAGGAATGGATAGGAGTTAGACTCCTTTAGTGATTTCTGGCGAGCCACACATAACTTAGTTGTCCCTTTGAACTTAGTTCTTGGGATCTCCAGTCATCTAAGAAGGGTTACCATAATGATGACTCTGATGTAATAGGCTTTAATCACATTCCCCTCGATAAACTTTCCCTCATTTGCTCTCCGGTCAAACTTTTTGTTTAGCGGCCGCTATTTTTCCGTTTGACCTTCTCAGTTAGATATCATTGAGTAGTTAGTGAATCTATTATATTATCTTTAGACAATATTCACAACTAAAAGCAAATGTCATACAGTGTTAAGTCTTTGATTACATCGAGACTTATCATTAGAGTTGTTCCTTAGGAGTTAATGAAATCATTGTTGCTTCTACTCCAACTTTGTCCTATATAAACAATTGAGATTCTTTGTGGACCTATTATCGGAACCGATACTTTGGTAAAAATCCTCCAAGCACCCCCACATTTTAAGCATTCTAAGGAAACTTAATTCCCCTTGTTGATGTATAATTATACACAATATTAATACACCCCCACAATTCTGAGATAAATCAGAATATATCATTAATTGGCGTGCTTGAACTAAATAACATGATGTAAATTGTTTTGTGAATATAATCACAATACTAATTTGTCTAAAAACAATTAGACTTCATAACTTGTTTTTGCAGTACAAAGAAGAAATGACTAAAACCGGTTGTGGCCACAACACTTTGTCAAATAACATTTCTTTAGCCATGATTAATTTCTTTTTGTTTACTGCAATCCTTAATTCCAATCTCAATATGAAATATAAATATCACTGTATAAATACATTTACATCTTATTTGTCTTATCCAGTGTTGGTGACTATGTCGACAATTACCAAAGTGACTTTTACCCATGAAATATTTTAATTCATATAATATTTCATTACGTATCAGTCGCCACACCAATTTTAGTCATTATTCTAAAGAATAGTTAGAATTCCTCTTATGTCCATATTACCATCTTTAGGAAGGGCAAATTTATCCTCCAAGTTATGTTCATTCACTGTCAAGTGAACATTAGGAATAGTAAGGGCCGAAACACCCTCACATGTTCTCCAGATTGGCATCGGGGGTAGTGGAGAAGCATACCCTAAGTTGTGTAATGATGCGCCACAATTTGAAATTGGTGAATTAAAAATCTGGCTTCTCCAAATTCGAAGTACAAATTTTTCCTATTACCAATGCTTTCAAACACGTTAGAGACTGGCAATTTTGGTTGACCTAATTCCTCAAAACCAGAACAACTCATAGCAAGAGGACCATTCTAGTACAAGGAACTCGGTCAAGCATATTAATGTGCACCATGCAAAGATCCTCTTCAACTGCTCTAAATTCTGGAAAGGAACAGCATGTTATATCAAGATTTGAGTCCTCTAGTCCAAAATTATTTGAGATTGGATCTCCAAGAATGGAATTTGCAGAAGCATGTTGATCTCCATTTCAACGATGGATTCAAAAGCTTGAACACATCACTGGCCAAACAGTGCATTGCTCTCATTAAGTACATTAACCTGCCAAAAATAAAAACTGAACCATTTACAGCATGCAAAATGTAATGAAAAGCGACAAAGAAGCGGTGGACTCAATCTCAAAGTCGGTATTCCGAAACTCGTAGTTGGACCTCCATCAAGTCCGAGTGAATACGCCGACATCTCATCCTCCATGAACAACCCGAAATTCCTCTCCGATGTCGGCCTTGGCTTCATGTTCTCATTGAACAAACCAAACACAAACACATTCATCTCCTAATTCGGCCTCAACGACGTCCCCTTCTTTTTCTCATCAACAATCATCTTCATCAGATTGCTATTATAATTATACTCATTGTTCCTCTTGCTGCCTCCAACATTCTTTTAAAACTTATCATTTCCATTGTGAAACAAATTTCCTATTACGAATTCGAGTTTCCTCTTCAATTCATAAAAGTTTTTGAATCTGTTTTATAGTGAAATCCTTTGTTGTATGCATAAGTTCTGTCTATAATTAGTCCAACTAAGAGGAAGTGTAGCAATTATAGCCCCCATGCAAGAGTTTGCTGCTAACAAAATAATAACAAAAGAAAACAAGAAGAAATCTGGAATTCTTTTCCTGCATTGCAATGATATAAATATATATAATCAAAAGTACTAAAAGCACCTTTATGAGAGAACACAAACCTAAGTTTAAAGTTTTAGAATTTGAAAATTCTAAAGACATGTCTTTCAACTTGAAATGGTGCCTTCATGATTTGAATTTCTATTAGTAATTGCCGGCAACTATAAGTAAGAACCACTTAAAGAGTTAAAATCCAGTGTATCACCATATGATCTTGATCATATATAAAAATTGATATTCTCATGCAAACAGGTAACTCTCAAATTAAACCTTCATTAGTGTAATAATTTCAAAATCCCAATAAATTCTTTGGTGACTATATATATTATATTTGTTAATTCCCTTTAATATCATGATCCCAAACACAGTACACTAGAACATGATATGGATCCACTAACTAATTACAGGATTAGTTACAAACTCGACATCTCGAGGTTTTTTTTTTATTTATTATTATTATTTTTTTTCAAGCTTCCTGGCACGAATTCTTGCATGGGGGCTATAATTGCTACACTTCCTCTTAGTTGGACTAATTATAGACAGAACTTATGCATACAACAAAGGATTTCACTATAAAAAAAATTCAAAAACTTTTATGAATTGAAGAGGAAACTCGGGCATCCTTGGTAGTTACGGTCGGCAACACTTGAATATTTGACCAGTGGGGGGTTTCAAATTAACCGTTGCCATGCTTCGTGGTTTGTAAGTTAAATCTCTTTAGTGAGATTTCGAGTGTCACCTAATTTATTAGAATTATTGAAATTATTTTAATGATTGTAATTTATGTTTACAATTATATTGTTATCTCATGTTTATAATCTCATTATTTTTCTCTTAAAAAGAATGGTAGGTTGGTTATATTTTCTTAAAGTGTTGTAAAACTCATGGCATATATTTTTGTTGCCTTGACGTTTTATGTTAGGTTTTGGCGAGGAAATAATTAAAGCTGAAATGAAGTTGACGCTAACGTAGAGCCTTGGCTAGCTTGAAACCCTGATTAGAGTTGAATAAATTTTATTATTTTATATAATAGCTATTAAGGACTTTATAATTTTATTCGATGTTGTATTTAGATAATTTTAAGTTTTTATTTATTGTTGTTTGAACCTTTGATTAAATACGAGAGTTGGAATGTCCAATTAAGATGTCAACTTTTTGATTTATTAAGTCATTTTGTTTATATAATTTCCCTTGATGTTTCAAAAATTTGGGGCGTCACAGAATGAGATCTTAATTAATGTCGTGAGAGTAGAGAGTAATGATCTTGCAATCTAGTTTGAAATCTTCATCTAGCTTTCGCTTTAAGTTTTTCCTTGTAAAGTTCGTTGGAAGTTCACAGCGCTTTTGGTTTTCCATGACTGGAGATAAGAGAGAGAGAGAGAGAGAGAGAGAGAGAGAGAGAGAGAGAGAGGATTAGTTAGGAGCGAGAGAGTTTTCCTATGGAGTGAAGAAGTGAGAAAGTTTTTCCAGGGAGTAGCGGAGAGAGAGCGTGATATATGGGTGTGGGTGAGATACAGACTCATAAACCGGTGATGGACGTTAAGCTACAAAAAAAATATTGTGAACCTCTCTCATTATTAAAAGTTGAAGAGGGATGTTAGACTAAATACCCCTATTTTAAATTGATTATTATCAATTGTTTTTACTAATTAACCAGTCAATTTTTTAGATCAACTGCAAGGTAGGACTAGAATGAGGCCTATATTTTCAGGCAACCAAGTATTAGATAGTTTTAATTGACAATAATTTTAAATATAAATATATAATTTTTGGCCCAACTTTATTTTTTTAAATAAATTTGCATATACATGTTTTTATTTATTTATTAGGATAAATCTTTCCAAGATCCCCTCAACAATTAATATCACTTTCTGTCCCTTATTTATGAACCCATATATATTGATTTTCTCAATTATGAAAATTATACAAATACACCCATTTTGGAGGTGGTCTGAAAAGATGAAAGTGTTCCAATTTTATAGTTAAAAAATCAATATGTACGAAATTCATAGATGAAGAGAACAAAGTGATATTTGTTAATAATTTAGGGGATCTTGGTGTAATTAACTCATTTTATTATAAAAAACAAATATAGCATATGTGTATTCACCAATTTAAAAACTAAATAAATAAATAAATTAAATGGTTCATGAGTTAGACATAGACTAAGGTGGTGTTTAATAAAGTTGAAAATTGATGATGGCGGTGGTAGTGACGGTGACGATGGTAGTTATAGTAAAATGATAGTAATACTTATGGTAATAATGACAATGGTAATGAAGGTGGTGGTAGTAATGGTGGTGGCAGCGACATGGTGGTGGTGGTGGTGGTAGAAGTGGTGGCAGCGGGTGGGTGGTGATAGTGGTTGTGGTAGTGGTAGCAGTTGTAGTAAATTTATAATAGTATAAGTCGATGTTTATGTTTAGAACTCACTTTTGGTTGGATAAGTGGATTGGCAATGTATGTTTGAAGGAAGAATTCCCTAGACTGTTCTCTCTATCTAATGATAAGCATGGCGTAGTGGTAAGGGTGTTTTTTGAGAATAGGAGTGCAGATGCTGGTTGGATCCTTCAGTTTAGAAGAGACCTGTTGGTCTGGGAGGAGGAGGAGGTCCATAGATTAGTCTATTTGCTTAAGTGTGCACCAGCTCTTTGCATTGATAAACCAGATGAATTAAAGTGGATAGAAGATTCATCTGGACTGTTTAGTGTATCATCAGCTTATAAATAGAGTGAATCCCTTCTTGGACTTGTTTTGACAATGGCAGGTTCTATTTGGAATAATTTTGCTCTTCCCAAAATACAATTCTTTTGATGGGTAGCATGGCTTGGTAAGGTGAAAACTTCTTGCGTTTTTTTTTTATAGAATTGGTATACTTGATGGGAGTGTTAATCTGGATTGTGTTTTCTGTCATGAGGATGTTGAAACTTTGGAGCATGTTCTTTTTTTCTGTCCTTTTGTTTGGAGGTTGTGGTCAAACATTGTAAGATGGTGGGGTTTTTAATGGGTATTGCCAGGTTTTGTAGATGGGTGTAACAACCCTGACCTCTGATTAACGTTAATTCATGATTAAATGAGCCTAATCAGTAATTAAGATGAAATTCTGAATTAATTGCATGTGTGTGCTGCATTATTGTGCTTAAATCTGTTTATCGTAGAAAAATCTATTTGCATTTCTGTTTCTTCTTGCGAATTGAAGGCATTATCGGCATTCAATTACGAAATTGACTTGATTTATGTGCTATTTAGATTTTTTAAAACATTATGGTAAGTTTAATTAAAATGTAGTTCAGAACGATTAAATTAGAATAAATTAATGCTCATTAGATTAGTGGCAAGCTAATTAATTAATTTCTTTAATCAAGCCTATTTACGGCCACTTCAATATCTCTTATAGACTTTTGCACTCTTATTTTCTCTTGCTTGAGCCCAAAAACGTGTACAGAGAGAGACTAGGGAGAAGTGACTTTAAACAAAGAAATTGCTTGAAAATTTGGAGATTTGGCTAGGAACTTCAATCAATTAACTCTAGAGAGAGCTTAGTTGAGCATCTAAGGTAAGAAATCCAACCCTTAGTTGTGTAATTGAATTATTTTTGTAATAATTCTAGTAAAAGAGGTGGAATGACATGAGAATGAAGCTACAATTATAGAATTGTAACCCAAATCCATGTATACATGCATATATCATGGCATTTTGAGTAGATTTCTAAAAAGTTGCCACATGCATGTGTCTATCTTGACTTGGTTTTGAGAATTCATCACATTTCTTACCATTTAACCTTAATTAATCATGTTTTGGAAAGCCTTAGTTCAAAGTAATTCATTCATGTCATGTTCATGACATATTCATAAATTATAAGTTGGAGTTTTGATCAATTAGCATGATTTTGGGCCTTGATTTAGTGAAATGATCTTCAAACCATGGTATTTTACAAGTTTCTAAATGTTTTATGGAGTTTTGGCCCAAAAAGATGAGTTTTGAGGTGTGTAATTCGAGTTTAGAGCTTGGGAGTACAATTTGGAAATTCCAGATTCTGCACTTCCGCTCGAGCGGTAGAAGTTGCGCTCGAGCGACCACTCTGTGATCTTACACTTCCGCTCAAGCGACCAGAAGTCCACTTGAGCGTGAAATGCGAGCTCCCAGAAGTTTTATGTTTTTGCAGACCGCTTGAGCAACAAGAGTTACGCTTGAGCGAGAACCTGAGTCTCACGCTCAAGCGTCCATCGAGCGTGAAAATCACACAACCAATACTTTTTTCAAAGTTTGCAGACCGCTTGAACGAAAGGAGTTGAGCTCGAGCGGCCCCTCACATGTTTGTATGTCCGCTCGAGCGAAGGAAGTTGTGCTCAAGTGGGACCCCTATTTTTAGCAAGTTTTGTTAAGGGTTCCAAAGTGCATTTTGGTATCCACATTGTATCTTAAGCATTCCTAAGCCATGATTAAGACTCAATAAGAGGTTAAAACTTAGAAACACACTAAGAATGAAACAAAAGAAGTTAAGTACCAACCGAGTGTGTATTTTATTATGTGTTTCTGCTATGTGTATGTAGGTCACGTGTCACAAGTTATCTGATTTGTCTGTTCTGCAAGTGGAGCCATCTATAAGTAATAACTTTGTAAAGCTTTGTTTACGTCTAAGTAATTTCTTATATGATATGATATGACAAGAAATGCTTTGTTTTATGAAATGTTATATTCTGTCCAACGAATGATTGTTCAATTTCTAACAAGTATTCGTGACATCCTTAGTATAAGGCCCTTGTTCGGGGGTAACAATTCTGTGGTTTATAAGTAAGGCCCTTACTTGGGGGTAATAATGCCGTGGTCTCATGACCCTTGCCTGGGGGTAACAATATCGTGGCTCAAGTAAATTACAAATTCCCAGTACCAGAGGTTCCTTATAAGACTGAAAAACATGATAACGCCAATGAATGTACCATGTCTGATGAAACATAAACTTTAATTTATGTATGAAGTTGAACAAGAAAATGAATATAAATCTGTTTTTGATATGAACTTTGGTTTTCGATTTTGTTATGGACATCATTCATTTAAACCCTTTACTCTGTTATTATTTACTGGGTTTCCGCTCATTATTTATATTATGTATGTAGGTAAGCAGGCGCGTGACCAGGCCTAAGCTGCTGCCTAGAGTTTTGGGTCAGCTAGCCACTGTGCCTCTCGGGGAGGTTTCTTTTTGAAATGTTTGGTTTTGTAACCTTGCTGCAGATGTTTTTTTTTTGCTTTGTTTTGCTTACCTGTACATTGGGCTAAGTTCCCTTTTGGTATTATCTGTGTATTTGGGTGACGTAAGACTAATGAATTTATGATGTCACATATATATATATAAGTTGTTTTTGAAGTTTTCTGTCTCATACACGTTAACACAGCTCTATAGACATTGTATATTTTCTATATTTGCTTCCATAACCCCTTATTATATGTCATTTTGTTAAAAGGTCTTTGGTAATCCAATGATTACTGGCTAGTTACGATGCTAAACCTATAAAGGCGGGTTTGAGTTGTGACAATGGGCTACTGAAGTGGTGGTATGGCTGCAGAATGTCAAAATTGGAGAAGAAGATCTGGATGGTCATCCATTTGGAAACTCTTTGGTTTACATGAAGGCATAGAAACAAGTGTGTTTTCAATGGATCTCAACTAGACTTTGAAGCTCTATGTGACATTGTGAAAGTTAGAGTAGCTTTGTGCGTAAAGTCTTTGCCATTACATGTGGTAGCTTCTGTGAATGATCTGCTTTACAATATGCAGTACGTTAAGTTCTGCCTCAAGACTGGTGGTTGAGTGTATAAGGCCTGGTTATGCAGTAGAAACGGTGGCTGAGCTTGTGCAAGACCTGGTTTCTGAGGTATGATCTGGTCTACTTTACAAGTACAGTGGTTTATGTATGTTCTATTTCTAGGAATGTAGTGGTTTCAGTCTGGTCTTTCTATTATGTTTCTATGCTTATTTGGATTACAAATGGATTGTGTCACGACTCGCTCCCCGTACCCAAGGGTTAAGCATCGTGATGGCCAGTAACTGAAGTTACCTCCGGCCAATTCATAAACAAATAAATAAACGCAAGCAGAAGAAATATTTAAGAAATGGTACCAAAATAATCATCAGAACTTCTATTTTTATTACAAAATTTATTGACCAAAAAGGCCAATATTTACATATAAAAATATCAATGAAAGTGCTGTGTGTGTTTAGTCCGCAGCCTTGCATCTAAAACTTTCCAAAAGCTATTTCTGAATTGCATGTTTCCTGAAAATTTGTAAACAGCTATAAGCACATGGCAGAGTGAGAAATATTATACCAAGAGTATAAGGGACACGAAATAACCATGGATAGTTAGTTAGGCCAAAACATTTACATAACTCATTTTGGTAAATAAATCATTGGTAAACAAATCATTTAAATGGCAGAAATTGAAATACAGAATTTATGTAAATATATTACCATAACCACGGTACTGAACAGAACAGAACAGAGGTCACAAGTATGACAATCAGAACAGAGGTACGGATTCAAGAGGTGGCTCGATTCTACAATAGTGTAGCACTTAGTTTAAGACAAAGATTTTGCTCGCATGAGAACAGAGGTACGGATTCAAGAGGTGGCTCATACGGATTCTAGAGGTGGCTTCCACAATAGTGTAGCACTTAACTCCGCACAGAACAGAGGTACGGATTCAAGAGGTGGCTCGTACGAATTCTAGAGGTGGCTTCCATAATAGTGTAGCACTTTGCTCCACACAGAACAGAGGTCAATGAATCCATGACAAACAGAGGACCACAAGGTGATCAAACAGAGGCCATGCCAATGGTTATTTAAGTCTCCCAAGGTATGAGACTTTTGTGGTGGTACTTACAAAACATAATTGTTTATAAGGTCATAACCAAATATTCTTTAAAATACAAACAAACATATCCATGGGTTTCACTTTAGCAAATAGGATTTAGAAAATAATCTAACGTAACTGAAATCTTTATAAAACATAACTTTTATTAATATACTAATAAAACATAACTTGTGTAAAATAGATTTTGGTCAGTCAAAACATATGTAAAATATATTATGGTAACTCAAGGTATAATATAACTCACCTTAACTTTAATACCTTACTCTTTCTTTTCATTATCAAAGCCCTCTCAGCTTCTACTATTTTTTCCTTTTTCCTCTCTTTTCTTTTTTTCCTTTCTTTCTTCTTTCTTTTCCTTTCTTCTTATTTTCCTTTCTTTGTAGGATCACCACCTCCTTATTTATAAGGAGGTGCGAGCGTCAGTTGGCCAACACGTGGCCCGACGCATCTCTCTCTCCAGATTCGTTCAATAATTATATAGATTTATTTTTATTCTTAATAGATATTTAAGATAATTACCCTTTGGCCCAACTTTTTAATATAATTATATAAATTAATTAATTCTTAATTAAATTGCCCCTTTATCGTATACTAACAAAAAATAAATTATTTATTTTACTACCACACCCATTATTATTATTATTATTATTATTATTATTATTATTATTATTATTATTATTATTATTATTATTTTGACCCCTAAACTTTTAATAATTATATTATTTTACAAAATTACACATAATAATATATAATAAATTATATATTTTCTGAACTGAGATTAAATAATATTAATATAAATTCTATAGAATAATTAAAAATTTGAGTTATTACAGATTGAGGTCTTGTTGACACTTTGCTTATTATATGGTGGCATATTGGTCTTACTTTTGCTAGATCCTGGTATTGCTGACCTGCATTGTAATGCATTCATGCACTGTGATACATTGATGTTATGTTATCTGTTTTGGTAGATGAGTCTGTTGTTCTGGTTTTGATGTTCTACATGGATGCATTGGTGTTGAGTTTGGTTTGGTGGATGAGTCTGTATTGATGCACTAATGTTATGTAGTGTTATCTGTTTCTGTTATATGTTGTGCTATTTGTTTTGGTGGCTGAGTCTGTTGTTTTGGTTTTGATGTTCTACATTGATGCACTGGTGGTGAGTCTGTTTTGGTAGATAAGTCTGCATTGACACACTGATACTGGTGCTAGCTTGTGTTGTGCGATAGAGCTGTGGTGTTGAATATGTTTTATGCTCGGTTGATGCTGGTGCTCTAGTTTGGTGCTCTGCACTTATGCTCTGCTGTTGATGCTGGCTGGCTGAATGTAGTTGATCTTTTTTTTTTTTTTTTCCTTTCTTTCTTTGGTTGGTTGCTTGTCAACTCTGGAGATGCTAGCAAATGATTAATGGGCTTTTTGGTGCCAACATAGTTGGAATAATTTAGCTCATCATGATACTTTTGCACTTGCTTTTCTTTATTGATGTAATTTATTTTGTATCTTGTACTGTGCTAGTACATCAATGAAGTTTTTTTTTTTTTTGCCGATCAAAATAAATTATGATTGTTAAACAAGTTTAATTGATTATCACTTAATACATTTAGTTTTAAATACTGAATCAGGTTATGAAACACTCCCCTAAAATAATGCTTTAATGATTAGGTTAGAGCTAAATTAGTGTAAATGTTTATTTGACTAGATTCTATGTTAGGTCTAGCTCAACTCTAATTCCAAAATTCAACTATTGTCTATTTTTACATGAAGGTATAAGGGAAACTCCCTTATACTTTTATACAGTATGATTAATATGTTATTGGGCGAATTTTGACGTAGGATAAATTAAAATTGAAAATTTTATAGAATATAATTTATTTTTATTTTATTATAAATGTATTTTTATAATTTATTCTATTTTTTTCTTGTCTATCAATTAAACTATGGCATTTATTTCCTATGAAAAACTTATAATATACAATTAATGCCACAAATAAATTAAAAAAACCTTCAATAAAAATGGTTAACATTTAATTGATTCTAAATTATTTTTCTTATATACATCAAATAAATTTTATGTTATTATTTAATTTTAAAATTAAAATTTAATTATTTATTTAAACCATGCGGAACATGAGTGCACCGCTCATATATATGAATAATGCGAACAAAGTTATTTAGATCCCTGTTGATTTTGCATCCAAATTGTGCATAATTCAAAGATTGTGTGTTCACAACATCATTAATTTCTCTAGTCAACGAAGACTAGAAAAAATAAAAATAAATAATTAAAAGCTAGAATTGGAAAAAGGGCTGAGGAATCCTAGTTCTCTTTTCCTTTGCACTTTCTTTCCAAGTAGCAATCTAGTTTCTCCTACTCGTTTTTACTTTAAAACCCGTTTGGATTAAAAGGTTTATAAGAAAGAAAAAAAAAAAAAAGACAATAATTTAAGAGAGAGAAAACTCTTATCACTTATTTAAATAATTGAAAAAAATGAGGTGTTTAAGAATCTGTTTCAGCACTTAAAACTAAATATGTTAAGTAATAATTAATTAAGTTCGTTTGATAGTCACAATTGATATTATTTAAAAATTTAAGTGTCTCTTAAAATATAAATTAAAATTTAATAAAATTTTAAATTATATAAAATTTACTTAATTCTGACTAAATTTATAAGTACTAAATATAAATATCGATATACACTGTTATAAACTCATCATCACCATCACCACTACCACTATCACCACCATTACCACTATCACTACTACCTCAACCACTACCATAATGGCATTGCCACCGCTACCATTACCACTGTCACACCATTGTTATTGTTAGTACCGTCACCATCACCACCATACCATGTCATCACCATTATCACTTTCATTATCATTGTCATTCTATAAACACCACCATTATTTTATTATTACTATCATCACTACTACTACTACTGGTACCGCTACCACCACTATCACCACCATCATAATATAAAAATTGAAATATACAATTTAAAAATAATAATTTTGAATTTGATCTTATACATATCAAATAATTTATTTTTAATTCAGCACTTAAATTTTTATCAAATAATTTTTTAACTTAAAAAATTCAACTTTCAATTTTCAATATTTAATTTTCAATTTTATTAAACACCATCAAAGTAACAATCTAGTTTCTGCCCAAAAAAAAAAAAAAATCGTTTACAGTCATTCACATTGAGGGATTTAGTGGGAAATTTTTTTGAGAAAAGATAACTTTCATCACATAAATTTCCATCCACCTTGGGCAAACATGAAATTCACAGGCACCACTAACGGTTGTGCGTACGAATTCCTTCACATCATCCTTCATTTAAGATAAGTAATACTCTTACGTTAACAAAATCGAAATTTGTTAAAATAAGACTCACATACAAATAGACGAGGGAGACTCCAAACAAACACATTGAGAATAACACTCATATATATATATACTAGTGGCCGGGCACACGCGATGCATGTGCAAATTCATTTGAAAACTCAATTGATAAAAATTTTAATACATCCTCATTCAATTTGTTTTTTTTTAAAATTTATATCTTCAATTGCATAATTTTTTTTTATGAATTTAATATGATATATATACACACATTCTCATATACTTCTGCATTATTTCAAAGAAAATAAAAATATACTCACAAAAATAAATAAATAAATTCAGTGTTCTTAATTTTGTGTGTGTGTATTTTCGGGGGAAAAAAAAAAGTAGTGTTCTTAATTTATATTTATGCAAGCTTCTTTGAATAATTTGGCACTATTACACGCCACCGAATGATTTTTATTTTTTTATTTTTATACTGATTATTCATATAAATTGACCAAAACCTAAAATTCTTTTAACTTATTATAAGGCACCGAATGATTTTGTTTTTTTTACCAGCACCGTATGATCATGCATATATATATATATCGATATATATATCTATGTATCTACTAAACACTAAAAATTGAAAACTTTAAACTGTTCTGAATCATGAATCTGAAAGAAAAAGGAAAAAAGAGCAAAAGCCTTAATTCTTACATTCTCTCTCAAACTTTGAATAAATAAAGAAGATTCAAAGGAAAACTAATAGAAGATAGATATAGAAGATACCTTTGAGTCGAAAATATAACGAATGAACGTGTTCGCAAAAATCAAATCAAATCAAGATTGGTTATCATCCCTAGTTTCTGAATCGTCGATTGCAAGAAAGAGTTGGGAGAAGCCAAGTTACTGTTTGAAATTGTGAAGAATACCAAGGAAGATGCAAAATTCAATTGAAGGAACATGTTGTTAACTGCTTCAAACGTGTGGAGAGTGGGAAGTGAGAGGTGGAATTACTGTTTAAATTTATCATTTTAATCCTAATTAAAATTGATGTAAGTGTAAGAAGTAAAGGTCATTTTAGGAAAAATTGAGAAAAGTTTTTTAGGAATGACTTCAAGATACTAAAGTTCATGTTCCTTTTTAATAATAGTATAGATATATACAGATAGAAATAATCAAACCATTAGCCTCTTCAATAGTGCAAAGAGTCTAACAAGCAAACTAGTCTGTGCTCATGCTTAGTTTGATTTCAAATAAATTAGTTTGCTATTAGATTATAGTAGTAATACCATCCATGGATGATGACTTATTATTTTATACTAAAATATTTAGATGGACTGATCCAACAACACCAAATGGATGGGAACTTTTGATGGCATCTTTGGAGATAGAAAAACGTTAAAGATGGGGCCAATGGTAGATAATTTGCTGCAAAGACCAGATGATAGCATCGATTATTATTACTTTTTTGTGGGGTTGACTTTTGACTGCATTCATATGGACACACTATACAACCCTCTTTGTCTGGTGGACTTGGTCTTCTGCAAGATCCAAGTTCATTCATGGTAATTTTAAATCAAACTATGTGATCTTAAACTATGGAGTATTTTGAATAGATGGTTGAAAGTTTTTATTTTTTTGATTTTTTTATGAAAAAAAGAAGTGGGTTAAAAGTTAAGAAGTAATTTTTAACCCACTTTTTCAAATAGGTCTATATTATAAATTTATTTATCAAAATAATATTATTTTATGAAGGCAAGGTCCAAATAACATCTATAAGATTTGGTGGTGAGATTTGTTCAAGTTCATTATTTGATTTGGAAGCAAGAACAAGTCTACATTATCGCCTTTTATTTTTCTTTTTTAGTTGAAAGTTTAGGTGAATAATTGAGTACAATAGTTTGACATCGTAATTGCGTTTTCGATTTTTAGAATTATAACAAATAAAACATCTTGCTTCACCAATAATAGTTTTGTAATTACAGTGAACTCATGTCAATATTTCCAAAACCAAAGAAAATAATTAACGAAGAAGTCTCAAAATTGAGGACAATAGCTACAGAGTAATAAATTGTTACAATTTTAAATATTTGAGGAGTGAATTATTAATCCATACACTATTATATACCGTGTATAGTTTAGTTGGTATGCACACTCTTTTTTTTTTTAATAATTATGTTTGTTTGGTTTTTCAAAAGAATTAAGGCCCTGTTTGGTACAGCTTTGGAACGTTAGTTCAAGAGCTTATTTTGCACGTAATGTTTATTTACGAGTTTTAAAAATTAATTCCATATTCACTTTTGAAAACTCTGTCCAAGACGGAAAAATTTGGGCTAACCGGTCGTCCCACCGATCGTTCGGCCAGTTGATCGAACAGTAAATTTTTTTTATTTTTTATTTTTGTGCAATTAACACGTTAATTTTTATATATTTAACAAAAAATATATTCCGAATTTTTAAATTTTTTTATGAGATTTAAATATAATTTTGTGTTTGATTATGAGTTATAAGTTTTTGTATCAAATATCATATGATGCATCAAAAATTTTCCACTCGATTTAAAACTCTTTCACCAAACAATTTTTTCACACTCAAATCATAATTTCAAAACTCACAAACTCAAAATACAACTGCTATTCTCAAATCATATTTAGAAAGCTCTATCAAACGCTACCTAAGTTTTTCTTTCATTTTTC
This sequence comes from Camellia lanceoleosa, assembly GCA_025200525.1. Lineage (NCBI taxonomy): Eukaryota > Viridiplantae > Streptophyta > Magnoliopsida > Ericales > Theaceae > Camellia > Camellia lanceoleosa. Next base: position 66,124,221 of record CM045759.1, on the reverse strand, counting down.
AAAAGAACTTAGGCTCTGTTTGTTTAAGTTTTGGAACTTTAGTTCTAGTCATTGATTCTAACGTGGTGTTTGTTTGTAACTTTCAAAAATTAATTCCATACTCACTTTTGAAAACTTGGTTGAAGGCGAGAAAATTTGGACTAAACAGTTGTCCCACCGATCGTCCAGCTGGTTGACCGAAACAGTGCAAATCTTTTTTTTTTACAATTGGCACATGTTAATTTTTATATATTAAACAAAAAATATTTTTCGAATTTTTTATGAGTTTTAATTGAATTTTTTATTGTGTGTTTGGTTATGAATTATAAGTTTTTGTATCAAATATCATATGTTAAATAAAAAATTCTCCACTCAATTCAAAACTCTTTTTAAAACTTATTCACTAAACAAATTTTTTACACTCAAATCATAATTTCAAAACTTACAAACTCAAAATATAATTCTTATTTTCAAATCATATTTAGAAAGTCCTATCAAATGCTATCTGAATTTTTCTCTAATTGATTAAAAAGTATAGTCCAAAAACTGTGAGAACTAAAGGGAAGTCCAACTTTAGCCCTTTTCATAGTTTTGGACTAAATGGTCTAATCAACGGGAGAGAAACCAACTCTTTTAAAATTGTTCCAAAAAATTGATGAGTATAAAGAAGAGACTCAAATCATTAGTCCAATTTCAAAACTTTTGAGACCAAAGGACAAATAATTTGAATGATCATATTACTACTAACTATATGTTTATCTATCCAGTGTCAATTTATTTATTTGTTTATTTGTCTATATGTCACCTAATTTGTCCACCCAATTTATTTACTTGTCCATATTACCACTACCATTAGTAGCCATTGCCGGCACCTTCAACAACTTTTTCGGCCATTTTGCGGTGACTTTTCCAACAATAGTCTAGTAGTAATAGGATAAAATGAAAAAAAAAATAAAAAATCCTTCAAATTAATAATTTGTTATTCTCATAAAATAATTTTATTAATCATCTTCCTATCAAAAAAAAAAAAAAAAAGTCATTGGACCTATGACATATCGTCATAGAAATAGACTTATCACCCATGAGTCTTTCAAAAAAAAAACAATCATGTGAAAAAAAAAAAAAATCAAACTCATTTAGATATTTAAAACTCCATATAAATAATTTGTATCTGTCTCTCTGGTTCATAAATTACATATCTTTTTACTTGTATTGTTTATGAAATATGAAGGCTAATAAATTTTTAGTCAAGCATAGCTGTAAGACACTAGGATTTTTAGTTTATTCGTACATTAGTCTTTTTCATGTTTCTATTTTAAACTCCTTTAAAACTATGACACGTGAAAATTAGTTAAAAAGAAACAATGAATGAGTTGGCAATTCATGGACATTTTTAATTTAGGTTTCATCTGGCTAAAGTGGTTGGAGTTAAATTAGTTATCATTAATGATAGAGACTCTTATAAAATACAATCATCACAATTCTCAAAATGATCTGAACCATTCATATCACTTTCAGACACACTCCTTAAAAAAATTCAAACACATCTATGATCAATACATTAGTAAAGGTCATGGGGTCCTCCTCTGTGGGGGTCTCAAACATTTTTCATTAGTTATTAAAAGATAAAATAAATTAAAAAATTAATAAGATTAAATGTCATATTCAAATTATAATCATTTCATTTTTTTTTTCATAAAAATCAATCTAAATGAACTTTTTATTTTGGAAAGTAAATTAAAAACTGATTTTTTTGACTTTTTTTTAAAAAAAATATACAAGAAAAGTAAAAAAGTGATGACAAAAAAAAATCAAAAAATTAACTTTTAACCTATTGCCAAAATAAATTAGTCCCAAAATTTTTTAAAAAAATTCAACTTAAAAAAACTAACTAAAAAAGTTTTTCTTAGTCTTTAACTCAATTGAAACTAGAATTTTCATTTGGACAACAATCAAAAAATAAAATAAAATAAAAATCTAAAGGGTAAATTTAGCTGAAGCTAAAAAAAAAAAAAAAAAAAAAAAAAAAAGTCAAAATATATCACATCACCTCTCTCTTTTTTCTTTCTTTCAAAAAAAAAAAAAAAAATAAAAAAAATAATACTTCCTAAACCAAGCCTTAGGTTTTGTTTGGTAGAGCTCTACAAACATATTTATACTCTCACTTTTGAGTATCTTGTTTGTTTACAGTTTTCAAAAGTTAATTCTGCACTCACTTTTGAAAATTCTTTCTAATGCGAGAAAATTTGAGCTAACTGGTCATTCTCCCGGACGTCCGGCTGATTGACTGGAACAGTACTATTATTATTATTATTATTAATTGGCATCTATTATTTTTTATATTTTAAATAAAAAAATTTAGAATTTTTTAAATTTTGTATGAGTTTTAAATAGAATTTTGAGTTGTGTGTTTGGTTATAAATTGTAAATTTTTGTATCAAATATCATATCACATCACAAAATTCCCTACTCAATTCAAAACTCTTTTCAAAACTCATTTACCAAATAAATTTTTCACACTTAAATTATAATTATAAAATTTATAAACTCAAAATATAATTATATTCTCAAATCATATGTAAATATTTTTACCAAACGTAATCTTAGATATTCTTGTAAAGTTAATTAATATATAAGATTAAAAAACATAGAAGAAATTTTCATATTTCTATTTTAATAAACTCTTTAAAAAAGTAAAGAAGTAAAAATTAGCACCCAAAAAAAATCAAAAAAAAAAAAACCAAAAAAAAAAAAAAACAAAACAATTGAATGAGTTGGCAATACAGGTAGTCTTTTAATTTCCTTTTCCACAACAGCTGCAACAACAACCACCACCACATCAAAAATGGATAAAAAGTATAAAAGGTAAATTTTAGACATCCTTATAAAGTTAATTAAATAGAATTGAATATATTATATTATAAAAATAAATAAATAGATAATAAAAAAGTACAATAATTAATTTGGAATTGGAGCAGCAGCCTTGACTTCCTTGAACGAGATACAGAGAGAGAGAGAAGAGCCTTCGTCTTCGTCATTATTATACGATCTTATCGTAAAGTAAACCGCGTTACACAGAGAGAGAGAGAGAGAGAGGAGAGAGAGAGAGATTTTCAATTTCTATACCTGGTACACTGCAAGGGTTTTTGACGGTGGTTTCCACCGGAACTCCGCCATACGCCGCCGTATGAAATAAAAGAACCGGCGGGCCATGTGTTGTAGCCCAATTACCAATGCATTGGTGGCAAACTCCCTTCTCTTCTTCCTCAGCTTCACATTCACCTTCACGTTCACCTTCATCTTCATCTTCACCTTCATCCACGAAGCGTCATTCCGATGATAGTGCTTTGAAAAACAAGATATTCTCCTTTCGCGGCCGAGTCTTCCGCTCCAATCAGCCCCGCCTCACCCGCTCCAGTAGGCTTCGCTACCCTACCAAGGACCACCCTGACCTCCTATGGCGCTCTCCCAGCGTTCAGAATCAGTCCTCCTCCTCCTCCTCTGTTGTTCCTCAGCCTTTGCCTCTCCCTGAATTGGCCGTCTTGCTCCGCCATGACGCCTCGCCTCGTAACCTCAGCTCCAGCCCCGTCAATGTTCCTCTTCCATCGCCCAAAGAGCGGCCGAGCGGCGGCGGAGAGGACACAGAAAGAGAAAGAGAAAGAGACGGTTTGACCGTTGATACGAATGGATATGGAGTCTCGCCCACCTCTGGATCTGGCAGGTAAAAAAATTCGAAATTGATTCAGAATTCAATAATTATCGTATGTATGTACTCATTGAAATCTGCATTTATGGAACTATAAATTTATTGGTATTCATTTACAAATGTTTATGCAATTCATAACTTTTTCAATTTGGTGGTTGGAGTTGACATTTTAGGTCAAAATTGTATCTTGAACAATTTTTGAGCTTTTCTTCTCTCTCTCTCTCTCTCTCTCTCTGTTGTGGTAAGAAGAATCTAGTGAACCTCTCTCTTCATGATGCACAAATTTACGTTTTAGTTTTGTTTGGGATAAAAGATTTCCAATGTGCCTATGGCTCTTGTATTGTTTGGGGAAAAAAAAAATCATTCTGGGTGATCTTTATTTAAATTCTTCTTTCTGGTGATTGTAGTTTATTTATTTATTATTCATTTGCTATTTGAAACACTTGGTCTTGAGTTGTTGTTGCACCATTGGGATTCATTTTGTAGAGAATGTTATAGATTCTGATTCAATTGGTTTATGATATTATCTATGTTTTCAGTACATTTCCTTTCCATGACTCTCGGAAAAATAAGGACCACGCCGACACTCGGTCTGGGAAGTCTCCTCAAGAATTGAATTGTATGGAAAGATTTCATTTCAACTACGGTTTCAACATACCCATTAGTGCTCCGACTAGTCCTTACTCAAGTCCTACACGGAGCCCTCACAGATGTGCTGGGGATAATATTACATCTCATTGTATGTCTCCTCAAGTATTTCAAATGTGGTCTGCACCAGAGATGCCCCCTTTAGATTTGAATCTAGGTCTTGGGTTTTCTCATCAGATATTGTCCCCTGAGAAAACTGCATTTAGTGTTGATAGTTCGCCTCTCCATAGTCCAAGATTAAGTCCTCGCCAGAGCACCAGAATTCCTAGTGGACCCCCATCACCATTGCATAAGAAATTATCTGTCGATACCCATTCAGTACGGCGTGATAGTAATGCTCAGGCCGTTGTCCATCCCCTTCCTCTTCCTCCCGGAGCCACTTCACCTTCGAAACCATCTCCGATTCCTCAAGCTACAGCTAAACCAGAGGTAATGCCAATAAAATCTCAATGGCAAAAGGGAAAGCTTATTGGGCGTGGTACATTTGGAAGTGTCTATGTTGCCTCTAACAGGTAGTAAAAGTTCCCTTATTTTTAATTTTTTAATTTTTATGCAGGTTGTTTCTGCAGCACTAAATACTAATGATATTCTTTTTTCTCAATAGAGAAACTGGAGCTTTATGTGCGATGAAAGAAGTTGAATTATTTTTTGATGATCCAAAATCTGCAGAGAGTATAAAACAATTAGAGCAGGTTGGTTTCCCATTATTTATTATATTTTCTTACTTTTAGTATATTTATGATTTATACTCTTATCATGTTGAACATTTTTTTTTCCCCGTATTTTGATAAGTATTTCACATTGATCTCATATATCACGGTGTGTGTATTTAACACCATTACATGACAAGCTTTTTGGACAACAAAAATGAGAAGTGTTACTACTGCAATTATAACTAATGGAGTGATGAATTAAATGTCTCAGTAGTTTTTCATCCCATCAAGTAATAGAAAAGATCATGACTTATCAAAGAAAAGTAATAGAATAGATGATATCAGTATGTAGAGAAGTCTTTTGTTTTTGTTATGACTTCATTACATCAAGAATAGAAGGGGAAACAGTGCCTTCAAATAAATGCCATATATGCTTTAAGCTAAGTAAGTGTTATCAAGTGTTTTGAGAGTAGAATGGAGGAAGTGCATATACTCTTATACTAGAATTAGGCGTGTTAGAATTGCTTGATGACTGCATGCAATGCAGACCCATTCTTGTAACTGCCACCTGAAATCTGTGCTGCAGTGTCTGTTCTGCAATGAGTGATGAAAAAGAAAGGATTTATTGTTGGTAAATGCACCAATCTTAATAATTCCATTTCTTCTCAATCTGATGGTTTAATATTTTGTATTTATTGGATGCAAATTAATCATTTAGTTGGTTAAATTTGGCTGCAAATTATAAGTTATATGCGGTTTGCTTTTGTGGAGATCATGTCTGCTTCCCATTGGTTTTTCATCATCTCTTTTAAGAATACATGCAGATAAAACATCTTAAATGAGTTGTGTGATTCTCTTCTGATTCAACCATAATAGTTAGTTTTATTCAGAGAATTAGAATCAATTTTTTTGTATGTATTTGTTAATTGCTGTTTGCTCTAACATGCCTTCCCAACTTTACAGGAAATTAAAGTTCTCAGCCAGCTAAAGCATCCAAACATCGTGGAGTATTATGGTAGTGAAATAGTGAGTAATTTTCCTGTAATGTTGCACATTTTGGTGCCCTTGTTTATGCTCAGCATTTGTCTGCATAGATGATCTTGGTTACTTAATGAGAATTCAAAATCATGCTCATGCAGATTGGAGACCGGTTTTACATATATCTGGAATATGTTCATCCTGGTTCAATTAATACATATATCCGCGAACATTGTGGAGCAATTACAGAATCTGTTGTGCGCAATTTTACTCGCCATATTCTCTCTGGTTTAGCTTACTTGCATAGCACAAAGACAATTCACAGGTAATGATCTATGTTTGCTTATTTGATGAATCAATTTTAAAGTTGGTTGGACAAATTCTGTTTGGTGAAAATGGCTATGCATTCTGTGTTGCATCTGTCTTGAGATAAAGTATATCATGTTCTTTTGATATTATTTAGAGTAACACGTCTGGCATGCCAAGTTTGACAGTGTTTTCATTTATAGGGACATCAAAGGGGCAAATTTACTTGTTGATGCATGTGGGGTTGTCAAGCTTGCTGACTTTGGGATGGCTAAACATGTAAGTTATGAAACTTTCCAGTATCTAGTACACACACATATGTGATTTAATTGAACAAGTAACAATTCCTATGTGTAGAAAAGTATATCCAAGCATGCATATAAATACACTAAGCTTTTGTGTCTTCTCGAATGCTGCCTCACGCGCTTAGTCCTTTCCTCCTGGACATTTTGTACTGGGTCAATGGGTCATGCCTGTAATTTTCTCCATGTTGCTTGATATTTAATACATTTCTTGATATACATTGCTGGACACAAATTTAAGTGGGAGATCATTACTGAAGTGTCTCAACAGTTCCCTATTTTGGAATGGAAGAATTGTGTAGGGTTAATTGGTTGCATTAGTTAAAACAGCATAATTAAAAGGGCAGTTTTCTCTGTTTTCGACTTGGTGTTGACCAACTGTGAAATGTGCTTCCACTTCACTGAGGAACATACCATCTAATTATTAAAAAGTTTGTCAAGCGGGATCAGTTGTGTAATCTTTTACCATGTTGAATCATAACTGTAATATACTCCGTAAAGGGATTCAGGTTATCTAGTCCGCACGCACACAAACATACACACACGCAATGTTGTGAAAAGTGAGTTGAGGCAATGCGAGCCTATGGCACCTCAAAGGGGCTGAAGAGAGGTGAAGTGGAGTAGTGCAGCTTAAGCAAGAAAAGCTCTTGCCTACAGCCTTAGCGCGAGGTGCTTGAGGTGAGGGCTTTTTTTTTCAGCTGCACTTTTATGATCTGCTAATCTGGACCCTTCATTTTTTGAGTTTTGTAGTTGTATGATTATAGCCTCTACATATAATAGCTCTCTACTCTTTGATTTTTTGTTTTTCTTTTTAAAATTGTTTTTTGAGAATCTGGGCAGATCGCCAACTACTCTTTTGTGGGAAAATCGCTACATAGAGAGTAGTTGTCACTTTTATTTTATTTTTTTGTTTAATTTTGTTGGATGTTTTGATATTCGAGATGTTGGATGTTTTGCTTGTGTTTATTTTTTTATTTTTTTGAACATTTAATACTTGGGATGGCTGGATTTGTTGGATGTTTTGGGCTTGTTTGGTTTGCTTTTGGGAGAGTTGTTTTTGAACAAAATTTCCAAAATTTTGTTTGGTTTGTGGTTTTGCTCAAAAAAATTTCAAAATCACTTTTTCTCTCTCCTCTCTCCTTCTCAATCACTTTTTCTCTCACATACATCTACTCAATTACAACAAAATATCAAATCATCCCAAACTCTCAAACTCCAAAACTACTTTGAAAATATACAACCAAACAATTCAAAAAAATTTCTAAACTTTCTCCCCAAATTTTTTTTTGAAATCTCTCTCTCAAAAGCAAACCAAACACACCTTTATGTTTTTAATGAATATTTTGTATTTGGAATGGTGTATTCATCTTGGCTCTTGGAAATATTGAAATATTTGTCCAGAGTATTTAAGAAATATCCTTAGTGTTCTTGAACGAAGCCCTCACCTCGTCTCATCTCCTCGTGCTTAGGCCTTAGGAGGCCATGTGGCCTCGGTTTGCCTTTTGCCTTAAAAAACACTGCACACACGCACACAAACAACTAAACACATCAAGTAATGTGGCTACAATGTTTGTTAACATTGGGACTATTCAATTCGAAGCTTCATATTGACACATAGAGTGCATGATTCCAATTGCTGTTTGCCAATTGCCTTGGATTCTGATCGTTAGTTAGTATTCAACCTTATGTGAATTAATTTTGAAGGGCGTACCCAGTGCACGAAGCTCCCGCTTAAGCGGGGTCTGGGGAAGGGTTGATGTACGCAGCCTTAACCCCCGCAAATGGAGAGGCTGTTTCCATGACTCAAACCCGTGACTATTAGGTCATTAAGGGCTTGTTACGTTCAATACTTTGTATTTCTTCCTTATGGGTCATGGCCTATCTTTTACTCATTCAGTTCTAAATTTTATTAGGTACGAGAATGTTTGCATGATGATTGATGATAAAGTGTACTTATAAAACAAACAAAAAAACAAAAAAGATAACTGTGTCAACAACATTTGCAAAAATTTTGCTTGAGATCTGGAATTTTATGTTTACACATAAATAACACTTGTATTTTCTGCAAGTACAAGTCTCTAATAGATAACCAACCGGGGTTAGCCTGTTGGCCAAAAATCCCAGCACCTCACTGCAAGGCCAGGGGTTTTCCCCACTTGTGTGTGGGTCCATTCCCCACTCATATTTGTTGAATGTCTTTCTCTCCCACTTTGGTAGTTGTACATATTTGTAATTACCTTCAGATGTATCAATTAAAAACACTCTATTAAACGAAGATTCACCATTGAAAATCCTGCTCGGTGGGTAGTGGTTTTGATATCTTCAATTAATTTATTTTTTTTTAAAGAAAAAAAAAGGGGTAATAGAGGGTATGTGCAGAACATTCCTGTAAGAGAAGGAATGTGCAAACATTGGTATAGTGGTTTCTCTTTTTGTCTGCCTCTCTCTATTATTATTCTTCTCTTTGTGGAAAGAAGAATTGAACTTTTGAACCCATGAATCCACATGTTGACAAATGCCTTCACCCTGCACTGACATTCGACAGTGTAGTGAACCATGACCACTTATTAACAGTTTATTGGTTGAGTGAGCCTCAATTTTTTGAAAGTGTTTAAAAACCTTATTAGCAACTTGTACAAACAAACTGACTAGAAGCTAATTATGACTCCTCATGGGATGTTTTTTCTTGGTGGCAATTTATTGCTATAGTTATCATTGTTGCTGTAGTTGTGGTCATTCAGATTCACCTATTGTGCATTTTTAATGTTTTCTGTGATTGGAGTTAAAATTTGGTTTGTTATGCAGCTTGCTGGTCCAGCATCTAGTCTTTCCTTAAAGGGTAGTCCTTACTGGATGGCTCCTGAGGTACCTTCCTGCTCTAACGTCAAAATTTTTAAGGTTACACCCTACATCCTTCATTTCCAAGCCTAACATCGTTGTCTTTCCTGCAGCTCTTACAATCTGTGATGCAGAAAGATACTAGTCCTGATCTTGCTCTAGCTGTTGATATTTGGAGTTTGGGTTGTACTATTATTGAAATGCTGAATGGGAAACCTCCTTGGAGTGAGTATGAAGGGGTAAGCTTTTAACATTGCTTAATACAGTTATTTGTCATGACCTCTATTTTGCTGGGGCACTAAAAGTAAATGGAGTTTTCAAATATGTCATTTATGTCAAATTATTCTTGTTGGCTTCTCGTTATCCTTCTTTCTCTTGTGTGTTGCATCTTAAATCCAAGTTGTACATTTCCTACTGTCACTTATGCCGAATGGACTGTCACTTATTCCGAATGGCTGTCCTTCAGTTATTGGACAGAAATCCAAGTTCTTACCTAAATTGTGCATTATTGTTTTAAAATACTTCCTTTCTCTACTGGTGTTATATGTGAAACATGATATGGATTTATTATCTTCTTGTATGTCTTTCTATGGCTTGGTGGAGTTGCATAAAAGATACTGTGTTGTATTTGAGTTGTATATTCTCCCTAGAATGCCAATATTCAACACCATTCTTCACATTTTTCGCGATTATTCATCTACCTTCAATTTTTATGATCCTATCTTATCTTTTCCTTCCCTTTCTTCTCTATACATATCAAACTACCTTGTCTTGATTATTACCCTGCATTACCCTTCCTTTCTTTATCTACTTTTTGTCATTGGCACACATATACTGGCTGTATATTTCTCAATATATTAAACTTTTTACAGTTTTACTGGATTTTTTGCTGACATTCCATGGTATTTTACAGCCACACAGAGAGAGAGAGAGAGAGAGAGAGAGAGAGAGAGAGTATTACTCTGATCATATGACTATCAACACTTACCAGGCTGTGTGAGCATTGCAGAGTGTTGGATCACATGAAACAATCTCAAAATAGGGAAGAGGAGTGCACAATCACATTGCAAAACCTGAAATTAGGAAGGAAGGGATAGATGAAAATTTGGACAAGAAAGATCCATAGAGACCAAAAACAAAAGGGAAAGGTTTCGTGGGATGAGTGCTTAACATTGTGACAATGTATCGTCATGTTTCTTAGGATGGAAATTTAGCATGTAGAAATCATTCATCTATGCTATATAACTATAAAGAAATTGACTAATGGGAAATGATTAAGAGATGTTAAACATGATTTCAAGAATGGAGTTCCAACAGGAATCCAATAAAATTAGTTTATTTGTGTTCCTATGGTGACAGAAGAGGAAAAGAAATGTCTCTCTGGCATTGAGAGAAGATCAATATTAGCTATTAAGATTATTACATTATCTGCACCATCCAATGCCTCTTACATTATATCAATTCATCTCCATTTGCTGCATTATGGGAGGTTTTGTTTTGTGTTATTGCATTTTTCATTTTCTGCATTATCTGAATTTTTGTTATAGGATTGAGTAGATCATGGTCTGATATGAACTTCTAACTTCTGCCTGCAACTGCAATTTGTTTCTGCTTCTGATGGAGTCAAATTTATTACTGGATTCATTTATTTCCTCTCTATTAATTAAGCTTCTCACAATTCCCTTATTGTAATGCAGGCTGCAGCCATGTTCAAAGTTTTAAGAGATATCCCACCCATACCTGAAACATTGTCATCTGAAGGCAAGGATTTCTTACGTCGTTGTTTTCGTAGAAATCCAGCGGAGAGGCCATCAGCTAGCATGTTATTAGAACATCCATTCTTGAAAAACTCACAGCAACTTGATGTTCCAACTTGCACTCAAGCACTTAATGGAATGAAATTGATGGTAAATCATGACTACAATACTTCCTATTTTCACTTAATTCTCAATGATTTATACTATAACATTTGTAATTTGACAGGCTAAAGTACGATCTCCAAGAGAGCGCCCTAATTATAAACTCGAGCCGTTGCAAGTGTCTCCAAATGCACTAACCGCTAGAGCAAAACTAGCAAACAAGTAAGAGTTGCTTTCTGTGTTACCTCTTCTCCATTTCCTATATTACATTACCGGACCACCTACTTAATTGCATTCTCAATTGACATTTCTTTACTCTCTTGCATGACTTCCGGATATAGCTTCATCCATGATTCTTTTTCTCCGGTGAGAACAGCCAATCATCTTCTCATGAAACTTTCGACTTAAACAGTGGTCCCACGTCATTCTCCCCATTCTACCCCCCTGTGCAAACATCCCCAGCTCTATTAAAGATGGTGCCTAAAAGAATTAATGCTTGCAATGGCTTGCTGAAGGGGACTACTGCTTGTTCTTTGGGTTAGTTACACCAAGACTCCCTCAACTATTGGTGAATATCACCTTACCCCCCTCATCTATAAACCCAGTACATTTTAACCCTTAAAATATATTAAAAAAAATGTACCACTTTTGTACCACTTTCACCCCTCCAGAAAGGGGGATTTGTACGCTTTTTTTTTAATAATTGAGAGGGTCTATATGTACAGGTTCATAGATGAAGGAATATGATATGCGTTAGTAATTGACGGGGTCTTGATATAATTAACCCTTGTTCTTTTGATGTGGTTTGCTGATAATGTGGCTCAATTCAATAATTGTGTCATAGAACATTGTGGATGCAGTATTAGTGAGTTGCAGACATAGGGAGTTGCACCGGTAGGTTCTTTCCCTCGTCTTGCTTGTTGACTCGTAATGAAAGGTATGAGGCTTCTTTCTTTGTCCTGGAAGATTTCCTGGGACTTGGGATTTAGAAGCAGATTTTGTATGCTATTTTCCACGTAGAGCTTCATCAAGTAAAGTTGTTCTTTGAACATATATAATCCCAGTGTAATGCTCACATTGGTGTACAATTGGAGTTGAAATGAATGTGTAGATAGTATATTTCAGAATGTTCAAGTTATCAAGTGATCTGTGCCTACTATTCATCTTTGCTTTTACTAGGACTTACATTGTGTCTGTTTGGTATTAGTTTTACTTAGCTGTTTTCTTCATGAATGAACTAGCTAATGCAGGTTGAAATTACCAAGCCATATTTATGTCAATGTCTCATAGAGCAAGACGGGTTGATGACTTTTCTAGCTTTGATTCTTGCAAATAGTTGTGATTCTTCTGAACGTTTTCAGGCTATCTGCAAGTGTTGGAAATTGCTCGGTTTTGAAGTTTGTGGCCTCCTCTAGTTTTTTGTTTGTTATTTCTCATCGTCTTATGTTTGTTTTTATTTTTAATTTCTTTTTTTATTTGCCTTTTCCTGGATTGATTATTCTTTGGTCAAGTGTTGCATCTATCTATATGTAGTGTTAACTTGTTGTATGGTTTTTTCTTGGTCTTATGTTTGTATTGTTTTATATGCAGTTCCTTAGATTGTTGATTCTTTGGTGAGGCGTCGTCCTAGGTTGATGAGTTTTATGTTAGTTTGCGTGGTTTTTATCTACTCGAAAAAAAGAAAAAAAAAAAGAAAAAGGATGGTTTTCAACATCTCTCTTTATTTGTGTTCCTTTCTAAATTTTTGTTAAGAAATGATAGAAATTTGCAATTTAAATTTCTAAAATCTACAATGAACTTGGAAAAGAGTTGGGTTGAGTTTGCAATCAACCAAAAATTAACATCATTGTGGGTTAAATTAGTGGAGATTTTTTTAGAAATTTCAAACGTTTTTCATTTATGTTTTTTGTACTTCTTTTTTGAGTAAAAATACGAAACTCACACAAAATTTGTGATTTGATATCGACTTTTTACCTAAAACAACATAAACGCGAAGGTACAGAAATCACATTATCACAATATCTTTTGTATGAATAGGGTTTTTTTTTTTTTTCCCCCTTAATTGTAAGGAAAGTTTAATTTTGCACCAAAAGTGAGGAAGATGGTAAAGGATAAAGTATTGTTTGATTGAAAGAAGAAAAATTACCAATAATAAGAGGTAATTTCATAAAGTTATTACAAAGTTATGAAAAAAATTATAATTATAATTATTAATATTTATAAGATTTATTATTTATTTGTAATTATTTTTTATAACATACTGATATGAAATTTTTTCTTTAAAAATAAAAATAAAAAATAAAAAAAAGCAAGAAGAAGAAGAGAGAGAGAGAGAAAGCATAAAGCATATTCTTTTTCAATTTTCTACGTTGTGGCCAATCAAAAATTGATATTGCACACAAAGTCTTGGTCAGTTGGTCAATGATTGTATTCAAGTGATTTCTATATTTTTGTTTGATGTTTATCTCTTTTATTTATCTTTTTTTTAATAATAATAAATATATCATTATTATTAAAATAAAAACGATAAATATCAAACAAAAATGTAGAGTGAATACAATCATTGACCAACTGACCAAATATCATTATTTGGACAAAAACCCATTGTCTTTGCTCCATCCCTTTGGATAAACAATCGCGGTTGGTAGCTCGAAAAATCGTTGGTCGAATGGGTCGAGAGGGTAAAACGACGTCGTTTTGCCTTTTCTGTTTTGTTTTTTGTTTTTTTTTTTTTTTTTTTTCTGCAGAAGGAAGAAGACGAGGGGAGGAAGAAGGAGGGGGAGGGGAGAGGAGGAGGAGGGCCAACAAACTTGGGGTGAGGCAGGGGCGGAGGTGGGGGCGAGGCAGTGAGGCTGAGCGAGGCGAGGCGGAGGCTGAGGCGGAGTCGGGCTGCGCGACGATCGGCGGTGAGGCGGCGATCGGCTGCTGACGAACGTCCGAGGCCTCCGCCGTCGTCCTCCTTTCTCCCTCTCTTCTCTGCTCTCCCTCTCTTCTCTTTCTCTCCCTTTCTTCTCTTTCGGGCCATTCGACCCCCAAGAAATTCGAGCACCCACCCTTTTTCCTTTGGACAAAATATCAAAAACCATGACAACAAAATACTTTCTTAATCAAATCAAGTGCTTCCAACAATCATTAGTTAGAAACAATAGAGTAAGTGAGAATACTCCGGAGTTTTGAAATGCAATTGGAGAAAAAGAAAAATCAATGCAAAAATGTTAAAAATTCTAAAATTTTTATTAAATGTTTTACATAAATGTGAGATTTACATGAGATTCATATTGTGTAGATTCCACATTTAATAAAAATTTGGGTAAATTATACTGATACTCCTTGAGGTTTATGTTTATTATAGTTCTCCTTTATCTTTTGATAATTACATATTTCTCTTTGAGATTTAAAGTTTCATTACAGATTTTTCTCCTTAGCAATTTATTTTTTTTAAATACCAATTTTGTCCTTAATAGGTAAATTATATTGACACCCCTCACATATTAGAAATTATAATCACTTCCGTAAGGTTTAAAGTAGCATTACAATTGCTCTCTCGGTTTTTATTAGTTGGAAAAAAAATTCATTGAAAAAAAAATTATTTGAAAAAAAATTTGTTAGTAAATTTTTTAAATTTCTGTTTAAAAACCAACGTAAACTCATTTTTTGAATTTACGTTTTTTCTTCAAATTTACAAACTGAGACAACCATTTATAGACCAAAAAAATTATCAAATAAGTTTTTATGACAATTTTTAAAATTTTTGTAAATATAAATTGAAAACTGAAAACGAAATGGTTACCAAAAAGGGTTCAGATGGTAAAAATGTTGTAAAATTAACAAATAATTAAATAAGTTACCAACGTAAGAAATGACTTATTAAAAGATTTTTAAGCTATATATGGTTTGATTTTTAGAATTTTTTTTTAAATTAAAAATTAATTTGGTTAAGAAATAAGAAATAAGAAATAATTATCATTTTTATATTTTTATCTTTCGAGTGGCTAGAAATAATTTTTTACAAATTAAATTGAAATAGCCATACATATGTATATAACCTGCACAAAAGTTAAAATGATAATTATTTTTTACCCTTAAATGATAATTATTTTTTATTTTTTATTTTTTATTTCTTAACCAAATTAATTTTTAATTTTTAAAAAAATTCTAAAAATCAAATCATACATAACTTAAGAATCTTTTGATAAGTCATTTCTTACGTTGATAACTTATTTAATTATTTGTTAATTTTACGACATTTTTACTCTCTGAGGTCAGTTTGGTAATCATTTCGTTTTCAGTTTTCAATTTATATTTGTAAAAATTTTTAAAACTGTTATAAAAACTTGTTTAATAATTTTTTTGGTTTATAGATTGTTGTCTCAGTTTGTAAATTTGAGAAAAAAACGTAAATTTAAAAAATGAGTTTACGTTGGTTTTTAAATAGAAATTTAAAAATTTTACTAACAAATTTTTTTTTAATTATTTTTTTTCAAATAATTTTTTTTTTCAATGAAATTTTTTTCCAACTAATGCTAACCGAGGAAGCAATTGGTAATATTACTTTAAACCTTAGAGAGGGGATTGTAATTTTTAAAATGTGAGGGGTGTCAATGTAATTTACCCAGTGAGGGCAAAATTCGTATTTAAAAAAATTAAATTGGTGAGAGAAGAATCTGTAATGAAACATTAAATTTCAGGAAGGGAGATGTAATTTTTAAAAAGTAAAGGGGAGAACTGTAATAAATATAAATCTCAGGAGGTGTCAGTGTAATTTGCCCTAAAAATTTTGATAAAATTTTTTAAGCCTCTGTTATTGCTGTTCTTTATAGGACATTCTACACGCATATTGCGAAGTAACTCATGTTGTTTCTCGCTTTCTCTAATTTTGTCACTGAAGGCTGTAAGTAAAATTCAGCCAGTATATGATTGATCACTCAGTAGGCTCCATTATGCAATAATTGTCAATGGTTGCAACACATTATGCATGCCTGTCGGCTTGCTTTAATCAATTGGACTTAGTGTTCTATTAGGGTTACACACGAGATTAGGTAGCTTTCCATCATCCTTGAGTGCTCTTTCAAGCTCTTATGCATGTTTCGAGGATTTTTTTATTGAACATTATTGCATAATCGATCTAATTTAGTGTTGTCAAACATATCATCATCAGTTGCATGATCTAGATTGGGTTTACTCACATAAAAACATTCACTCACACTTTGTGCATCACCACCACCCTTTGGTCATTTGGGAACAAAACCGTTGAAGACAGAGGCCGAAGTGTGAAGCTTCATGGTTGTTGTTGAATCAAGGACAGGCAATTGAGTTAGAGCAACAGGGTATGGAGAATGATGTGGTGGAGATTCACAGTGTTGCAAGTCCTACTGTCTAAAGTCCTATACTACATTGATTCAATAGTGAATTTTCGGTTAGGGTGTTGGGATCATGGTTTTCCCATTAAATTGCCTAGTTCTATTTATTGTCTTAGATTTCTATGATTTTAGTTACTATCACCCCTGATTTGAATTTTTATCAATTAATTGGCTTGTAATATTAAACATGGTTGCATTTTCAGTGTTTGACCTATTCACGCCCTAGGTGCAAACATACCGACTCCAATATTTCAGGTTGCATTCTCTCGCTTTTAATTTAGTTAATTTTTTTTATAATAACTAAAAAAAAAAAAAAATAAAAAAAAAAAAAAAATTTTATTATTTTTTTTTTACTTTTACTTAAAGCAAAAAAAGTAAAAAAAAGGGATCTTTTTTTTTTTTTGTTTTGTTGTTGTTTTTTTTTTAAAAAAAGGTTTTTTTTTTTAATTATTTTTTTTTTTCTCTTGCCAAACGAGGCCAATATTTAAAAAGTAGAGCAGAACCCTTACCTCTGATTTGTCTATGTTAGGTGGCTGCATGCTTCTTACCACTTTGTTTTATATTTTGGCTTGCTCTCTCATGCACGTGGGACATTAAGTATATGATTCTTTTTGGCATGCCCTGTTAACCCTTTATCAGAGCCATCAGAGATTGTTATGTGAAAATTGGAAGTTGGGTTACAGTCAGATTAGTTTGGGAAAGTGAGAGTATGAGAACCTAAGTCCACTAGACTCTTTAAGTTAGCAAATTATCTACCACCACCTCCCTTTCACTTGTATTGGTCGTTTGTGTTATCTTTATCTCCAAGCACTAACCTGCATGGAATGTTCTATTCCTGAAGTCTTCACCAAATCCAACTAGTTTGAAATTATGTACACTGTATACCTAGATTGCACTTAACTAGTTCGAATATAATAAGTTGTCACTTTCTGCATTATAAATATGATTTTTGGTGAAAAAAGTTTTGCTCCCTAGTCCCCCTAGAGCATGACTTATTTGAAAGGTGAAGGTATATAGGCCAAAAAGAGAGCAACAACATCTCTTCGAAATCCAATTTTCTATGCTTAAAGTGTTGCATAATAAACCGCATAGACAATAGCAAGAAGAAGCAATCACAAACAAGAAAAACATGACACGCAGATTTACTTAGTTTAGCAAGCTTGCCTACACTCACGGTTCACACTAGTTCCACTATCCTGAAAGAAGAGTACTATGTGGTTGTTTGTGAAGGCAACAATATGTATGCTAGTCTTTACATCAATAGATTACCATAATACCTTTACTAATTCACCTCGGGGGACACAGTCCCAAACTCCACCTTCAAGCTAGGGGCATGGATCTGTGACCGCATGATGAGATGTGCAATACTAATTAGGCTCCACAAACTCGACATCAAGATGGGACGAAAACAAGATTATGATCTCATGGAGCGAATGTATATATAACTAAAAAAATGTATGACAAGGCGTACAATACCACAATTTTATCAAAAAAATTCTTAAGGGTGTGGGTATTAAAATTTTCAAAAATAAGTAAATAAATAAAATCTTAGAGAGACAAGCCTATATAATTTGAAAATGTTCTTAACTAATACTACTATAATAAGGGGAGTTTTCGAAACCTTGGGGGTGGTCGCCCCCCATATGGCCCCCCCCCTTCCCCGGGGATCGATGCTAGGGTTTTAAATATCGGCTATTACATATTGTATCACCCATTACAGATTGGATTTTTGGACTTCTGATACTATCATTCATCAATATATCAGCCGATATTATCTAACATTGATTGATATATGACCATATCACCGATATCAATCATATCCCGATACCTTATTTAAAACCATCACTACTTAACAAGATACAAGTCAAATTGAGATTTTAATGTCCAATCCACTACCTTGTTCCTTTCAAAAGGTATACCTCATCCTGCCACTTTGGAATTTATATAATCCATTTAGTGGGGGTGACTGTTTTCTTCACCCCTTAGGAAAATTATGGAATCGTACCAAATTTAATGGAAAGGGACAACTTATAGTGGCTCCACCACTCCCCAAAATACAATATGAAATTAGCAGCCACCTTCTCCATAAGTTTTCTAACTAGTATATAATATGTTTCTCACTTCCTAACTCACACTGTACTTGCGACAGCTTTAGATATTCTCTAGTTCACATTCAAGACATGAGTCCAAGTGTCTGCAAACTTTCTTTTGTTCCCTTGTTTTGCCTCTTGTTTCTTGGTCATTTTGTATGTGGTCAACTTGACTATAAATTTTATGATGTCATGTGTCCAAACTTGACAAATATTGTCAGATCCGGTGTCTGGTCAGCCATTGCCAATGATACTAGGATGGCAGCCTCTCTCCTGCGACTGCACTTTCACGACTGTTTTGTTAATGTAATTACAAATATTCCCTATATGTTCAATTCAAAAAAGGAAAAGATAAAATGATGTTATAGGAAACATTGAAGCAATTCTATGCTGATAACTCTTAAATTTACTAAATTGGTGTTTTTCATTTTTTTTTTTTTTGGGGTGCATAGGGATGTGATGGATCCGTGTTGCTTGATGGTACTGACGGGGAGAAATTCGCTTTTCCTAATCAAAATTCACTTAGAGGTTTTGAAGTCATTGATGCGATAAAAACTAACATGGAGATGGCTTGCCCATCAATGGTTTCTTGTGCTGATATACTGACTCTTGCAGCGAGAGAGGCTGTCTTTCTCGTAAGAAGCTTATCAATTATGTTAATTGTGCTAAGAAAAACCACTCAATCTTTATATCATCATTTAGATATTACCCTTTGTTTTACATTATTTTTTTATTTTTAATCTTTTTTTATGTGTTTCCTTCCAGACAGGAGGGCCTTACTGGGCTATAGCCTTAGGTCGTCGAGATGGCTTAACAGCAAATCAGACTGCAGCTAACACAGATCTCCCGTCACCTTTTGAACCCTTGGAAAATATTACTGCAAAATTTACTTCAAAGGGTCTAGACATAAATGATGTGGTTGTGCTCTCAGGTATTCATCCTAAAATCATATTCAGTTTTTTTGGGTAATACCAAATTAGATATCAAAACAGAAAATTCAATTAGGACCAGATTTGGTATTTACCAATAGACATATTCATTGACACCAATATGCATAGCGGATACAGTTTGTTGAGACCGGTAACTGCCCCATTTGCACGACAACATGCTTAAACAAACTGATTATCTACTTGTGTTTGGAGCAACTTCACAGAGGAATTTTTTTTCGAATGGCCTCTAAAGTGATTACCAACTTATTTGTGAATATATTTTTCTTGTGTTATTCCTTTCTATAAATTATGTTCTCTATTTTTTAACATGAGATTAAGTTGCATATTGAATTTCTTCAGATAGACAGGTAACCATAAAGGATAATCCAGATAGTGCCCATAAAATCTATATGGAATCTATATCCACATAACTATACTATTATATAAAGCACACATATTTTTGAAGCTTTGTCACGATTTTTTCTATATCTGAAATACCCATTTCAGACCTAACTACTTCAAACTTGGTAACTGCCATGATTGATCTAATCATCTAACTGCTTCACACCTCTGGCATGTGTATATGCATGCACATATTTACTCATTCATTCCAAGTAAAATCTCCTTAAACCTGAATTTCTCCAAATATGACCAAGTACCAATCTTAATTTTAGGATTTGAACATGTAATCTTATTACTTGATGTCCAAGCCGATTTCTTGACTAATATAATATATATATATATATATTTTTTGTTTGTTCCGTACAGGTGCACATACTATTGGCTTTGCTCAATGCTTCACATTCAAGCGAAGGCTCTTCAATTTTGATGGGTCCGGTAATCCTGATCCGACCCTCGATGCATCGCTGCTAAGCAATTTGCAGAGCGTGTGCCCAAATCAAGATAATTCCGACACCAAATTGGCTCCTTTGGATCGTGTTTCATCTTCCAGGTTTGACAACAACTATTATAACAACCTCTTGAACAATTCCGGGCTCCTCGAATCGGACCAAGCCCTTATGGGGGACAACAGGACTGCCGCAATGGTCAACATCTACAGCAAATTCCCATTTCTGTTCTCCAAAAATTTTGGAGTATCAATGGTGAAGATGAGCTACATAGGTGTTCTTACAGGACAAAATGGGCAGATAAGAAAGAATTGCAGGGTGGTGAACTAGAAATCTATTTATGTAATGTGTAGTCAGTCTTCAAAAGTGTTGCTAGGGTTTAAGACGGAATGCAGATCTGTACCATAAACGAAGTTGCGTCATTTGATGCATAAATAAGTACTGTTGGATATGCAAAGTAGGAGCGACTCAAGATTAGTCATGTGTTTGCCGAAAAATGATGGAGACCACTAATTATTGCACTAGGGATGTGGCAGTGGGTCTCACCCACTGTCACATGTGTTTTGTGTCTTAGATTTTTTTTTTTTTTGACTTGTCACATCATTAGTGATGGTGTTAGTAATAGAAATTTAGTGATATGTAGTATAACTGTGTGTTTGCCTTATCCACAAGCCAGTATGCATGCAAACATTAGTTGTTGAAAAAAATTAAATATAACGGTGATACCTGTTATCCAATAATAAGCCACTATGTGGGCATAGTGAATTTTACTAGGGCTATATGTTTTAAGTTGGATTTGATAGTTACATTTGAATGGTAGGGTTTGTCTATTAGTATACAAACTCAATTTGAGTTTAAAGATGGTGAATTCTAGAGAAGAGAAGAAGCTATGAAGAATTCAAGAGTCAAGAAGAGAAGTTCAAAATGAAAAAGAAAATGGAAGCAACTAGAAGGAAAAGCAAGCTCAATTGATAACATTACGCCAAAATTGGGTTTTAGCGACGGTTTTTTACCGTCGTTAAAGGATGTAAAACCACTGTTAAAGCCTTTAACGGCGGTAATTTAGGACCGTCGTTTATATTCGTGTCGGAAAAGGTACAACCGTCGTAAAAGGGTAAATTACCATTGTTAAAAGTCAACCAAAAACGACAGTAATATAGGACTAAAAACGGCGGTTCTTTACCGCCGTAAATAGGTTCAAATTTTTAAAAAACTAATTCTCTCTTCTTGCACCCCCAAGTCTCAAACCCTTGACCTCTAATCCACGCACACCAACCATTCCACCACAGCCACTCTATATAAAATATATTCCCTAAATAAATATTTAAACATTACTTTTGCTTTATTGTAGATGGTCATGTTCAACCTCTAGTCGCGCGTAATCACCACTCGCTGGAGTTTCGCCGGAGCTCTGCCGGCAAAGATCGCCATCATTAACGGCGGTAATGAGAGGGCTTTAGCGGCGGTTTTATTACCGCCTTTAAAAGAGGGCTTTAGTGGCAGTTTTGTTACCGCCGTTAAAAGAGGGTTTCATTACCATCGTTAAAGATACTTTAGTGGCGGTTTTTTTAACAGCGGTAACGAAACCGCCGTTAAAATACATTAACGGCGGTATTAACGGCGGTTTCATTACCGCCGTTAATAGTATCTTTAACGGCGGTAACGAAAACCGCCGTTAATGCCCTGTTTTGGCGTAGTGTAAAGCTTAAGGAGGAAGAGTGTAGTACACACGATTTGTACACGGATTGAAAATCTATAAATAGATAGGTTGTATGTTTGTGTGAGATAAGAGTGGAAAAAAAATGTAATCTCTATAGAGAAACATAACATCTCTAGATAAGGAGAATTCTAAGATAGTTGAGAGAATTTGAAAGTTAATTTGTTTGTGTTTGAATAAAATGAGTGTTTATTCAATTAATTCCTCTCTTTGTATATCTACATAACCAGTACACACTTTTCTTCCACCTCTTATCAGTGGTATCAGAGCCAATTTGGGCTAAAATATTGAAGAATTTTTGAAAAAATAAAGTGTCGTTTCAAAATTTGTCTAGATTTCGAAGGTATCGAAATCAATTTTTGAATGCCAGAGGGTTCGTGTCGAATAGAGGAGTCCAGAACTATTAACCAGAAGAGCCAAGAAGTATTCGAAGTTCACCGATAAATGCGATATCTAGAAACGAAAAATTTCAAAGTTGTCAAAATCCATTTATGAGTATAGAAGATTGAAGCACTGGTCATGAGGATTCCAACGCAAAAAGTAGCATTGAAATCGGAGTTAAAATGAAGCTGTAATTGCTGAATCAAAGTTTGCCTGAAAAAAGATCTTCTGGGGAAGACGAACCAGAGTGGCAGCCAAATAAAAGAAATTATCCACTGTTTCGCTATTAATCTACAATTGTCGATTTGAATCGTCCAATCTATTTTGACTAAATCTAAGCCATTTGAATTCCAATCATAACCATCCAATCTATTTGGAGCATTTCGGACACATTCATATAGTCAGGTTTTGCAAATTCCATACTAGTAATTTACAGATTCTATTTGAAGAGATGAAGTAAGAAGAATATTCTTTGAAACAGGAGTTGAAGATGAAAAAACTAGAAACCTCCTAGATGTTGATTTGTGATTATGTATCAATTTTAAGCAGAATATAACAATCCCAATCAAACAATCAAGACAAAGAGACATAACGATTTTACGTGAAAAAACCACAATTGGACATCTCCAATTGTGATAAAAAAAAAAACCACGGGCAACAGCCACAAGAACAATCCACTAAGAAGATTTAAAGAAATTACATAGGTATACTCTCAATTATCTAACGAATCCACAACGCCTAATTGAACCAACCTCTATGTGCTTCTTCCAACCCCATCTTCACCACGGAATTGTCTTTCTGATGATCCACTCCAGAATCCACCAAAGCTTCAGACTCGAATTCTTCAGAATCTACCGAAGAACAACTCTCTCTTTTGTTTAACAAACAAAACCTTTGATGTATTCTCTTTTAGACCATGAGTTGAATACTCAATAAAAATATCAAAGAAAACTAACAAAATATCTCCAGATATAAACCTTAAGAACTACAAAGAAGATCTGGAGGAAAAATTAATGAGTAGTCTAGTTTTGGGAGAAAAACCAACTACTTATAGAAAATCCAAAGTAATCCTGTTTTTGGAAGAAAACCAACTTCTTAAAGGACTCCAAAATAATCCTAGTTTTGGAAGAAAATCAACTTCTTAGAGAAATCCAAAGTAATCCTAGTTTGACCCAACATGTGAATTTAAAAAATTACAAACTTGGGTTTGATCCATGGAATTTGACAACAAAGAGTCTTAACAATCTCCTCCTTTGTCAAATCCTGGACAAAACCATGCTACAACAATTTTCCTAACAAAAACACTAAAACAATTTTCCAATCAAAACAAGAACAACTCCACCAACTA
This sequence comes from Camellia lanceoleosa, assembly GCA_025200525.1. NCBI lineage: Eukaryota > Viridiplantae > Streptophyta > Magnoliopsida > Ericales > Theaceae > Camellia > Camellia lanceoleosa. Next base: position 66,100,279 of record CM045759.1, on the reverse strand, counting down.
GGAACCAGCACTTATAACCAAATCTCTTTACAAACTTATTTCTCAAGGTCATGATCTGCAAAACAACTATTAGTGCCACAATCTCCAAAACAACTATTAGTCTCACAAGAATATATGAAAAAGCAATAAACATATGGCTAGATTATCTTGAAGCATGAGATGAAAAACATGAATAGATACAACTTGGAGATTTTAAGAACATGTAGCATGAAAACTTGAAAACTAAGACATATGCACCCGACACATGACATGAATACATGAAAAACAAATTTCTCCCCCCTGTTTGTCACAAATTAACAAAGTAAGCTCACTCAACAAATAGCAAGATCAAAAACCACACAAGCAAAGACATGAAAATGAATAACCGAACTCCCCCTTGCTAAAAGCAACCACAAACACGGAAAACAGTGAACAAGAAGAAACTGACAAAAATAATATGATGGAGCACGCAAGGAATTTCAGATTAGTACCTTAAAACACACAAGATTATCCAAGAAGCACAATTACTAGTAAACACAATGTGCACAGTCTGTAGAAGATTCCTCATGAAAGAAAGTGATGCATCATATGAAAAGCATAGATCCCATGATAAAAGTGTGTGTGTAACTCTTGGAGTTCGACAAACACAAGATTCAAAGCCTAGTAGTGATATGAAAGTTGGACCTCCGACTAGAGAATCTAAGCACAATACAGGAAAGTCAAACCACTAGGAATCAAGGGGTATTTGTTGAGTAAAGGCGGAGGCTCCCCCTCAATCAATGAATCATTTTTTTTTCCTTTTTTTCACATTTTTTTCTTTTCTTTCTTTTGCACATTTTTTTTTCTTTCTTTTGCACATCTTTTCTTTTTTTTCTTTTGTACACTCATTAGCGGCTGACACGCTCAAGAGTATGGAAACCGAACTAGAGAAGTATGGATATAATAAGGATGGCCTGGTTGGTGACTCTGAGGTAGCCTTTTCCTCATGCCTGGACTACAAAGAATAGAGGGGAAAGCCATGGAGATGCAGAAAGATGGAAGGTGGTTAAGAGACTCAACATCACCCATGATATGCTAGTATAGGTCAATTCCTCTAGAAAAGCAAAAGATACAATGCCAGAAGTCCATAAGAAAAAAAAAAAATACTAAGGCGGAAGACTCCGATATTTGCTAATCCAAGAGTGTATACAGAATGAGACATACTAATCAAAAAACACACACTCCAAAATGAGTAATGACCATAGAAAACACACACATATTAACATGTAATGGATATTCTCATCAATTCCAATATGCACCAAGGACATCTCAAAAAAATTTCAAGCTTGCACAACCATACTAAGAAAATCTTTTTGGATTTTTTTTATTTTTTATTTTCTAAACAAAGCAAGACAAAAAAACAAACATTCACACATTTTTTTTTTCATTAAAAAAAACACAAAGACCCAAAAAAAAACTAAAAACAAATAAACAAATTAACACAAGTCAAGTTTTCTCACCCAAACCGCTTTAGTATGAACAAAGTTGTAAGAATTGTGGTTCTTGAGTGGTGTCTTGACGTTATGGTTCCCTTCCCCTTCAATGAGAACCCGTCTTGACATGGTTTTCAACTTCCTATTCCTAGGTCTAGGTAAACACAATCTCTGTTCATGTTTGGTCTCAAGTGAATCAGAATAGTAAGGTTTATTATGACCCTTAACCTCCTTATGACTAATGAAGTGTCTCCTACCTTTTGAGATATTAGAATTTCTTCCATGTCTATGAGACACTCTTCCATGCAATTCATAACAATAAGGGCGTATGTGACCATGCATACCACAATGATGACAAATAAAAACAGGGTGTACCTTCTTTTCTTTTACCTTGCAAACTCTAGAAAGTTTGAGAAGTCCATCCTCATATTGAATTTTTTGTTCTCTTTTTCCTTGAGTTCTTGTATCATGAGATGTAGATGCACTCTGTTTTTGCTCTTTGTTATCACCAAAGCCAATGCCACTCTTGTTAGAACAAATTTGTTGAGACCCAATGATATCCTCCAAAGTCTTTGATCCTTTGTTCCAAAGACCAATGGTAGCCATAGCACACTTGAGCTCTTCCTCTTTTTTGATCATTAGTTCTTCTAAAGCAACTTGAGACATCTCGAGAGTTTCAATCTTTTCTTCATATGTTGCATAAATTTGCTGTAGCTCATTCATCTCTGTCTCACAAGTCAAGAGTTTTGCACAAAGAGCTTGTCGATCATTAGCTATCTTGATGGCATCAATCTTAGCCTCGGAAATCTCCTCCTTAAGTTTGACATTCTCACATTCACATGCTTTGAGTTTTGTTGTGAGTTTGTCATTTAATTTGAATAACTTAAGAGACTCCTTATACAGCTTTTCATAAGCTTGTTCAAGCTCTTCATTATCACTCTTCGAGAATTCATCATTAGTGGTATTCTCAACCGACCTTTTTGAATCCATCACAAATCAAACAAGATCTCGTTCTAAAAAAAATATTTTTGTTTTAAACAAAATAGAACGACCTGCTCTGATACCAATTGAAAAAACTAGAAACCTCCTAGATGTTGATTTGTGATTATGTATCAATTTTAAGCAGAATATAACAATCCCAATCAAACAATCAAGACAAAGAGACACAACGATTTTACGTGAAAAAACCACAATTGGACACCTCCAATTGTGATAAAAAAAACCACGGGCAACAGCCATAAGAACAATCCACTAAGAAGATTTAAAGGAATTACACAGGTATACTCTCAATTATCTAACGAATCCACAACGCCTAATTGAACCAACCTCTATGTGCTTCTTCCAACCCCATCTTCACCACGGAATTGTCTTTCTGATGAGTCACTCCAGAATCCACCAAAGCTTCAGGCTCGAATTCTTCAGAATCTACCGAAAAACAACTCTCTCTTTTGTTTAACAAACAAAACCTTTGATGTATTCTCTTTTAGACCATGAGTTGAATACTCAATAAAATTATCAAAGAAAACTAACAAAATATCTCCAGATATAAACCTTAAGAACCACAAAGAAGATCTGGAGGAAAAATTAATGAGTAGTCTAGGTTTGGAAGAAAAACCAACTACTTATAGAAAATCCAAAGTAATCCTGTTTTTGAAAAAAAATCAACTTCTTAAAGGACTCCAAAATAATCCTAGTTTTGGAAGAAAATCAACTTCTTAGAGAAATCCAAAGTAATCCTAGTTTGACCCAACATGTGAATTTAAAAAATTACAACCTTGGGTTTGATCCATGAAATTTGACAACAAAGAGTCCTAACAGAAGAATACAATAAAGAAAACATCATAGAAAGGTGATAGAAGACGTCTCAGATTTCGTGGACGAGACAAGCAAATAGGTGGTTGCTCTAAAACATTGAAGAGAGATGAGTCAACAGATGGTTGATAGAAGTGGACAACATGTGGTTGTTCCGCAAGATAAACAATAGATGGTTGTTTTTAGAGATAAAGTACAACAAATGGTTGTTTCAAGAGACATATGCCAATAGGATTGACAAGAGAGGACAACAGAGGGTTGTTCCACAAGAAAGAGGTCCTGACATAGGACATATATTGCGAGGAAAAGATCTTGACAAAGGACATGTACCGTGAGGAAGAGATAGTGGATAAGAGAGAAGACGTCAACAAGAGGTTGACAGCACCAAACAATAGGAGGTTGTTCAAAAAAAGATAGAAGTCAATAGAAGATTGACTACAAAGACCAAACAAGAGGTCATGATGAACTCCACGAGTAGATATGAGGCACCGTGTAGAGAATCCAACAAATTGAGTTTGAGGGGATGTTGGAATACAAACTCAATTTGAGTTTAAAGATAGTGAATTCCAGAGAAGAGAAGAAGCTACAGGAGAATTCAAGAGTCAAGAAGAGAAGTTCAAAATGAAAAAAAAAAATGGAAACAACTAGAAGGAAAATGAAGCTTCATTGATGAAGCTTAAGAAGGAAGAGAACACTATAGTACACATGATTTGTACACGGATTGAAAATCTATAAATAGATAGGTTGTATGTTTGTGTGAGATACGAGTGGGAGAAAAATATAATCTCTAGGAAGAAACATAATATCTCTAGATAAGGAGAATTCTAAGAGAGTTTAGAGAATTTGAGAATTACAGAGAGTTGCTCTATTTTGTATAATTTGTTTGAGTTTGAATAAAAGGAGAGTTTATTCAATTAATTCCTCTCTTTTATATTTAGGCAACCGGTATACACCTCTCTCTAGGGCTGCAAACGAACCGAGTCGTTCATGAACAAACTCGAGTTCGGCTCGTTAAGGCTCGTTCGAACTCGGCTCGTTTAATAAACGAACCGAGCTCGAGCTTAAATTTCAAGCTCGATTAATAAACGAGCCGAGCTCGAGCTTAACAATGCTCGACTCGACTAGGCTCGCGAGCTTATATATATATATATTTTTTAATTATATTATATATAATATAACATATAGGTTATATATTATGTCATAAAACTTTGAACTTTTTATTTTTTGCTTGCATAATATTTTATGTTTTATATATTCGTATATACATATATTATATTGCATGTCCCAAAGCTTGACTTCGTCAACCACCAATGCTGCCAGCAGCTTGACTTTATAAGCAGATTCCCTTAGCATGCTCCTTCCTTTGAGCGATGTGGGACCTTTTCTTGCAAAGGATAAAACGACACCCCATTTTATAAATGGTGAACCTTTAGCATGCTCTTTCCTTTAAGCGATGTGGGACTTTTGGGCAAAGGATAAAACAACGTCGTTTGATAGTAATGTTTCAAAAAACTTGGAGTCCCACATCGTTTACATCATGCATTTCAAAGACAAATAGATCTCTATTTAAGTGAGAGTGGCTGCTAGCCTTTGGTGATTTTACTTAGTTAACGAGCCATAACGAGCCGAGCTGGAGCCATGTAAATTTTAGGCGAGCCGAGCTCGAGCTGACATATTTAGGCTCGTTTCGAACTCGAGCCGAGCCCGAACACCTTTGTAATAGGACGAGCCGAGCTCGAACATAGTGAAACTCGGCTCGGCTCGGCTCGATTACACCTCTACCTCTCTCCCACCTCAACATCGTCAACCCATGTGCTGGTTTTCTTATTAGATGGTGCTATCATATGTAAGTGATATTGCTATTACACAGAATTTTTACTTTGGAAATATTAAATCAATTGAATCGTGATAAAAATAAAATTTCAGTAAACTTTGGACTAAATTGAAGTTCTTCTTAAATGATCAAAGGGAGAATTGTTTAATATGTTGAGATAAATATATGAAGCTTGTATAATCCCCACATTTTTGCCTCATAATACTTAGTACTTAGGTCTCATTTATCGACTATACATTTTAGTTAAAATGTCAAAAAGTCACTATAAGTTGTCATATCACTCTCTCTATTTTTTTGCACATATTTTCGTAAAAAGTTAAAAAATTACCAAAATAACTTATTCCCAAATAAGGCCTTAAGAAGGAAAAAAATTATTACAATTATATCCCTTAAAAATTCACCTTAAGAGAAAAAATAAAACTGATGTACACTCAACCGCACTCATCATTTTTCAACGCTGCCATTGCCACTATTCACTGCCATCCACTGCCAACACATTGAAACTAGCTTTGAAAATCCTAGCCCCACCGTTTGAAACCTTGGGATCGGGCGGAGGTGGCAGTTGAAAATAGGTGAAGTGGTGGCTGGGTTTGGTGTGAGGTCAAGGATTGGAATGTTAGGGGATGTAATGTTCTTAATTAATATTGCTATAATAAGGGGAGTTTTCAAAACTTTGTGGCGGTCGCCACTTCTGCCCCCTTACCAATCAAATCAACATGAGATTTTAATGTGCAATCCACTACTCTTGTTATTTTCAGAAGGTATATACCTCATCTTGCCACTCAGGGATTTATATAATCCATTTAATGGGAGTGACAGGTTTCTTCACCTTTTACAAAAACTGTGGTTATAGTGGCTCCATCACTCCCCAAAACACAATGAAATTAACAGCCACATCCTCCTTAAAATTCTCTGACTAGTATTATATTAATATGTTTCTTACTTCCTACTACTACTGATACTGTACTTGTGATAGCTTTAGAGATTCACTAATTCATGTTCAATGTATGAGTTCGAGTGTCTGCAAACTTTCATTTGGTCCCTTGTTTTAGCTCTTGTTCCTTGGTCATTTTGTATGTGGTCAACTTGACTACAAATTTTATGATGTCACATGTCCGAACCTAACACATATTCCATTGTCCGGTAAGCCATTGTGAATTATACTAAAATGGCAGCCACTTTACTGCGTCTGCACTTTCACAACTGTTTTGTTAATGTAATTACTAGCAATTACAAGTATTCCCCATATATATTCAATTCAACAAAAGAGAAGATAATGATGTTATTGGAAACATTGAAGAAATTCTGTGCTGGTAACTCTTAAAAACTGATTTTTAGTGTTTTTCTATTTTCCTTTTTTTTGCACAGGTGATCGAACTGTAGAGGGGTTGTTGGGCTTGGTGATCCCATCTGTGATCTAAATCATTTATTTGCAAGACTTGTCAAGAAGATTGTTAGGTCCTATCTTGTCAAAATCCCGCGAACAAAACTCACTGATTGAGTTGTAAAATTTCTGTGTTTTTTTCTTCCTCGCTCGAGCGAAGATGTCCTCGCTTGAGTGAAGGATTGCGTCTGGTATAAAACCTGAAGGAGATGAATGTGCGCTTGAGCATGGAATTGGTAGATCGAGTGAAGGTCAATGCTCGCTCGAGCGAAGATGAAGGTGGCTCGAGCGACGAATTGCTTCCATACAAAAACCTGATAGTGTTGTTTCCTCGCTCGAGCGAAGAATTCGTGGCTCGAGCGAAGGCACTAGTAGAAATCACGCGAGATAAGCTTCTCGCTCGAGCGAGAGGAGCCTCGCTCGAGCGAGCTTCAGAATCCGGAAATTTTCAAGTGATTGGTTTCTTTCAGGATTGGGATTCTTTTTGGTTTTCTATAAGTAGATGGTTTTCTCCTAAAACTAATCCAACTTTTTTCTAGATCTGATTCAAGCATTCTAGAGTTTTGTTTGAAGTGTTCTTCTGAGAGTTTGATGAGTTTTCTTTGATGTTCTTGAGAGAGTTCTAAACTCATGAGTTGAGATTCATACATCAAAGAGTTTGATACTACATTTCAAGAGTGTTCTCTTCTGTGGAATCCGAAGATCAACACGTAAAGTTTCAAAAGGCGTTTGATTCTTTACGTAGTCGTTAATTCGACAAGTGAAGTTGTGGTGTGGAATCAACTTCAGAATCAGTTCCGTGACGAAGGCGTGGTGAAAGAGTTACAGAAGATTCAGAGACAAATTGACTGGGTTGGGTAATTTGTATGGTTTCTTTGTAACCTTATAGTCCTTCTGTAGTGGATTGATTAGTGGCGGTTTGCCCGTGATTTTAGATTACAATTGAAGGTTCTTCAATTGTGGTTTTTTCACGTAAAAAATCGTTTGTGTTGATTTATTATTTATTCCTAAAAACAAACAAACTAAAATCACTCTCGTAAGTGCTTGATGATTTTAGATTGAGTGTTTTGAAATTTTTGGAATTTGGAATATTTTAATCTTTATCTAATCACGAATCACATAGGATTTTCAAAGATAATTATGTAAAAAAATTAAATTGATCAGATATAATTAGTTACATATTGAAATTATATATTTGTCTTACAAAATTGAACGACATACATGATTTTCAAAATAAATAATTTATTTTTTAAAGACTAGTGTGATCGTATCTAACTATCGATATCCAATCAACCTAATTTTTTATATAATTGCTTTTCTCGATCAATCTTAAAAAATAAACAATTCAAATCATTCAAAGTGAGCCTCAAAATGAGTCAACTAAACTCAATAATATCCAATTGGAGATAAGCGATTACAATTCAATGGTATTTGAAAAAATAGTTACATACACATAAACAAAAGATTCATATTTTAATATTAATAGTCATAAATTTTTTTTTTAGAATAAATTATAAATATATCCCTTGAGATTTAAAAAAAAATATGAATATCCATGTGGTTTTGAAAATTACATATCGCCCCTTGAAATTTCTAAATTCATAACAAATAAACCATTTTATTAATAAATCATCAAATTAATTAACAATTTTTAATGATGTCAGAAATATAATTTAATTAATAATTTAAGTAATTTTATTATTATATAGAAGAGCAGTTACAAATTTTATTTTTTTAGTTAATTTTATTAAATAAATAATTTAGACAAGAAAATATTTGTAATTTTTTAAATTACAGACAATAATTCATATTTAAATTAAATTTATAATTTATTTATTTAAAATTACATTGAATTATAATTTTTTTATATATTCTCTCTGTCTTAAAATATTAGTCTCTTATTTTATTTTTTATTATTCTAAAATATTAATCTATTTTAAAAAATTAAAAATTAAAATAATATAAATTTTTTATTTTTTTTCTTTTTTAAATTTATTAATAATACAAAAAGTATAATTATAATAATTAATATTTTTCAAAAAATATACTACTAAAGAATAATTTTAAAAAATTATTTTTAAACTACAATAATTAGACTATAAAAAAAAGTTAAGTTTTTTAAAAGAATTTATTATTTTGAACGGAGAGAGTAAGGGCTGTTTGTCACTACAACAAAAAAGGTCTATGGTGACGAAAACGCGTGACGAAAAAATATTTAGTCTCCAAATATGCATGTTTTAGTGATGAAAATAAGATTTCGCCTCCAATTATATTATTTTTAGAGACGAAAACCAAATTAAAATGCTTAAAATCAAATAAAACAATAGGTGACGAAAATTTTATTCGCTCTAAATTTTATTTTTCGTCACAAAACAATTTCTTGAAAAATTTGGTGGAAGATTTGAGCCATTTTGGAGACGAAATTTGTCGTCACCATTGTAAAAAATTTAGAGAGGAAATAATTTCGTCTCCAAATGTATTATTTTTAGAGAGGAAAACCAAATTCACCAAATGCTTAAAATCAAATAAAACAATAGGTGATTAAAATTTTATTCGCTCTCTAAATTTTATTTTCACAAAATAATTTCCTTGGAAAATTTGGTAGAAGATTTACGCCATTTTGGAGACGAAATTTGTCGTCACCATTGTAAAATATTTTAGAGAGGAAATAATTTCGTCTCCAAATGTATTATTTTTAGAGAGGAAAACCAAATTTCGTCACCAAATGCTTAAAATCAAATAAAACAATAGGTGACGAAAATTTTATTCGTCTCTAAATTTTATTTTTCGTCACAAAATAATTTCCGCCCTTGGAAAAATTTGGTAGAAGATTTGGCCATTTTGGAGACGAAATTTGTCGTCACCATTGTAAAATATTTTAGAGAGGAAATAATTCTCCAAATGTATTATTTTCAGAGAGGAAAACCAAATTTTGTCACCAAATGCTTAAAATCAAATAAAATAATAAGTGACGAAAATTTTATTCGTCTCTAAATTTTATTTTTCGTCACAAAACAATTTCCCCTTGGAAAATTTGGTAGAAGATTTACGCCATTTTGGAGACAAATTTGTCGTCACCATTGTAAAATATTTTAGAGAGGAAATAATTTAGTCTCCAAATGTATTATTTTCAGAGAGGAAAACCAAATTTCACCAAATGCTTAAAATCAAATAAAATAATAAGTGACGAAAATTTTATTCGTCTCTAAATTTTATTTTTCTTCACAAAACAATTTCCGCCCTTGGAAAATTTGGTGGAAGATTTACGCCATTTTGGAGACGAAATTTGTCGTCACCATTGTAAAATATTTTAGAGAGGAAATAATTTCGTCTCCAAATGTATTATTTTCAGAGAGGAAAACCAAATTTCATCACCAAATGCTTAAAATCAAATAAAACAATAGGTGACGAAAATTTTATTCGTCTCTAAATTTTATTTTTCACAAAACAATTTCTTGGAAAATTTGGTGGAAGATTTGGCGCCATTTTGGAGACGAAATTTGTCGTCACCATTGTAAAATATTTTAGAGAGGAAATAATTTCATCTCCAAATGTATTATTTTCAGAGAGGAAAACCAAATTTCGTCACCAAATGCTTAAAATCAAATAAAACAATAGGTGACGAAAATTTTATTCGTCTCTAAATTTTATTCTTCGTCACAAAACAATTTCCCGCCCTTGGAAAATTTGGTGGAAGATTTGGCGTCATTTTGGAGACGAAATTTGTCGTCACCATTGTAAAAAATTTTAGAGAGGAAATAATTTGTGTCTCCAAATGTATTATTTTTAGAGAGGAAAACCAAATTTCGTCACCAAATGCTTAAAATCAATAAAAAATACAAGAAATCGGGCTATTGTGACAAAAAAATTTTGTTTTAAAATTTAACCCAAAGATGACGAAATATTAATTTTGTCGTTGTTTTAATTTTTCTCAAAAGTATAGGGGACGAAAATAAAATTTCATGTGCAAAATGAGGCGCCAATTTCGCTTTGCATTGGCGCCAATTATTTTAGCTCATTGGAGACAAACATTTTGTCACAAAATATAATTTTTTTGTGACGAACGTAATAATAAATTCCATACCTATTAAACGATGTCGTTGCATATTTCCGTTTATTAGGCGACAAATATATTTTTGTCTCAAGGATAAGTTATGGAAGAAAATATTTCGTCACCAATAAACACTCCATCATGCATAATGTCATTTCATCTTTCTATTAAATAGGCGACAAATATATTTTTGTCTCGGAAGAATAAGTTGTGGAAGGCGAAATATTTCGTCACTAATAAATTCTAATTGATTAATATATTTTTCATCTCATAAGGTTAATTTGTGGAAGGCAAAAATATTTCATCACCAATGATAAATTCTTTATTCGGTATTTAAGGATACAAAAATATTTTATCACTAATCATTTCTCTTTATTAAAATGCCGTGGTTTTGTGTTTGAAGCATTGAACGCCAAGAGATACACTCGACGCATATCACTCATTTTCATGTACAGACACGGCCTTGAAGTCGTGACCCAAGATGACACTTTCTACAAACCCTCATTTCTCTCACTTGAGTATACTCCTCTCTCACAAGTATTGAAGTCGTGACTCAAGAAGACACTCAGAAACCATTTCTTCTATTTCGCTAAAGCCCCTCTCCTCTGTCTCACACTTAAGCCCTTCGCATGATTGAAGCTATTATCGAAGAAGGCACCCTATGCAAACCTACTATTCTTTCTCAGTGAAGGCCCTCTTGCACGCAGCGCTTTTTCTCATTGTCGAACCAACTCTACCATTTCCGTCTAGAACACCCATTTCAAAAAATTGAAGGTCAAAACCTCTCTCCAAAAAAAAGAAAAAAAAGATAATTAATGTAGCTTTTTTTTAGAAAAATACAGAGAAACAAAGAATAAAAACTTTGTAATTTTCAAAATTAATAGAAAACATTACCTTGTTTAGTATGGAGTTTTCAATAATTAATTTTTAAAATTTGGTGATAAAATTTATTTTCATTTTAGAACGTAACCCAAACATGACCAAATATTACTTTTGTCGCTTTTTAATTCTTCTCAAAATTATAGGAGACGAAAAAATAAATTCATCAGAAAAAAAGGAGGCACCAATTTTTTTTTTCTTGTTGGCGCCAATTATTTTAGCTCATTGGAGACGAACATTTTTGTCAATCTATCTATATCTATATCTATATCTATCTATCTATCTATCTATATTATATAAGGAAAATGGAGGTTTTTTAACTTACAAACTTTGTGGGAGCTCCAATATCTCAATTTTATTTTTCTAAAATTTTTATTTTAAAAAAAGATTTATTGACTTCTCTCAACCCACTTTTTGACTTCTTCCATATCTACTCCTATACCCTTTTCAACTTTTCTCATACATTATGGCTAGTGATGAGATTGTTAAATTATTTTTATAAAAAAATCGTAAAAAAAATAATTTGTCGTCTTACTCCTTTGATATAACATTTCTCTTTTCATTCATTTTTTCATCTTCCTGTCTCTCTCTCTCTCTCTCTCTCTCTTCTCTTTATCTCTTTCACTCATCACTCTTCTTTCTCTGTCTGCTTTTCTCTCATTTTCTCTCAGATTCTCGCTTATCTCTCTTATCTCTATCTCTCTCATTTGTTTTCTCTCTGTCTCTCGCTCATCTCTCTGTCTCTATCTCTCCCATCTGCTTTTCTTTCTCTGTCTCTCTCTCATCTCTTTTCTCTATCTCTCTCATTTCTTCTCTCTCTCTTATCTTTCTATCTCTTTCTATCTCTCTTGCCCATTTCTCTTCTCTTTCTCTCTCTTTTTGTGTCTCTCTCTGCTCATCTATTTTATTTCTCTCTTTTTGTCTATCTCTCGCTCATCTCTTGTTTCTCTCTCCTTCATCTCTCTCTCTCTCTCTATCTATTTTTCTCATCTATCTCTCTCCTCTCTCTCACTCATCACTCTTTTCTCTCTCTCTTGTCTATTTGTCTATTTCTCCCTCACTATGTTCGCCTTGCTCACTCTCTTACTCCCATCTTCTCTATTTATCGAGCTCCTTATCGATTTATCGATCCACTATAAGAAAATACACTTTTAGCAACCACTTTGTCTCTCTATCTCGCTCATCACTCTATCTTTGTCTCTCTCTCTCTCTATCTCTCTTCTTTATCTGTCTCTCACAAAATTAAAATATTTTTAAAATATTTAAATATTTAAAAAATTGATTTGAATTAAGTTTTGAAAAGAGTTTTGAATTATGTGTTTGGTTATGAGTTTCGAAAAGTAATGATTATATTTTGAGTTGAGTTTTGAAAAATGGATGTAGAATTATGATTTGAAAACTCAAAACAAACACCATACTTAAATCAATTGGTGGAACTATGACCACCACCACTACCATCACTACTACTACCATTACCTCTCATCCACCATCGCCACTCCATCTTCTCTACCACTACCATAACTTCACCACTAATCTCCTTTGCCATCGCCACCACCACCACCACCACTATGACCATCACCTCTTATCCACCACCTTCTTTTCTCTACCACAAAAATTAGTTTACGGTTTTTAGTAACCAAAAAAAAAAAATGAGCATGAAAAATATTTTTATTAAAATATTACCCCTACTTCTTCAAAATAAAAAAAATAATTTTTTTCTTTAAAATAAAAATAAAACAAATAAATTTTCAACCTTAGTAATTAAAAAAATGGAAAATAAAAAAAATTCATTAACTACAAAAAAATAAATTTATTTTATTAATTCCCCCATTTCTTTTCCCCCTTTTGTTTCTCATGATCTCAAATCATCAATCCCCAATTCCTTAAAAAAAAAATTCCCAATTTCAAAAATCCCCCAAAAATTACCTCTACTTCTACCAAATGAAAAAAAAAAAAATTTTCATTAAAATAAAAATAAAACAAATAAATTTTCAACCTTAATAACTAAAAATCAATAAAAACAAAAAAAGTTTGATTAACTACAAAAAAAAAAAAAAAAAATTTAATAAAAAATAAATAAAACGACTAGCTCTCCTCTTCTTTTTCTTTTTCGTTTTCCCGCTTTTTAAATTCCCCCCTTTCTTTCCCCCCTTTTGTTCCCCAACCCCTTAAACAAAAATATCCCCAATTTCAAAAATTCCCAAAATATTCAATCTCTCTCTCTCTCTCGACTGCAAGCAGCGGCAAGGGGGGACGACGGCGGCCAACGAGCGACGACGGTGAGCAGCGATTGACGACGGCTAGCAGCTGCAGCAGCAGTGGCGGTGCAGCAGCAGGTCTAGCCTTCAGCAACTCTATCGCTCATCTCAACTCTATCGCTCTCTCTCCTTCTCTCCCAACTCTATCGCTCATCTCAGTCGCACGCCGTCGCTCGCCGTCGCTCTGTGACACGCCGGTCTAGCCTTCAGCAACCATCCACACCAACACTAGGTATGTCTTTTCTTTTCTCTCACTGGCTGTCTCACTCTTTTACTGTTTTTCGTCTTTCTCTCTCTCTCTCTCTCTTGTTCTCTCTCTCTATTGGTGGAGCGTGAGGGCTCTTCCCCTTCTCTCCTCTCACTCAATCTCTGCTTTTTCCTAAATTATTAAACCTTAAGAACTATATTTTATTTGCATGATTTCTTCAGATTCATTATGATTTGAACGTCTGTTCCATATTCAAAATCTGTTTGCTATCAAATTAGGGAAAACTTTAGATTGGTTTTTGGTTGAAGAATGGTGGTTGTTTTGTGGACATCAAACTCTGTATAATTTTTTTGAATGAATAGCATTTTTTGTATGTCTGAACTAGTATAATGTTTGTGTCTCAAGGTTTGGGTTTATTTGATGCCTGGGCGGGCATCTTATGGTTGATGAATCACCTTCACTTGCTTGACAAAATGCCAATGAGAATATATATATATATATATATATTTTAAATTTTCTAAAGATGGTGTTGAGTGAAATAATTGGGTCCAAGAGATCTATTTGGTTTGTTTTGAAGTCACTGTATTGATACCTTGGACTTGGGTATGTGTTTGTAATAGTTTTAGGATGGGCTGGTTTCATAATCAATGTTTTGAATCATAAACAACCCAGTTTAAATTAAATCACGCTTTTACTAAATTTGCATTTTTTTTCTTTTTCGGGTAATAGTTGTACATTCAAAATATAGAAAGCATAAATTGTAATTTTGAAACACTTGAACATAATTGATGCAAATAGTTTGGAGTACAATACTGCTAACATTTAGTTGTGGCCCTTGGTGGTGAACCAAAAATGAATTGGCAATGTTTTTCCTTAAGTCTTCTAGGAGAAATAAGTACTCTCAAATGGGAGCCAGGAATTTGACAATATGATAGAAAGTTATGCCTTCTCTCCCACCCCTACTGTGCCTTACCCCTAATACATTTAACTTCCAACCCTAATCACGACACCAACTTAGACTGTGTTGGTCATTCCCAACCCATACCTCATGCAGCTTGAGAGAGAGAGAGAGATGATCACTAGAGGAATGTTGCTCGTCGCAATGTTTTGTGCAAAGAGATCTCATTAAATAACAAGTAAGCATTATACATACGCACTTATTTATCACACAAGAAAAAAAAATGTCAACAATAATAAATTCCCATAAAGGAGACTTCATTGTAAAATGAACATTTAAATGGTGTAAATTATAGAAACATCTTTAAAATAAAGAAAAAAAAATGTACATTAAAATTTAAAGGGGAAAATAGAGAAACTATTATATATACATATTCTAATTTGTTAGTTTATTTTTAATAAAGTTGAGGAGGGCATGTGCTCCTCTTAAGCCCATGCTCTGCCTGCCACTGATCAGATAGGAAAAATCCCAATGAATGGGACATTTTCTATTTTGTGATCCATCTCAAAATGTAAGTATTTGATATGCATAAAACATTAGAAGTTCTTGAAGCCATTTCTTTTCTCTTTTGGCAACAAATGCTGTTGAGAAGTAAAACTAACTATTTTAGAAATGAAGATTTTTTTAATGCTTTGTATCTACAGAATTTCAGCATAAAATTTCCATGGTAATTAGGAAGGAAACTGCACGTAATGCTTCAATTATCACCAATGGTACTACTACACATAGGATCTAATTCCTAAGACCTTTGTTACATATCATACCTTATTCTATCTACATATGCCAAATGTATAAGATGAGGAACTTAAAGTTTGAAGTTTTTTTCTTCTTGATCCACATCATGCTTTGGGATTTCTTTCTTTGTAACACTAAAATGGAACTAAGAAACACTATGAAATTCAGTTAGTACCCTCTTTCTAGTGCTTTCACTCTTTATTATCAAATATATTTTCTTTATGAATCTCATGCTCGGAATTAACTCTCTATTACTACTATAATCATCCCATTATGTGATCAAGTTGATAGCCTTAACTACTTGTATTTTCAAAACCAAACAAAAAAAGTTTATTTGTATTTTCGAATCATTCCTAGTTTCACCAAATCAAATTTGCCCATTCTTGTAGCAGTTGCATGTTGGCATTGGCCAGAAACATGAATTGTTTGATCAATAGCTCGTGTTAATAGAAACAGTTTGATTATTTCCACATGATCAAGTTGATAGCCTCAATTACTTGTATTTAAAAAAAAAAAAAAAAAACTTCACTTGTATTTTCGGGAATCATTCCTAATTTCACCAAATCAAATTTGCTCATTCTTGTAGTAGTTAGATGTTGGTGTTGGCTAGAAACATGGACCATTTGATCAATAGCTTGTGTTATCCATTCTTTTCCGTTTGTTCAAATTTTCAATCGATTGGTAAGGTTACAATGTAGAATGTACTGTTGCTCTTTGTTTTTCTATGTTTTTTTTTTTTATTCTCTAGTGATACAATATGTTCTATCTTGGTCTTCTGTTGCAATGGAAGGAGTATTAATCTATTGTTTTTAGCAACCATTGTTGTCTCATCACTACTCATTAGTGTTCATTTATTTCCTTTGTAAATGTTATAGGTTATTGGCTAATGCAAAAAGATAAAAAATAATAAATAAATAAAAATAAAAAATAAATAAAAAAGAAGAAGAAGAAGAAGTTGCAATCATTCATTGGGGGCAATTACTACATCGAGTAAGCTTTGACTATTTGTTAGGGCATTTTTAATTTACTTATAGAATTTTGGCACTTTTTTTTATTAAATTTATGGTTGTTAGAGAATTCACATTTTTTTTCCTAATGTTTTGAAAATTAATGATATGACAAACACTTAGATGACCCAAAGAACTATTTAACATATAAATAAGAGAAGACCAAATGCGCTAATTAGAGGTGGCTGCTATGTTTGGTTTCAAAAATCTTAATTTCATGTCTAACTCAGCATTAATTATCTGTTTGCTATGCTTTTTGGTAAGCAACAAAAGCAAGATACTGATGAATACTTCTTGTTTGTTTAATGAAAGCCATATTGGCAGCAAAGGCAATAGTCTTACCTCAATGAAACGTCTATAATGAACCATCCTGGAAAGCTGTTCTTTTGGTATACCAAACTCTATTGGAAGCCTGTCATTTCTGGTTACTTCCTTCTGCTAAACTTTCAGATAATTGGTTAAATAATCTCAGTATTATTTAACACATAATATTGAAATTGTTCTATTGCTTTTCCTGCTGGTTAAAATGTCTGTTATACTTTTAAGTGCCTTGTTAATGATTTCTATGATCATGACTAATTATGACACTATCATTTTGCAGTATGATGCATTTGATATTGGTTTCATAACAACAGATGACTTCACAAATCTAACATTCTGGAAGCAACTTATCCAGTCGTTGCAAAGAGGTTACACAGTGATTGGATTAGTGATCCTGCAATTCTTATTGTTACTGGCTACCTTGGAAAGATCCTCCTGCCTCCAATTCCATTATAGTTTTCTACTTTGAAGGAGTCATTATCTGTGTGAGACTTGTCCATTTGAGGGATTGCAGTAATGATATTCTTTAACCATTATAATTGCAGGGCTAGAGATCTTGTGCAGTGACTACATTGAGTAGGGCTGGCAGTGATTTGACAGCCACAACCATTGGTAAAGCACTTGGGTTGCAAGAAATTCAGGTCAGTGTTTACACCAAATGTATGTCAAAAGTACATGAACATAATTAACTAGTATGTGAGCATATGAACATGTATGGAACAGTGTGTGAAAGTGTTTTCTTGTGAGCTTACAAGATTGATGATAAGACATGAAATTGATATAAGTATGATAGATTTGCTGCATCTTGACACATAATTGGAGGATACATTATTTAATTACATGCATAATGCATTGCATGACATGCGGTCACTATCTAACAACAAATTTAGATTTCATGCCAATGGCACATTTAAAGGGGTTTGTAGGACAAATTTAACTTCATATGCATGGATACATATATTTATGTGGAAAGATTTAAATATTTTGTTGTTATAATTTATTAATAAAATTATACATTATATATTAATCTCATGCTCTTTGTGATGAATTAGGAATTCCACATAATCTCCCTCCCTTAGCATTTAGTATAATAATCATTTCAGTTATACGATTCAATTGAATTCTCTCAACAGTGAACTAAACTCTTTTGGGAAGATTTGGGATTTGCATTGCTTTTATTTTATTTTTGTTCCCTGTCTTCTTTAACTTTAATAAAGCCAATGATTATGACATGAAGGTAATGAAATGGGCCATTCCCAAAGAAATGCCAAATCAACATGCAAGCAATGAACACTTGCAGTGTCCTTCAAATTAAAGGGCCACTCACTAGGCTCCCTATTTTTTTAGGTAAGTACTAGACTCCTTGTTAGTGGCATCAGATTGGTATTATTGATAAATATAATTTTTTTCTATAATTTTTTTAATTTAATTAACTGCATAATTCTTTAGGTAGTGAAATTATGAAAAAAAGATACATATAGCCTGATCTAATTGTGACAAAGTTTAATTTTGGTTTGATTTGCTTATAATTTTCATTTGGGTAATTCTCCCCTACCAACAACTAAAGTGGGATTTGATAGCAATTGATCAAAACAAATATATAGCATGTTAATTTTTTATCTTTGATTTTTGGGGTAAAATTTGGCTTCGCTTTGGATTAATGTCAAAAGGCTTTGAAATTTTCTACCTTGCATTTGTGCAACTGATCTTCCTACATAATTTGAGGCATGCAAATTGACAGGGCTAATTGATAAACATTACAAAACTTGAATTGAGTGTTTACTAATTAAAATTTTCTACATCAACATAAGTTTTATAGAAATTAAATGGAAGAACTCTTCTCAAAAGAGAACAAATTTTTTTTTAAATTTTTTATTTTACTTTGACGAAGGAAAGAACCACCAAATAGTGAAATATACAAATTTAAGCTATGTGTATGAAATAAATGGCGCTAGCAGCTCACTACTCACTGACCATGAAAACACAAGATACGTGGCACATTAATGGGATGCACCATTTGTGAATTAGCCTTAAAATTAATTTTTGTTCTCATAATCTCGAAAAAAGTGCATTAGAGGGATAAATTATATAATTGATCTAATTGTAAATTGATGAGTTACTAATGTTTTTAATTTTTTGTATAATTAATTAATTACTAAAGCTTTTAATTTATTTTTTCTTGATTGGATTGGGGTGGCATTTTTGACGTGCAACAATGATGTAATTTGCTTGAATGTTCATTTTGTTTGATAAAGATACACATACTTTGTGGACTTGCACTAGTTATTGTTAGATGTTTGGTGGAATTGTACAAGTTATAACTTTTGGATATTTTGTGGATGTTGCACTATTTTATTGTATTAGGATGAAATTATTTGTAATGATGAATGGATATTTTCATTTTGTTAATTTGTAAATGTGTTGATGAAGTTAAGTTGTGAATGGAGTTGTCATATTCAGTTTCAACATGAACAGGGTTATATTTGTTGAATTAAAATTCAGATTTTGATAAAATAGGTATATAATGTAGAAAAAAATATTATGGAATTATTGACAAAATTTTCCATCCCTAAAGAAGGTTTTTTTGTCTCTTATTTGGCTTAGGTGGATGATTAATTTTGTCATAAATTCTTTATTTCGTCGTTAAATGAATTTGTCATGACAAAAAATAGTCACATTTTGTCACTATTACCCTCAATGTGTGACGATTTTTTTTTGACATTGTTTCATCATTTTTAATGATGAATTTGTTTGTCTCTATTGGTAGTTTCTTTGACAACAAATTTTCGTCTTCGTTTATATTAAACGTGATAAAATTATTTCGTCTCTATTTCTTATATTTATGACAAAATACTTGTCTCTAATTTCTTCCTTTAATGACAAAATATTTTGTTTATAAGTATGTTCCCAAAAGAGTATTGGAGACAAAAAAAATTCGTCACAAAATTATCATTTTTAATGATGAATTTGTTTTTGTCTCTATTGGTAGCTTCTTTGACAAAATTTTTTTGTCTTCGTTTATATTAAACGTGACAAAATTATTTTGTCTCTATTTTTTATATTTATGACAAAATACTTTTGTCTCTAATTTCTTCCTTTAATGACAAAATATTTTGTCGCTAATTGCTTACAAGTATGCTCCCAATAGTGTATTGGAGACAAAAAAATTCGTCACAAATTTATCATTTTCAATGACGAAATTGTTTTTTCGTCTCTAAGACCCTTTAGCGACGAGGCTTTGGCGACAAAACGGGTGACGAAAAATTTTCGTCATAATTAGTTTGGGTGACGAAATATATACATTTTGGGACAAATTTGTTTCGTCTTTAAATCCCAAATTTGTTGTAGTGTGTGATGATCTAAATAATTATATTTTTTTGACTTTTTATGAAATATGAATTGAGTTTGAAATGACGTAATAAAAAAATAATGTGACTTAAATAAGATAATGTAATTTAAATAGAATAGTATTTTTTAAATTTTTTAAAAGATGCTAAACTTAGCCTAAATCAATTATTTTTGGTAGGTGATCGGCAGAAAATGACCCCACACCTTGTTGTTAGATTCCTAGTAGCGAGGATTCATCAAATCAACTGTAAGCACCTCCGACAGATTGCTTGTCCTCTTCAGCTCCACCTCCAATTTCCAAATCAGCAGTTCGAGAAGTTATTGGTTGACCTTTATACCGCCAATTGGTGGAAGAGTGAGACTTATGACTTTTATTGGAGTTATGCTTAGGGATTTTAAATGATTTATTAAATTTTTTATGTGAATATGAGGTTTATGGGCCATGCTACAGGCCCCCAGTGGGTGACCCTCACTGACAACTCTCAGCGAGGTATCATTTCCTCATTTGCTGAAAAAAAAAAGAAAAAGAAAAACAATTTTTGACTAATAGGAGGAGACTCCCAGTGACCTCCACGGGAGGTGTTAGGCATTTTTCGAGGTTTATATACATGCGAGTTTGTATTTGTTTTATATCTATGTGAGAAATTTAATAAAAAATTTAGATTTTATTTGGTTTAGATTTCAAAACATAATTCCACTAGTGATTTGAGTGTGATATTTGGTTGCAGTTCTACACTCATTTTTCAAAACTCATTTCAAATTATAATCATTACTTTTCAAAACTCATAATTAAACACACAACTCAAAACTCTTTTCAAAACTCAAAAACAACTTAATTTTTATTTTAAATATTTTTTTTTATTTTTTTATTTTAAATAATTTACTTTATTTTATAGGAATATTTTTAATATTTTAATTTTCATAAAAATATTTTAATATTTTAATTTTAATATTTTGATATTTTAATTGTAAATATTTTGATTTTCGGAATATTTTTAATATTTTATTTTTCGGTATATTTTTAATATTTTAATTTTCTAAATATTTTTAATGTTTATACCAGCCTAAAAAATGAATTGACAGAAAAATTAATTGACATAAAATAATTGACATAGAAGTTATTTGAAAAAAAAATTATTCAAAAAAATTACTTTAAAAAATTAATTTTTAAAAAAATCATTTTTTTATTTGAGCATTTAAAAATAATTTAGTTATAACTGTTGATCAAAAATACGGATATTGAATTATGAGTTGTGTGTTTGATTATCAATTATAAGTTCAATTAAGTTTTGAAAACTATTTTGAAAACTCATCACCAAACAAATTTTCTTATTTCACATGTCACATCAAACTTTCAAAACTCAATTTCATATACAATTCAAAACTCTATTAAAAAGCTATAATCAAACAAATTTTCTACATTCAAATCATAATTTCATAACTCACAAACTCAAAATACACTTTATACTCTCTAATTATATTTATAAAACTCTACCAAACATAACTTTAATAAATCATTTAAAGTCTATAACATTTTGACATTTTTCTTTGCGTTGAATGATTAAAAAATGCATAATAAATTATAATTGATGTGAGCCGTAACTGCGTGGTGGCCAAGACTACCTAATAATTTTTCAGGAGATCCCTCCAGTATACCTACTCCTCGGCAGCACTGTATCACAAATCACACAGTAATAAAATAATCAAACGCGCACTCTCTGCACTGCTCACCTTAGCAATCAGCTAGAGCGCTTTGCAGTTCCCATCACAGCCTTTTCACTTCCAAAATCGTAAACAGGGTTTAGGGTTTTTCTCTTTGTTTTGTGCTTCAATTCAATCTGTGTGCTGCTGAAGAAGCTCTTATTTTTTTATTTATTTTTGAGAGAGAGAGAGAGATAATGGTGAATCCAAGGTGCTTCCTGGACATAAGCATTGGAGGAGAGGTAGAAGGGAGGATAGTGGTGGAGCTTTACAAAGATGTTGTCCCCAAAACTGCAGAAAATTTCAGGGCTCTTTGTACTGGTGAGAAGGGCATTGGCCCTAATACCGGTGTTCCTCTCCATTTCAAGGTATTTTGCTGTCTTTCCTAAATTCATATACACAACACACACACAATGTGCGTATTGGTATTGTTTACATCCATAATTTTATGAATGTACGCATGTGTGTATGGTGTATATGTATATGTGTTTAAGTTTCTCTTCATTTCAATTTCAGTCTGTTTGGATTGAGGGATTTAATGAGAATCAATAAGAAATGAAGAGAAAGATAAGTCTTTTCTTATGTTTGGTTTATAGGTTTGGTGGCAAGTTGAGAGAAATGAGCGGGTAGGCGAGAAATTGAGAGAAATGAGAATCTTTTTTTTTTTATTTTTTTTATATTCTAGGTTTCATTTCTCACCAATTTAGTAAGAAACAAATTGATTGATTGTATATTTTTATAATACCTAGATTACCTATTTTACCCATATCCCTATATCCAATTAATGATTAAAATACAAAATAAGAAAAAAAATGTCATCCATATTCCTATATATCACATACTTTGTGTTTTTTTACTCATTCTTGATAGTGAGAAAACATAATAATTTATTTTCTTTACTCGCGTAGATGAGAGACGACAAAAATTTATTTACTTTTCTAAGCCCGTGATCGAAACGGAGTGGAAAAATAATTTTGAGTTTATTTGCATTTATTTTTAGAGGCTCCAATTATTGTTTTGTTGGTCATTACAATCTTCTTTTAGCTCTATACATTTGATTACTTGATTGACTGAATGAATCATTTTGTGTTCTAATATTAGTCACAGAAAAAAGAAAAAAAGAATGGAAAAAGTAATATAGTCTTCATAAAACACTGCCTTGCGATTTTTACATGTTTCAACCCTTAAATTTTGAAGAATTAACTAACTTTTTTTTGAAAAAACTATTGTATTTCTTTAATCTTGAATTCTAAATCTACTTGCTTAGGTTTTTTGGCATAAGCATCCCTAGTAAAAGCTACAAGTTTTTCAGCACTTGGCAGGATTCTTTCTATACATCTAAATGAAGCATTCTATTACTTTCAAAATCAAATCTCATTGTAGTATATATGTATAAAGGCCTTGATAATTAAAAGTATAATTTTCCATGAAATTTGATGCATGATTTATACTTGAAATGCATAAATAAACTTCATTCTAAACTTATTTTATGTCATAGAAAAATCAACAAATTACAACATCCTTTTTGGTTATTATTGTATAATTTAGGATATGTGTTTGGCTCTCCTAAAGGTTCATAATATTTCTTCTGAATTGATCCAAGAAAAATAGGTGGGCTAATTATTTTTGATCAATTTCTGTATTCATCCATTGAATTTGTTAAAGAACAGAGTAAAAATATTAATGGGAAATCAACTATTTCAGAATAAGTTAAAAAATTATGGATATTTAAGAACCACTCTCTATAATTTGATTGTATGTTGTTTTAAATGCACTTTTCCTTGTGTTCTCACAATTTCTATAAATGTTTTCTTTTTCATTGGACTTCTGGATGCATTTCTTTCATTTGATGAATTCACAATATAATTAAAATTTTATTTTTTATTATTCAAAGAAACTTAAAGAAGAATATGAAGAATTGAGCATTCACAATGGATTTATAGGGTGTGCTACAATTGTTATTTATGAAGGAAATTGATGCCCCAAACCTTTTTCCCCCCTTAAAAAAAATTCCTTATTGTTTTAATTTTAATTATTCCTATCTTTTTAGTTTCGTTGAACTTTGAAGATATCATATGGAGCTAAAAGACCATCTTGCTTGGCTCATTTAAAAAACATGTGGTTGAAACCATTTCAAGTTCTTAAACTTGAAAGTTATCATGAATGGCTTTTATATTTCTAATGTAGTTCAAACTTAAAAGAACCAACATTGGTGCCTAAATGTAGCCACATAAGCACAGAATATGTTTCTGTTATTAATGCAACAGTCAGTTAAAGCTTCATGCAAGGACCCAAACATTGTGCAGTGGTATAATCTACCACCAATGACAGTGATGACAACATTATTTCAACCTAGATTTTATGTATTTATTTGTGTTTACTTGTTATTTTTAATGGTTTAATGCATTTGCCATTAATTTCTGCATGAGTTTTCTCATGTTTGAGAACATTTGGTGTTACTACATTTCATTCTATATAAAGTTATATGGATCCCATTAACGGTAACTGGATAGCAATACTTTACACCATATTGTAAAGGACATACTTCGGTGCAGTGTCGTGGATCCCATTAATGGTAAGTGGATAGCAATACTTTACACCATATTGTAAAGGACATACTTCAGTGTAGTGTTGTTGAGGTTATGAATTGGAATTTAAGTAGTCAGAACTATTATGAACAAAAATTAATTTGGACCTATTATATATACCT
Source organism: Camellia lanceoleosa (assembly GCA_025200525.1). NCBI lineage: Eukaryota > Viridiplantae > Streptophyta > Magnoliopsida > Ericales > Theaceae > Camellia > Camellia lanceoleosa. The sequence goes on along the minus strand of CM045759.1, from coordinate 66,075,622 downwards.
TTTGTGATGATAAAAATGGCTTGTCATTTGAAGTCATATATCTGTCTTGTCTCTCACATCTTTAGTAGAACGAATGCTAAGCACTTGATTAGTTACAAAATGTATTAAAAAGATGTTTGAGCATATAAATAAAATTTTACTTTTATTTTATTTCGAAATGACAATTACACTCGGTGCATGTTTAGCACGATTCTGGGTATATCACCAGTAATGTCTTTGACTACCCTATTTATCAAAAAATAATGTCTTTGACTACCCTCATTGATCGAATCCTATGAAGCACGGGTGCGGGTACGAGTACGGTGCGGGTACCCTGATACGGCAAAACTCAAAAAAAATATGATATGGGTACGGTTGCGGTATGCCGATATTTTTATTTTTATTTTATTTTATAATTATGGTTAAAGGATCTAACCTACAAATTAAAATTAAATATCAAAACTAAAAAGAGAACTACAAAACTAAAAGACAAATATATTTCAATTCAACAATGCCAACAGCAAAGGAAAAACAAATATCGGCTCTAACTCTAGAAAAGGAAAAACAAATATCGGCTCTAACACTGCCAATTCAGTCCATAATGCAAGCAAAGCAAAAACAAAAGAAAGCTCTGTGTATCTAAACTTGACACTTCAAAGTTCACTTCCATCAATTTCATCATTGAATAAAACAGCTTCCATCTTTGGTTCTTCAAGTGAAAGATTTGCAATTTCAAGGAAATCAGAACCTTTCAATGAATCAAATGCATCTCCCCCAATGTCCCATAACTTGGTCTCTCTTTCTGTGTATAGTTGACTCCTCCTTGATAAGAGACGAATATTGGAGTGCACAAAAACTAAATCCTCACACCGTTGTGGCGTCATTTTATTCCTCCTCATAGAGTGAATGAAAGAGTAGGTACTCCAATTCCTTTCACAACATGATGAAGAACATGGTTAGCCAAGTAATTTCATTGGCAAGGATTGGAGCATAGGTGCAAAAGAGCCATGTGCTAACCACCAAACTATTGGTTCCATTACTCCTCTATCACATATTGAGTCAGAGTCTCCAAAACTTTCTAAACATCCTAAAAACTTAGCATACTCTGTATTAACAACCCTTATCTCATATGAATCTGGAAAGTATCTCTTAAAACACTTGATTTTCATCTCAGAAATTTCAACATCTTTGTGAGGAGGAACACAAATAGGATTTTCATGAAGCCACATCCCACTATAATACATATATTTCATAATTAGAAAAAAAATAATAAGTAAATTATGCAATGAAAAAAAAATAAAAGTATAAACTATGAGTCTAATGTGAATTATACCTTGGATTCAAAGAATGAACAAGACAATGAAGAGGTGTGCTACTTTTTGTCCAACTTTCCACTAATATTTGATACACTATAGAGTAAAAGGCCGACTCTTTATTTTTTGACTTCCCTTCACGCCTTCACCCGTTCAATCATTGAATCCCACATCTCATAAACCAAATATAGACATGGCTTATCGGTGTCGCAAAATCTGAACATCTCATAAATAGGCAATGTGAATGAGAGTATATATTCAATCTTGTCCCACCAAATATCATTCAACAACTTTTCCTTTACAATAGTTGCTTTCCCAACATCATCTTCCTTGTAGGAAGCCTATTTCTTACTTATCATCATTGCTTAGAGACCATGATATATAAGCTTAAACCCTTTTAGCATAACAGTTGCAGATGCAAAGCGTGTATCTGCAACAGAAAGTAGCTTCAAAAGTACAAACTCATTAAAAATAGCTAATCTCATAGAATGATTCATGATGAAATTTTTCACAAACATTACATCATCAATCACAGTAGTGATCCAATGGCATTCATCATAAACATATGTAGTAACTCCAATTTCCTTTGCAGCACAAATGTTCTTAAGAGCAAGATTAAGAGTGTGCACTACACAAGGTGTCTAAAAGATCTTCGGATAATTACCTTGAATGATTGATCCAGTTGCATTACAAACAGGAGCATTGTGCACTACAATTAACAGCTCTTATAAACATAACTCCACCATTAGATGCTGCCTTAAAATTAATAAGAGGCCTCCTTTGTGCATCTGTCCATCTATCAAATACTATACTCAACCCTTTCTCATCCCATCACTTTTTAGTTGGTTCTAATAACCTTTCAATATTTGCCCTTTCTTTTTGAAGTAAGGTAGTCCTCAACAAATTATAACCAGAAGGGACATACCCAATAATTTGATTCTCAACAACATATTAAAAAGCACCCACAAAGTATGGATTCCTAGCCAAATGGAAAGGCAAACTAGCTGAATAGAACATACGAGCAACTAAATGAATGTAAATGTTCTCTTGCACTTTGATTGAATGCCTTATCTAAAGGACTACTCCCAATTGCCTTTCTTTTTCTTGGTGCATAACCTTCCATTCTAAATGTTCCAACATCTCCTACGCCGCCGTGGCTAGTACTAATTTGAGAAGATGGAAGTGGTAAAGGAACATTTTTAGGCGTTGCCATCTTTTTCCGGTTCTCAGCTGCCGTTCGAATTTCAGAAAGAAGATCACTCTTGTCCTTCTCAATTGCACACACTCTAATTCCATGGCCAGTAAGCAGCAACAAATAACTCTAGAATATGACCCTTGGTACTCAATGTTACAAAAATTACACTTAAATTTTGTATTACCACTTTCTCCTTCCCCTTTTTTGACTAATTTTGTAACATAGCCCCAAAGAGGAGCATTTTCATCTCCAGATTGATCAATGGAAGGAGCAGAAGAAGCACTTGCAGATGAACCTAAACTGCTTGATGAACTCATTTTCCTGTAATTTAAAACCATTAAGCATTAAAAATAATATTTGTGAAATCTCTCACTTTGACATGTTATCATAATTTATTTTTAAAATCTTTCTTTTTGCTTATCAATTTGCTATTTTCATAAAGTGAGACCAAAGAAATAACAGGAGACCAAAGAAAGATTTCATAAAGACAGGACAGCAGATGAAGAGCAGCAGCAATTAACATTACACAAAAAAGCACTTGAGTCAAAATCAAGATAACACTCTACTACATTTACACAGATCAATAATCTTATCCATCAAAATTGCTGATCTGCAAGGGCACCCAAAAAAAAAAAAAAAGAGAGATAAAGAACACTCACCGGAGGGAAGACGAAGAAAGGAACAGAGAAGAGCAAGACCACTTGTTAATCTGTAGAAAAAAACGAAGAAACGAAGACAAAGACGAAGAAACGAAGAAGAAGATGAAGAACACTCATCAAAGGGCTTCGTCTCGTTGTGTTGCCGTCGCCGGAGGGCTTCAAAGTGAAGAGATGTTGTTGTTGCTGTTGCTGAAGAAGAAGAGGAAGAAGAAGAAGATGAAGAAGACTGCGCTCGCCGTTCTCTTTGCTATTGCTGAAGTGAAGAGATGCAAAGAAGGGACAAAACCTAGGTGTATATATTCTTAATATTACAATAAACAATGTATTTTTTTTAATAAAGAACATAAATAAATTGCTCCAATACCCCTAATTCTCTTACAAATTTGATTTTTTGCCCGGCGTACCCGAAACATACCAACGGTGTACCCATGTTGTACCCATTACGTACCAACGACGTACCTGATAGAACCAAACGTACCGGACCCCCTTTTGCCGTACCCAGTACGCGTATTTGCACTCAGTACTCGTATGACACTATTTTTGGAGTATCCATGCTTCATAGATCGAATCTATATTACATAACTCTTCTAAATGTATGAAATACCTGTGCCAGACACTTGTCACTTGGATAAATCCATAAAGGTATCTGATGTGTGCAACATGTGTAGTTAGACATTCATTTAGCAAAGATATCTAGTAATTCGAGTTGACGATAAAACTATGCATGAAAACCCACCTTATGCCTGAAATGCACTTTGACATCCCCATATAATGTGTAAGCTTGATAGATGTTGTCAAGTCCATGACATAGTAGCTTAAGCTTTTGAAACAACTTCTTTTCTAACTCAGGTATCATTGAAACACCATGTTAATTAATCTATGTGCATACATATGTATGTACTTGCACCACATTATGCTTTGCTCTACAAAATTCTTTTTTCAACTTATTTTTCGACTTTGCAAATGATGAGTGTTGAAAGATCACATTTCTCAATTTGATGGCCAATAAGTCATCTTAATGATCTTATATGTCTTAATTCAATTAGGGAATTAAGGGTTGTTAATTCAGAAGTATACTATATGTGGTGAGAGGCTCTGCATTTTATCACAATTTTATGGATAGTTTGTTTCATGCTTTGATGCATACTTGTGTACCTGGATGATTTTTTTCCAACTCACTGAAGATAGAGCACAAAATACTGTAAGGGGCCATCAATCTTTAGACTTGCCCATGGTCCTCTATTCTGTGGGCAATCAGACATGAAAATTCCTTAGCAAGTGCATATTTTGTGCTTCATTTTTGCTTATTATCCTGGTTTTGGCTGCCCCTCCTGTCAAGTTGCACGAAACTGGGGTCTCTGTATATATATCTGGGACATGATTTAGCTTTTACCTATGATGTGGTCTTGTATAAAAACTGCCAATCTCAAGAACATGTATTTGTCACATCTTGTAACTCTTTCGACTTCTAGCTTCAAAACTGAAAAGATCCAGTTGGCTTGAATTGTTGCAAATTATCCTACTGCATTGGTGATATAATAATCTTTATAATGTTAAGCTATCTCCTTGAAGTAAATTGCCCTACTGGCTACTGCATTATTAATGTGATAGTCTTCGTCCTGTTAAGCTCTCTGTTTGCTAAATACTAATCTTTCTCACTATTCCGAGCAGGGTTCTTGTTTTCATCGCAACATCAAAGGCTTTATGATACAAGGTGGAGACATATCTGCTGGGAATGGCACCGGTGGAGAATCCATCTATGGCTTGAAATTTGAAGATGAAAATTTTGAGTTAATGCATGAAAGAAAAGGAATGCTATCAATGGCTAATAAAGGTCCCAATACCAATGGATCTCAATTTTTTATAACTACCACTCGAACTCCTCATCTAGATGGAAAGCATGTTGTTTTTGGGAAGGTAATCAAAGGGATGGGGGTGGTTCGTTCAATTGAGCATGTCAATACAGGTGACAATGATTATCCCACTCTTGATGTTACAATCATCGATTGTGGAGAAATTCCCGAGGGAGCTGATGATGGGATATCCAACTTCTTTAAAGATGGTGATGTTTACCCTGATTGGCCAGCTGACCTTGATGTGAAACCGGACAAAATTTCTTGGTGGATGACTGCTGTGGACTCTATTAAAGCTTTTGGAAATGAACAGTACAAGGTCGGTGGTGTTTAGATTGGAAAAATGTTGCAAGCATTATTTTTGATGCATGAATATTCACTTTTTAGAAAAGAAAACTATACAATCGATGTGTTATTTTTCTGCTATTAATATTAGTAATTCATTGTCTTTTTTTTTCCTTTCCCCTAATGGTTGATACCAGTCCTAGAAGCTCCACAACAACATATGTACTTAGCTATCCATTGCTTTGTATGATAATTTCTACTTGTAACAGTGGCTACTGTCCTAACTGCTTTTCATATACAGAAACAAGATTATAAAATGGCTCTTAGGAAGTATCGTAAGGCTCTGTGCTATTTGGATGTATGCTGGGAGATGGAAGAAGACATTGATGAAGGTGACCCATTTAATGTGCCCATGTTATGCTATTTTTGGTAATATTTGTAATGCTTCCACATGCCTTTCGCTCTTTTCTCTGTTAAGATTATCTATATGATTGTACAGAGGAAAGCTCATCTTTGAGGAAGACAAAGTCTCAGATATTTACAAATAGCTCTGTAAGTTTTCATATATATATATATGTTATATTTTCACTTGATGGAAGTAGTGAGTACTTCATTTACAATATATAAACATGTTGGCAGGCATCTAAGAAGTACGGACACTTCTAAAAAGGTGACGTATCCGTGTCGTGTTATGTCCGTGTCGGACACCGACACTCTTTGGACACTATTAGGACACGTGTTTGACACTCTTCAAAATGTGTCCTATTTTTTTAATTTTTTTTAAAGACCCAGATACTCTTTGGACACTTGGAGGACACGTGTCAATCGCTTAAACACACGTCTATCGATTAGACACGTGAAACTAATTATTAGTTTGAACAAAACAACTTAAGATATAATAATAAAACAAAACCCATATAAATTTATAGGAATTAGTGTCATATTGCATTTTATATTATTTTTGAATGATATATTTATATATAACATATAATAAATATATAAAATTATATATTTCATGCGTGTCCCCCATGTATCATGTCCTGCATTTTTTGAAAATTAACGTGTTGGCTTGTCCATGTCGTATCTGTGTCGTGTCACATGTCCGTGTTTGTGCCCATACTTCTTAGGCGGGCATGTTAATTATTTGAAAATCTCGTTATTGTTTAAAAATTAATTCCATAATAGTAATAATACTACTGATAATACCAATAATAACAGTACTAATAATTTGGTGTGTTTCATCATAGTCTATATTTATATGTTTATTGAGTGTCCTTTGAGTTAATCAACACTTCTCATTGTGAATTTTCTCATCCTCTAACTTTCTGCGAGTTTTCCGATTTTGATTTGTTTGAGAATCCCCAAATTTATGCACTGGTTCTAGCTAGACCAAAACTGCATGTTTGGTTACTTTTCTAGATACATGGGCAACTTATGATTTTTCAGCATCAATGCAACCTTTTTAAGCGATTCATTCTCTCCCAATGTTGATCTCATGTTCATTACTGTTCTCAACTTTGTTGCAACTCTCTTAATCCTAAACAGAAAGGCCATTACTTGGTGCAATGTAAAAGCTCAGATTCTCAAACAAGAGTTTTTATTCCGGGGGCTGCCATTTCATGCAATTAAGCAGAAGTTTAGGTCTTTATCCTGTCTACTTTTCCCATCTCACCTCATTGGCAGGACTAATAATAGTAAATAATATTGAATTTGACACTTTTGTTGATTGACTTTCTCGGTATGTAACAAATCTTCCTACATGTTTGCTGGTAAACATGGTCGATTTGGCCCATCTATTCTTTAGAAGGCCACAATTGAATTCAATCTCAAGAAAACTTACAGGTAGTAGTTTTAGTGCCCGGTCATTACTCTTGAAGCCAATAGGTGCAATGAGCTATATTGGCTAGATGTAGATGTCCTGTATGTCATACCTCAGTCATTTGAATCTGTCCTTGATTCACGATGATACCAATGCTGTCTAGGTGGAGAAGATATTTGGTGGTCTGGAACCACCATGTCATTAATGGCTCTGACCAACCATGGTTGGTGAACTCAGCAACAGTGGAGCCCAGGACCCAATTCAGGAAGGGAGAATGGGATCTCGGGCCCCACTTCGGTTGAGTTGGCCAACCATAGTTGGTTGGGACCATTATGACGTGGTACTCCTGGACCACCAAAAATGGACTTGTCTTGGAGATGCTTGATTGTCTTTGTCCTTATTACATTGACAGCTCATCTTGATAAGCTTATTTTTGTAACAAATTGTCATTTTTAGAAAGCATCATCATTTTTTTCCCTCATTTTTTTCTTTGTTTTGTTCCAATAAAGTGACTTGTTTTTGAAAAGGAAATTATGGCAATCATCAGTTACAATTATGTTCAACTTAAATATGAATCATATCTTTCTACTATCTTAGTCTATCAATTTGAGAATATCCTTGCATTGGCTAGCATGTTTCTAGCGCAACACCATAAAGAATTGTGCTTCCTTAGACTTGAGTTGTTTCAGTTTTTATGATTTACAAAATTTCCAATATATGCGTTTTTGGTTGGAACAACATCCTAACTCCACATGTCTGCTAGTAAATAGTATGTGTGTTTCAACATTGCACTTTGCTTGAGGAAGCAATGAGAACTTGAGTATGGAAGATAAATAATTTTTTTTTTCCTTTTCTATTATTCTCAATGTCTGGAAAGTTGCTCAACTTTATTCACTGACTAGATCTACTCCTATATTGTACTCCTTCCGTCCCAAAATAGTAGTCCCTTTTGGGAAATCCAACTTTTTTTGGTAGTACAATTATTGTACTTTAAAAAAATTAATTTTCCAAAATTACCCTTTGAAAGTACATTTTTTGGGAGAATATCAATTGTCATAATTTTACTTTTTGTGTTGTTAATGAATTTAAAAGAAGGGCAAAATAGAAAATTCATATTATTTTAGTCATTGATTTTTGAAAAGGGACTAATATTTTGGGACAATAAAAAATGGAATAAGCGACTAATATTTTGGGACGGAGGGAGTATTGATTTTTCCATCTCTGATTTTTTTCTCTAGTTCTTTTTCACACGTCAGCTAAGGGCACAAATTAATATAGCATTTTTGAATTATCAATTAGAGATGTCCCAGGAGTGACCCTATATGGAGCTTAACTTATCAATAGGTCCACTTTCAGAAGCCTAGTTGTAGAAATTTTGTAAGCTAAGTGCTTCTCTATTTCTGAATCTGCAATTTCAGCCTTGCTATTAAGTAGCTTCCAGGCTAGCTATAGAATTAAAAAGCTAGCTAGACTTGTAATTCTTTCTGACTGATTGACAATTCTTACTCGATAGAATCTCAAAATAAATCAGACAAGTCCAGCTCTCAGATAATCAAATTTTATTCCTTCTACATTATAAATTTGTTGTCTGTTGGAAGAAACAGCGTACATCTGACCCTCTTTAGACCCTGCAGTAGAGCCTTGTGCACTGGAACTGCCTTTTTGTCAGTTTACTATGTATAGGTGGTTGGAGAGTAGGGTGTTTGGATTTGTTTGTTTTCCTAGATTTTTTGGATGATGGTATTGGTTAGGAGTTTTTAGTTTTTCATAGTTATGGTTTCCTTGTATTCTTTTGCATCATCTTGATGCCTTCTAATAAAGTCTTATTATTTATCCAAAATATATATATATATTCAAGCTGAGTTGTCTTTTTCTTATATTTTACTACCTTTTTTAGCCTTTACCATGTCTACCTACTATTATGGAATTAGCTTAAATTCAACTTCAGATACCAATAATATTACATCATGACATGATTTTCACCTAAGTTTTGGCCAAGGTAAGGAATCATGGATATTCAGTGTTCACTGTAGAGCATTTTATTAACTATTCTGGATTACAGCAGTCATTATTTGTTCTGTTTCATATCCAAACCAAACTAAGCCTTAAGTCCCATCGAATGGGGTCGGCTGCATGAATCCTTCTTCTCTACTTGACTCTATCCAAGGCTATTTTGTTAGTCAAATTAAAGAGATTCATATCTTTATTTACTACACTAGTCCATGTCAATCTAGATCTACCCCTTCCCCTAACACTATCATCTACCGTCATTGTATCGCATCTCTTCATTACTGCTTCTGTTGGTCTCTGTTATATATGATCAAACCATCTCAATCTATTCTTTCTCAACTTATCTTTTATCGGTACTACTCCTACTCATTCTTGAATATACTCATTTCTAACTCTGTCTTTTTTAGTCTTGCCACACATCCATCTTAGCATACTCATCTTAGCAACACTCATTTTATTTACATATTGTTTCTTAATTGCTTAACATTCCGTCTCATACAACATCACTGGTCTAATAGTTGTTCTATAGAATTTCTCTTTTAGTCTAATGGATACTCGTTTATCACACAGTACTCTAGACGCACTCTTCTACTTAAGCCATCCCGTCTTAATTCTATGAACCACATTCACTCTAATCTCTCCAGTCGTTGTGATAATCGATCCTAAATAACGAAAATGTTTACTTTTAAGTAGTTCTTGGTTTTCAATCTTTACTTCTCTTCTGTTTCAATTGTGACTGTTACTAAAATTACACTTCATATATTCTGTCTTAGTTCTGCTTATCCTAAATCCTTTAGATTCAAGTGTTTTTCTCCAAATTTCTAAATTGGTGTCAACTCATTTAATCTCATTCACTAACACGATATCATTTACAAAAAGCATATACCATAGCACATCATTCTGAATATTACGTGTCAACTCATCCATAACTAAAGCGAAAAGATAAGGACTTAAGGTTGATTCTTGGTATAACCCTACAGTAATTAGAAATTTACTCGTCTCTCCAGCAAGCGATCTAATAGTAGTCATTACACCTTTATATTTATCAAAAATATATATATATATATATATTATTTGTTCTGTTTCATCTACCCTGTTTAGGTGTTTTTTTTTTTTCTTAGAAAAATTGAAGTTTGTCATTTCAAAAGAAGTTACGGTTAGATCTTTAGTTGCTTTGCTACCTGCATTTTTGTCTTGTAGCAGGTCTTTCTTTGAGCAATTTTTTCTTTTATCTACCAAATGATGCATTACATGCCTGCTTTAGGCCTGCAAATTGAAATTGGGAGATTTGCAAGGAGCATTGTTGGACACAGACTTGGCAATGCGTGATGGAGAAGATAACGTGAAAGCTTTGTTCCGCCAAGGGCAGGTTGGTATTCCCAGTTGATAAGAAATATGATGACTAGTAGCTTGATGTTTATAGCTAGAGTAACATATTGATCATTTATCGTTCTATTGTCTTGTGTGGGATTATTTAATTTTTTTTTCTCTCAATGTAGGATAGTTAGTTTTGTACTACTTTCTTAAGGATTTCTTGTAGTAGTTAAGATAGCTTCACAACGGAGGTCTGCTAGTACCGGCTTAAATACAGTAGCACCCTCATTGATACTGACATGTATTATTGAAGGTTCAAAAGTAGATATTACTATCTTATCGGAGGTCTGCTAGTACCAGCTTAAATACAGTAGCACCCTCATCGATACTGACATGTATTATTGAAGGTTCAAAAGTAGCTATTACTACCTTATCGTTCGCTTGCATCTATTGGAAATTTCTTTAAATGTGTTTAAAAGTTTGTTTTATGTATGGTGAGTGAATTTCTGCTAAATTTTCAGGCATACATGGCACTTAATGATGTAGATGCTGCAGTTGAAAGTTTCAAAAAAGCATTGGAGTTGGAGCCAAGTGATGGTAATGCAATATTTAATAAGTATATTGACAAGTTTGATTTGCCGGCTTAAAGTTCAGATTACCTAAATAGGGATCAGAATTAGTTGTGTATAGCTTCATGGATTTAATGTTGAAAGCTGCTTGAACATTAAATGTTCAAGTGCCTTCCATTGATTGTGAAGTTTTTATAATTAGGCCCTGCTAAGAAATTTAAATCTTATGCTTCTGAGCTTGAGTTCAAGAAAGCTAGCAGAACAGGAAAAGAAAGTCTACGTTCCTTAGAAGTTAATGCTTTCTCTCCTCCTTTTAACAAAATATTTAAAAATTTGGAGCCAAAGTTCAAAAATCAATAAAAAAAATATAAGGCAAAAAATGGCAACCTAAAATTAAGATTGTCTCCTCATCATATTTTCCTTTGACCCCCTGTTTTTCATGGTAATCAAACAAGCAAAAGTGTTTTTCTTTGCATTTTCTTCCCCTTTCCTTCACAAATGGGAAGCCAAATATAGCCTCAAAGTTGCAATCTTGTGTTCAGAAAACCAGAAGCCATCTTCCAGCACAACCACCCCCCCCCCCCCAAACAGCACACACACACACACTTGAATATAAAGCAGTTGTTGGGTGTAAAGTCAGCAAAGTAAGAGGCACTTGGTTCAGGTGCTTAATGATGCATGAGATGTACTGGGTTGAAGTCTTTTCATGATGTTCTTATTTGTAAAAACATGAATAAAGAAAAATAAATAAGGGAAAGAACAGTATATATGTAGAGAGAGAGAGAAGGGAGGGGAGGGGGGGGGGGGGGGCGGGTTGTTGGTCTTTAAGAAACTGATCTGGTATTGCTGTTGAGCTATGAAGGAACAAGTCCTTACTTTCTAATTTTATCTTTCAGGTGGTATAAAGAAAGAGCTTGCTGCTGCAAACAAGAAGGTAATGGCTTCATTTGATATACATTTTCTCATGTTCCAATATATATATATATTTTTTGTGTGTTTTGGTTTACTTTTTTTTTTGTCCGATTTTAAAGTTAGAAAATGGCTACAGATTGTTGATAGACGTGATCGGGAGAAAAAGGCTTACTCAAAAATGTTTCAGTAGAGTTCAGGCAGTCACACGGTATATTGGATACCTTCTGGTAAGCATTGCTTTGTTTGTATCAAAAATTTACTTTGGTATTTCATTTGCGTTCCTAAAAGGAAAAAGAAGAAAGAAAACAAACAAAAACTGCAGGCTGCTTTTCTTGTGTAGCACAACTATTTTATGAACAACAGAAGTTGTCATATGCTTCAAGTCGAGATTTTTATTGTCTTTATTTTCTGGTTTCAATGATTGAGTAAATGATCATAATAGGAAGTCTCTGGAAAACAACAATCTATCTGGTTGATATTTTTTTTTGTCTTTTTGTTTTATTTACAGGTTTTGTTGGAGAGCAATACATAGTTTCTGCACCTTTTTGAAAGAAAAACAATGACAGACTCAAAGCTTGAACCAAATCTTCTAAACATCTTTTCTTCTTGTAAAGCTTTTACTTGTAGCACGTTATTGCAAGCTGAAATCAGGTAAGACTTGACGAATACATCTGAATCATCCAAACAATCTTGTTATCTTTCGTACAAGAAAATTGCTGATTCGAACAAAAATGGACTGTTTCTTTTTCTTGAATATTCTGTTTTTATTCCTTGGTTTTCTCGATTGTTGTTGGGGGTTACCTTGGTTTGAGTCGGCCATTAACTTGGCTCGAGCTTTAGGAAAAGCCATCTCTGTATTGTCAACTTGATCTACCACCCTGCGCCTTGAATCTTGTTCTTCTTCTGCATCTCTTGTAGTATCTCCCTCTATCTTGTTCTTCATTTTCCTTTTACTCAATCTGTTGTCGGTTTGTAGTTCTTTCAACCTTCTTAAAGCTGAGTCTCGACTTGCCTCAGCCACGTTTCTTTGTTCCGTCGACACGGAAAGTCGCCATTCCGCAAGTGAAGTCTCTTCTTTAGCTCTTCTTGTCAATGCACAGTAGTCTTCTTGAGTGAGTTGAACCATTGTACTATCCGCCTCTGAATGTTTGATATAGCGTAGTGCATCCGCAGCAGATGATCCAAATGCTTCGGATTCTAACCTTATGGCTCTAAGCGTGAGTTGCAATGCTCGAAGTGTTTGCTTTCTCAGCCTCAGGACTTGCTTTAGTTCCGATCTTGCTCGCTTTTCTTCATCCTTTTCGAGCTTGAGTTGTTCCATCTCTTCACGTGTCTGATCCAGAGCCTGATTTATCTCATTGATTGTCGCTCTAATCCTGAGTTCATCATCCTTTTTCGATCTAATTGACGCAGTAGTAGTCTCTAGCTGAGCTTCAAGGTCCGAGACTACAATCGTCGACATAGTATTTCGATTCTTCGTAGCATCAAGGCTTGATTGTAGCTTTTCAAGCTCATCGATCAGAGGTCTCGAGTCTAGCCATGATTGCATTGCTTCGTCTTTGGCTGTCTTGAGTTCATCCTTCGTCTTTTGAAGCTCCGCCATCTTGATCTCGAGCAGATAGTTTCGAGTATCTTCTGCATCTCTTGGTTTGTATGAATAGCTCTCCATTCTTGTTTCACCGTAGGACTCCATTTTGCAAAAGTGAATTGTTTGTGTGATTGCAGAGAAAAACTCTGCTTGGTGTTTGTCTATAAATTTGGTTCTCGTTCTAATTTTTCAATAATTGTCTTGTTTTGGGGTGGGAGTTCCAATCATATATTTATTAAAATATGATAAGGTCTGTGTCAACATTTTGTTGAAAAATAATATTATAAGAAGTATTATGGTATGCTTTGTGTTTATCGGTTTGTAATAAAAGTATAGATGTCTTGTACTCGAACGTATGTCCCATCTGCTGGATCAGATGCCTTCGTCATATTTGATAATATTGATTCTCATTTTTAATGGGTACTCGAGGTGCAAGATAGGGTCAACTTGATGTTTCACCTTTCTATTTTTTATTTTTTTTTAATTGGCAAGAGAAAAATAGAGGGAAAGTTGAGTCCGGTTTCTCTGTCATGCATAAAAATATTAAGTTATTTGAACTTGACTCTATAAAAACTCATTTGAAATTAGCTGGAAAGCTTAATGAATTAAGGTTGAATAAATTATAAAATTCGTTAAAATTTTTTAACCAAATTTGAATAATTAATTATTCACTTTTATCACTATACACATAACAGGTCATTGTAGAGTTCGGCTTAATTATTTGGTGTTATCGTTAAGCAAATGTTGAAATTGCATCATAATTCAAAGAACTTAGCATCTATTTCTGTCATAACAAGGCATATACTATCATGCAGTACTCTATTACGTGTTAGGCTCCGGCCACTTTTGGCATTTTCGTTTCAGTGAATATTCGAAATTTTGTCCCTTTTAGAAGTATGTCTTGACTAAAAATTCCATTTAAAAAAATCCACTAAAGAAAATAATTAGGGTCTTTTATTTCAAAATTGGTGGAAAATCGTGCAGTTCAAAAGGTTTTTTTTTAGGGGAGAGGGGATTACTAACAAGTCCTCCTTGAAAGAGATGTGATTTATTTAGTTTCACAACATTTTTGTTTATATCCAATAATCTTGTAGTGTTTTTCTTTTTTTTTCTACCTTCGTTCTTCTTTGTCTCTTTTTCTTTTTGATTTTCGATTGCTGGTGATCACGTCTTACTTATTCTTTTTCTCGTTTTGATATATAGTCACCGACGATCGACGATCACTATCGATTGAGGTTTACAGACAACCACTGATCACTGACTTCTTGTTTCACCTTCATCGATGGTGAAGGAAATGAGTTTTAGACGAAAAAAATTAGGAGATTTACTTAGATTTACATCAGGTCTGAGTAGATCTACATCAAATCTGGTTAAATCTAAACAAAAAATAGTTGTTAAGAGTACAATCTTCTCTCTATATTTGTCTCCCTCTTTCGATTTCTCAATTTTTCTACCTTTTCTCTTCTACACATTTTGTTTTCCCTGTTTTAATGGATAAAATTTTCAAGTTTTGAACAAATTATTTTTGAGTTTTAGATATATGCAATAAAAACTATAAAATTTTACAGTTTTAATTTTTTTAGTGCCGAAATAAATCATGACTTAAAATTGTAAAATTTTGCAATTTCATCAAATTTTTTAGAATTATAAAATTTTGTAATTTCATAATATATTTTTTAGTTTGATTAATAAGGATAAATGCTTAATAGGTTTTTGCTTTAAAATTGTAACATTTTATAATTTCAAAACTTGTTTTTTAGTTT
This sequence comes from Camellia lanceoleosa, assembly GCA_025200525.1. NCBI lineage: Eukaryota > Viridiplantae > Streptophyta > Magnoliopsida > Ericales > Theaceae > Camellia > Camellia lanceoleosa. The sequence continues at coordinate 66,060,363 of CM045759.1, read as the reverse complement.
GATAAATATTGGAGATTATTTGTTTAAACCTTACAAACCTTACAAAAATTAAAAAATAACATATTTTTTTTTTCCATTTTTTTTTCAATTTTTCAACATTTAGCATATTTTTGCTATGTTTTTTCGCTTTAATTTCTCAATTTATTATTCTTCTTTTTTCATGCAATATTCTGGACATTTCGATGAGTTTCTGATGATGTTCTTACGCTGTGTTTGGTTGGGAGATTTGGAAAAAAAAAAAGAAAAAAGTAGGTAAAATGTTATTAAAATATACATATATTTTATCTAGTTTCACACTTTTTTTTTTTTTAATTTCTAAATTCCTTTCCAAATTTCTCAACCAAACATAGCGTTAATGTTCAGCGAACGTTCTTGATATTCCGGTGACTTCCAGTGACGTTCAGAACACTTCGACGAACTTCCAGCGATACTTCGGTTACTTTCCGGTGATGTTGAACATTCTAGCGAGTTTTTAGTGATCATTTGATGGAAGTCTAATCATGGTGGGATATTGCAGCTATGTAAATTTTAAAAATAAAATAAATTTTTTTGGTAATAATTAAAAATATGTAGGACTAATTGGTATAATCGTTTTGTTTTAGAACTAGATGAGTTTTGAATTTTGTGTATGAGACTTACCGATAAGTTCTCTCTCTCTCTCTCTTCTTTAAGTGCCAATAGTCTTGCTTTGACTTTTTATTACCCAATCTACTTTTTTTGAACTTATTACCCATTAAGTCCTATTTGATATAATTTATTAAGTAACGATAAATTTATCGGTCTCTTTGTTTTATGAATAATTTTTAGTGATAAATTTATCACTCTCTTATTTTATAGTGTTAAATTTATTTTTTCTTTTCATGCGGAAGGTTTCTTATTTATATTTTAAATTGGCTAGGCCTATAAACTTGGAAAAATTATTTGTTGGTTTAGACACACCATGTGATCATGTTTTTCTCCATCACAAAATGACCATACCTTTTTATATTTCTCACTCACTTAATATAAATTTGTGAGTTTCATTTTTTTCACCAATCAAAACACATGAAATATCACGTGACGTTTATCCTAAGACCACCAAATAACTTCTCGTAAACTTGGGCTGGACAAATTTTTTAATAATCAGTAGAGAAATACTATGTATCCTAAATATTCTATCAAACCTTTTACAAGGGATGGGATTTATACAAATTCACATGTGTGTAAATTCCACATTTATATGAGAGATTTGATAAAATATTTGGAATCTCTGACATAACTCGATCAATTATGACTCATCCTTTAAATCGAATTTATTTATTAAAAAATCTATTCAACTTTCAGTAATAAATTTATTATTATAATTTTTTAAAAATATATAATTTAATAACTTATATTTTTCACATTATATTTTAATACAAACTAATATAAATAATTTAAAAATAAATCAAAATTCACAGATAAAAATCAAAATATGGCAGTCATTTATAACTTTGATAAATTTATCAATATTGTTATCAATACAAATGATTATTCCCAAACACAAAACACATCTAACAAGTCTCAAAATTATCTCATTATCAAATGAGGGGAAAATAGTTGATTTTTTTTTAAATTTTTTTATTGAGAACTTATAGTAAATAACTTTAATTAATAGGATTTATTGGTAATTATCTCTTAGCGTATTATATTTGACATTTATAAACTTTCTTTGTTATAAACATAACATATGTATTTTACGTATGGTAAAAAGAACTATTTACGAGGCTTGAATTCACAACAGGCACCTAAGTAACCAAATATTTTTTTATTTAAAGAGAGAAATGTTTTTATTAAACAATTTTGCGTTATGTGGGCAGGTTCGGAACTTTTGATGCCTGGACGGGAAGGACTCGGCTCGCTACTCATTTGGTACGGGCCTTGATTGAACTTGGCCCAGCCCAAAATTCAGATGAGTATTGATTTTAAATTTACTTGCCACATTTTTAATGATACATTAAATTGTAGATTTCTAATATTTTCATTACTTTGATTTACTATAGAATAATCCTATAGCTTGCAAGTCCGTTATTATTTTTATCTTTCACTTTATTAGATAATTTACTTAAACTAATTTCCCTATCAATTTCACTTCATGAAATTTTAAATTATTAGAAGTAAATTTTTTTTTTTTTTGTAAATTTGTCTAATGCAACTTTTAATAATCTGTGAAAAAGGTTGAACTTATTTGGTTAAATAAGTTATCATCTAGAATGCCTTCAAATTTTATAATTAAGAAAAGATAAATGAGATTCTTTTATCCATATGTATTAAGAGTATTAAATAAGCCCCAAAAAAAATACAAATTGTAATTTAAAAAATATCTCTCTTTTTTCTTTCTTTTTTGTTTTTTTTTTTATGCCAAATAAACTGGAAAAAAATGTTAAATACGTGATAGTTTAAAATTGTAACCAAACATTATTAGTCAACTTTTTTTAGGCAAATGAACTACATAAGTTTGATTTACAAGAACTATCGAATGAGACCTATTTTGCACGCAAAAATGCAATATATAAACACATGTTTATTTGATTTTCTTATTATTAGATACAAAGACATGAATCTTATGTATATTTATCATAGTACCGCCACATCCACAATTTTATCTGTTCGAATGCAGACAAGAGTCTCTTGTTATTATGTGCATTCAGGCGAACACAATTGTGTGAATGAATCATTAATCTATTTATTAATATGAGTCTCACTACCTTCTTGTTTGGTGACGAAAAAAAAAATTCTAATGATAAATTCATTTACATACTACTCCATCCTATTTGCCCTCTTTGGTGCAACTTATTATATTTATAACTTTTTTCATTTTAGAAACCTATGGGAGAGTGTTTCGTGTAGTTTGTTTCTGCGTAGAATTTGTGAGACAAAAAATCGCTTAGATAAGTTAAAAAATCTGATTATTAAGAAGGAACGTGTGCTTTTAAAATTTGTTTTTTTGATTATCAACTTATTACTTAGATAAAATTGCATCAAACAAGCCCATAATGCACTTAGTTGTGTATTTCAATATTACTTTCCAGCCCATTTGGCCCAAATTCAGGATGAGAACAAAGCATAGAATCAATTGTGCTAATTAATTGCTAACCCACTATCCAAAATAAATATGTCAATTTTATCAATTACTTTCTCAACAAGAAATAAATTATAAAGTGGTACTCTTCTATTGGAAATTTTGTTGGCACATGCGTTGTGCTTGTTAGAAAGTGCCTGTTTAAATTGGGCTATTTATGTGATAGTCTCCTTTACTTTATCATTTAATAAGCATTGATGGTATCATCAAGTTACAAGAATAGGAGATGGGGGTGGTTGTTATGGGGGTACAACGGTCATTGTCATGTAGTCAATGAAATTCATTTTGAAATTTATTTTAATAATTTATTTTTTAAGATGCATTTAATAGAAATAACCAATTTGTATCAGTAAACACTAATTGAGTTCAATAAACACCAACCTCTATTTCTATCAGTTTTGAAATGCTTTATCAACATGGCAGGTCTAATTGAGAAGTCCAAGAACATCATATAGTGTTTTGATTATTGTAATAAAAACTGAAATGATGGATGAATTGAAAATATAATAATGTAAATTGTAAACAGAATCATTATTTATTAATTTAAAAATAATAGTCTTCTCATGTGAAGTAAAAACTAATAATATATTTCTTAGTTAAAATTATTTCACCGAATCAAAGACTACCTAATTGAAGAAAAGTGGTTGAAACTCAATTTCTAATCATTTTATGTCAAAAAAAGGCTGTGTCCTTATCACTCGAATAGGCCTTGGTTTTGAATACTGAATAAGATTTTTATTTTTATTTTTTTAACAATTTGAAATTAATACAGTTTATATATTTAATTTAATTTTAAAGATATGAGAAAGAAGAACCATTTAAAAGGGGCAGAGACAGGTGAACCAACAACGAGTGTCAAATTATACAAATATAAATCAAAGAAGTACTACCAACCACCTAGCAAGAGTGAAACCCGACTTTTTACACGTGACGTGAGAAAATGCTCTTGAGCTATAAGGTATTTTTACCTAATACTATTCTATTTTGATTGATTTAGATGGTGAATTCATTATATTTATGCTCTTAAGCTATAAGGTATTTTTACCTAACAATATTCTATTGTGATTGATTTAGATGGTGAATTCATTATATTTATGTTTCTGCTAGTGTTTTGTGTAATGATATAATGATATGATACTTAGCTATTGGTTTAGAGTATCACACGTCACTTAATATATCATCCTTATATAGAATAATATTTTTAAAAGAATATTATGCAAGCTAACAAATTTTTGTTACAACTAATATGCCATAAAATAATAAAATTTAAAAATTTAAAATTAGATTCATTTCAATATTGTGATAAATACCACATCAATAAATATTTAAAAAAATTATTTTAAATCTTTAATATATATATATATATATAATACTACTATGATTTTTGCCAAATGCACATATGAGTTGGGCAAATCATATGAATTCTCACCATAAATGCAAGTTTAATACCATTAATGGTGTTGGTATTGCTTGAGAAGCACTAAAAGCATATAATACTTTATCAAAGCAAAGGTTGAGCAACAACATCAAGTGTGGGTTCCACTGATCCATGTGAACACTACTCTAGGGTAGTTACTAAAGATATAGGGCAACTTTTATTGGTGTTCAATCAGTTTCACTTGGTTTTTGTTTGCACCCTTTCTTTTTTTTGGATAGTAACACGGGAGAAAGAGGAAAAAAAATTCAAAATATTAATTTCTTATTTCATTTTTTATTATCTTAAAATATTAATCTTTTTTAAAAAATTAAGTATAAAAATAATATAAATTTTTTATTTTTTCATTCTTTTAAATTAATAAATAATATAAAAAGTATAATTATGACATTGATATTCTCAAAAAATATACTATCCAAAGGATAATTTTGAAAAATTAATTTTTTTCAAATGCAATAATTGTACTATCAAAAAAAAATTAAATTTCCCAAAAGGGACCATTATTTTAGGATGGAGGGAATAATATATAGGAATACTAGTATGTCTATGGTTAGGGACAGAATTAGCAGAAGATTATGAGATATTTTGGTTCTATGTTTCTGTGAAAATTATTATTTGTCATAAAATTTTTAAAATATATATATCATTTTATACATAAAATAGCATCTCAGTATTATATATATATCATTTTTCTTCTATCTTAATTCTCTTTTTATTTTATACTAAAAAACTTTTTTGTTTTATTAGAAATTATTTATATGGTATTTAATTTTTATATATATATATAATTTATATATCATATTATACATATATATATATATATATTTTATGTGTATGGTGAAAAAAATTATTTTCTTTTTAACCTCTTCAATAATAAAATTTTAATTTCGTCTCTGTCTATGATGGAGTGCAAGTATATCTATGATGGAATATAAGTATTGGTAATTTTTTATTTTTTGGTGGCTTTTCCCACTTGTAGTCGCCTTCTTTCTTTATCATCTTTTTGACTTTTAATAGATGACCTTTTCCTTTTTGACTTGGAACACAATATAACAAACGTCATGCTTTGGTGAGCATCTTCACATGTATATATATACACCAGAGGTGAGCCATGTATAATACGTAATTAGATCGGATAATTATAATAATTATTTGAAGCAGTCCAAGGTAATTGAAACATTTTATAGATATTATTCATCAGGTTTGTTTTCAGTTTTTTAAAAGTATTTTTCAAAAAATTTTACTTTCTTATTTTTTATATGTTTTTGTTTTTACTATTTTTTTAATATTTTAAACAAATTTTTTAATTTTTAGACACTCCTAATATAAATACACTTAAAAAGTATAATTTTTATGAATTTTTTTTTTAAAAATTGACTAAATACAAAAAATATAAAAAAATACGAAAATTCAGTATAATTTTCATATTTTTGTGTATTTATTAAAATATTTTTTCACAAATATTTTACTTTTTAATTACATCTAAATAAGGTGCATCTAAAAATGTTAAAAAATATTTACTAAAAATAAAAAATAAAAAACTCATTTTAAAAAAAATTAAAACTAAATACACTGATTAAGTTTAGAGATATTTTTTAAAAAGAATTTACTGATATTAACACTAATTTCAACTTTCACTTTATATTGTAGATATATATAATGCACATGTTTTTTGTTTTTTTGTTTTGTTGTTGTTGTTGTTGTTGTTGTTTTTTTTTTTTTTTCATGACTTTGGCATTCATATATAAATTCTAAAGTTTAGATTTGATAATTATGACAGTTATTTGAGATAGTTGAAAGGAATTGAATCAATTGATAGTCGTTATTAAAGTCTCAATAATTAATTTTTTGACTAAAAAGAGGCAAAATGTCATATCATATATTTCAATCAATAACTTTTTTCTTTATAATTATCAATTCAATTAAAAAAAATTCAAATACATTAATTTTTTTTTACCTCTTAAAAAAATAGTAAAAAAGCTAAGTTGGCAAGCGAGTAGGAAATTTTTGAGGGTATTTTTGAGAAGCAAAAATTTTTGAATGACATCAATACAAACTCTAACCTTCACTTTATATATTAGTATAAATAAATTATAGATATATGGGTATTAAAATTGAGGTTCATTAATCAATGTTGTAAAATGACAAGAGAGAAAACATTTTAAAACATTAACATACATAAGCTAGAAGAACAAGTCAGTTTGGGGGCACAGTTTGTTTACGTTTCCTCTCCAAGAAACACCAATACGGTCGATTAAAAATTTTGTGAATCACATCTAGAGATAGAAATTAGGATACGCAACTATACATTAATTGTGACACATGCAATACATACTGATATATATAGATATAAAATTCATATGTTTTTGAATCGTTTCGATTGTGTGGTTAATGTCAAAATATAATTCCTATTTTTTCTTTGAAGGTTGGAGAAGACGAAAGCAGTTACGTTTCGGTTGTGTGGGCAAATTACATATACCCTTTGAGATTTAACAAAATTACAGATACTTTCCTGAGGTTTGAGAAATTACAGATACCCCCTGAAGATACTATTTGCATAACAAATTAGGGAGCAAATTGTTATGAAAATGTAAACCCCAGGAGACAATTTGTTATGAAAATATAAACCTCAGGGGATATCTATAATTTCTGAAACCTTAGGGGTATCTATAATTTAACTAAACCTCGAGGGCGGTATACGTAATTTGCCCAAAAAAGAAAAAATAGCACGAGATGACTTCATTTTGTTCACTTTAAATGAATGTCGTTTGTGCTCTTTTATTAATACATTGATAAGAATAACATTTTAATGCATATGGTGGATACGGTTATAAAAGTCTTCCATTGGATTTCATGGAGAGGCATGTTTGAATGGAAAATGAGACATTTATATACAAGTTTTAATTTATGAATTTATATTTTATTAAGTTTTAATTAAATTTTTTTAGACTTTCAAATCTCATTAAATTTTTAATAGTCAAAATTACCTATCAAACAATGATTGTTCATCATTTATGATAAAGGAACATGATGATTTGACATTTATTTTGATTTTTAAAACTTTACAACATCAACTTTCAAATTGATTTTTTTTTAAAAAAAATTAATGTGTTTTTCTGAAAAAAATGAATTATTTTTTTGTGCAAAACTGAAAATTTTGTGTTTATAAAGAAGCATGATGTTGGAACATTATTTTGAAAAACTGGAAAAAAAACTTTAAAAATAAAAAAACTGATAATGTTCTCAGTTTTAAAACTTGATAAAATTGATAATATTTTCGGTTTTATTGGATAGTTGAATCAAACAAATAAATAGAAAGGTAAAAACATTTAATCTCATGCTCTATTTTCTTTCCTAAGTTAGTGAAACAATTATATGGAATATTACTATACAAAATTGATAATATTCTTAGTTTTAAAAATTGAGAAAAATTGATAATATTTTTAGTTTTACTACATAGGACTTATTGGTTCAAAAACTCTTAAATAAAACCTAAGTTACCATAACATTTGTATATAGGTATTTTAGGTAATTAACTCTTGAAAAATTGAATAATCATAGAGCTCTTGAATTGTTTTGGATGTGAGATTAATGTTAAAAACTTGTTTCCCATTTTTGAGGGTTTTTTTTATTTTTTTATTATTGTTTTGGAATTGAGGTCAGCACAAATCATGGTTTCTATATTTTCGATTTAAAAGATTAGAGAAAGACTGAAATAGTTGCGTGTGAGGGAGAAAATTGTCAAATAAAATAATAAGAGATATATTGTTTTATTTTGGAGAAATGCTAAGTGCATAGAAGATTTGGTGAACAAAATACACAGGGCTTGTTTGGTTTGTTTTTGGGAGAGTTGGTTTTGAAAAAAATTTAGGAGAGTTATTTTAGAAATTTTTTTGGTTTGTTTGGTTGTATATTTTGAGAGGTAAGAAAAAGTGATTGAGAATGAGAGAGGAGAGAGAAAAAGTGATTGATTGATATGTAAAAGAGAGAAATTGATTTTGAAAATTTTTTGAGAAAAATCTTAAACCAAACAATTTTTGGAAATTTTTTTTTCTAAAACTCATCTCTCAAATTCAAACCAAACAAGCCCACAATTTTCTTATATGAGGGTAGGTCTCACATGGACCACAGGCCTACCCTCATGTAAGAGGATTATACATTTTGACTTATTTTGGGAAGAGGGTAAAAAGTAAAATTTTGACTTTTAACTAAGTTTTTGTTTTTTTTAGACAAATGATTTAGAAAGTTGGTAAAAAGTGACTTTTGACTTTTTTGATTAATATTTGTTTATGATGTCAAATCATAATCAAATGACCAAACTATCTCTATTTAGTTTAAAATATTACAACTTCACCAATGTAGCATATTTTGACTCATGAGAGGTAAAATTATAATTTTACCCCTGACTAAAAATCACATTCCCAAATAAAAAAAAATTCAAAAAAATTAACTTTTAACTTTTACTACAAATCAAAAAAAGTGAGTAAAAGTCAACTTCCCAAAACAAGTCAAAGTATATTAAACCCTTTGTGTACCTGCATTAGCGTTGTTCTTTATTTTGTGGTTGATGCCAAATAAGATGCTTGCTGTATGTTATTATATTTTAATTGTTTTGGATTTGAGGTTAATGCGAAAAATATGATTTTCATTTTTGGGTTTTTTAATAGGAAAGTTACTCATAAATCTCAAATGTTAATTTTGTGTTTCATTTGGTCTCAGTTTTTTTCTTGTGATTCATTTGGCTCTCTCTATTGTGGAAAAGATACAAGTATCATTGGGTTAACTACGGACTATTTTATGTAATGTTTTTATTCGGTGTATATTTAAAACTTATCACGTTATGCGCATGATTGGGTGACACAAAACACAAAAGTACACTAAGGCTTGTGGGTTGATGCATTGCATGTAACACACAGACCACTCTCCCCCTCACTAACCAACCCGTTACGTTAGAGTGTCACATTTGGAAAAAGTACACTAAAAAGTTTTTAATTTTTTTAAAGTGTCACATTATATCCGTCACGTTGGAGTATCACATGTCACATTTGAAAAAAATACATTAAGAAATTTTTAATTTTTTTTAAAGTGTCACATTATACCCGTGTAAGAGAAGTACACCAATGAGTTTTTATTTTTTTTGAAGTGTCACATCATATTTGTCACGTTGTCACATTAGGAAAAAGTACACTAAAAAGTTTTTATTTTTTGGAAGTGTCACATCATACCCGCCACGTTATCACATTAAGAAAAAAAATACACTAAAGAGTCTATTTTTTTGGAGTAAAAATTTTAGAGTGTCACATCATATCCGTCACGTTGTCACATTTAGGAAAAGTACACTAAGGAGTTTTTAATTTTTTTGAAGTGTCACATTAATACCTGTCACATTGGAATATTTTTTTTTAGAGTGTCACATCATATCCATCATGTTGTCACGTTTGAGAAAAGTACACTAAGAAATTTTTATTTTTTTTGAAGTGTCACATCATACTCGCCACGTTGTCACATTAAGAAAAAGTACACTAAAGAGTTTTTTTTTTTTTTTGAAGGGTCATATCATACCCGCTACGTTGTCACATTAGGAAAAAATGCATTAAAGAGTTTTTATTTTTTTTGAAGAAAAGTTTTGGAATGTTACATCATACCCATCACATTGTCACATTTAGGAAAAGTACGCTAATTTTTTTTTAAAATTTTTTGGGAGTATCACAACGTTAGAGTGTCACATTAATATTTGCCACATTGGAGTATCGTATAAAAAGGTATAGCTGTCCACCAAAATACTATCAAAATCATAACAAAAATATCTAAGACCCCATTTTTTTCCCACCCCCTTTGACTCCCCTTCTCTCATTGGTTGGATTTTTTATTTTTATTTTTTTGTTTTCCTTGTCCTCCAATCACCACCCGTCACATGTGTGTGGGGGTTGTGGGGGTGGTGATTGAAGGGGGTCTCCATTACTCTTCAAATCAAAAATAGGACCACACGAAAAGAAACTCTCTACTAATAAAATTTATAGATTAATAAAAAAAAATTTAAAACTTACTTAAAAACTTATTTATGAGATAAAACTTATTGATAAACATCTCTTTTTTAATTGTTTGAAAACGAGGTTAGCCCAAAATTCATGGCTCCCCTTTTTGCCTTAAAAGGCATAAAAGTTGGAAATGATTACACGCGAGAGAAGATTGTCACAAAAAAAAAAAAAAAAAGGCTTGAAATAATTTTATTTTGTGATTCACACTAGATAAGATGCTCATTTTATATATTAAGGCATATTTTGGAAAGATTGTAAAAAATGATTTTTTAGTTTTTAACTAAGTTTTTGATTTTTTTAGATAAATAATTTGGAAAATTAATAAAAAGTTACTTTTAGCTTCTTTAATTAATATTTGTTTATGATGTCAAATTACAATAAAATGACCAAACCACCCCCCATTAAATTTAAAATATTTACAATTTCACACATGTAACACATTTTGACTTATGAGGGGTAGAATTATAATTTCACCAGTGGTTGAAAACCAACTTCCCAGATGAAAAAAATACAAAAAAATTCAACTTTTGATTTTTGCTGCAAACCTAAAAAAATGGTTGAAAGCTAAATTCTCAAAACACCCCAAATTATAGCCTGTGTGCTATAAGTGCATTGTTAAATCTATAAAATATAAATTTTAATTTTAAATTAAAAATAAGAAAATTTATCTATAAATCACATTTTAAGGAGTAATAATCTATTTAGTTTTAAGAATTTTCTTATAGACCAATTCGTCCCATTGATTTTGAAAATATAGATTTAATATATTATTTGAAAATTAAATTTACGATTATATTCTCATTTTTATTATGTTTCTTTTTTTTTTCTTCCTTTTGTGTTAAAAAGATAACATACACAATTTATGAGAATTAAATTTGGGATTAATTTTTATATGAGAATCTTTTTTATTGGGAAAACATTTCAAAATGAGTATAAATATGATTTGAATTATGCGATTTTTCAAACATTCCAAAAGGATGTAGAATTCTTCAAACATTTCAAAAGGAGTATAAAAACTCCTTAGTAAGTTTTGAGCAAATGTATAATTTTAAACTGTAACATTTCAATGTAACACTTCAAAAAAAAAAAAAAAATCCATAATATACTTTTCTCAAACATAATACTCCAAAAAAACTCCTTCGTGTAACACTCCAATATAACATATAAAAAAATGCCTTAGTGTTTCCAAACGTAACATTCTAATATAACACTAAAAAAAAAAGATGTGAGATTCTTTAACCATTCAAAAAAGAGTACAAAAATTCGTTAGTAAATTTTGGGTAAATGTATAATTTTCAAACTGTGAGTGTTATGCTTAGAAAAAAGACATTAAATAGTTTTTCAGTATTTTTTTTTATGTGTTACATTGGAGTGTTACGTTTGGGATTACTTTGATTAGAGTGTTACGTTTGGAAAAAGTACATAAATGAGTTTTTTTTTTTGTTACATTAGAGTGTTACGTTTGGAAAAAAATACACTAAGAAGGTTTTTTGGAGTGTTACGTTATTACGTTTGGAAAAAGTATATTAATAAATTTTTTTGGATTATGTTGTTACGTTTGAGAAAAGTATACTAAGAAATTTTTTAGCGTGTTACATTGGAATATTACGTTTTTTGTTCGTAATATGAGATTTGTTCCATAAGGAGAAGAAATCCAAAACCTCTATTATTGGAATAATCTTCTGTGTAAATAAAAAAGATTGAAACTAAATCGAACAAATAAATAAAAAACGTACCAAATTTATTTATCGAATCGAATTTAAAAAATCAAAGACCAAGTCGAGTGTGTGACTTTATGTCCTTAAGACAGATTTGTCCCGCTACGGTGTTTATGGTTGAGTGGCGTTTATCTCCCAAGATACAATGATCTTAACCAATTTGTAGTAGCACTCCAAAACAAATTGTTCGGTGAACCAAACTTGTGTTTTAGCTCTCTCAATATTTATTCTAAAATTAATATGGAGAATAATGCACCAAAGATGATAATTGGACAGCAAAAGGAATTATGCAGACTGATTTTTTGGATCATCTGGATGTTGGAAATTGGTCTGAATTTATAGGCAAAAAACTAACCCGAACAGGGACCACATTGAAGTGAATAAGTGCACATTTAAATTGAACAGATGCAAGAACTATTCAAACAGATAACTGTTTGAATAGTTGATTTGTCCGTTGCTAAGAACAAATTTTCAAACAATTTGAAAAAAGAATCCGTTGGTAGAATAGTTAGAAAACTGTTGGAATTTTATTATTAAATTATTTGAATAGTTTAATCAATAAAGCTAATGGTGGAAAACTTTTTTTTTTAAAACTGTTTGAAATATATAAATTAAACTATTTGAATAGTTTAATTAATAAAGGAAGAGTTACAAACTTTAGGAAACCACTTATGAACCTAAAATTTGAATTTAGATTTAAATTAAATTTCCACAATAATTTTTATTGAAAAAATTCAAATGAATTTTATCTAAAAAATTAATGTTAGACCTGAAAACGACGTCAACTTCCCATTTACTCATAAATGGTTTTGACGTTCCGTCTTCACTGTGTGACTTGCCACGCGGCAAGGAACACTTCACCTCTTCGGACCCACCCCCAAACACTTCACCTCTTCGGACCCACCCCAAAAGACGTTTGGGGCCCACTCAAATTTGGGCTAAAAAAATATGTCTATATTAAACCATTTTTCCAACAATCCCCCACATGAATGGAATTTGACGGAGAGAAAATGCAACAACATGATCTAATTACAGAGAGTACAGAAATTGAAAATATTCTGCAAATGATAGGTAGCTTTTGGCTTTGAATCTTTCCTTGTGAGACACTATTAGATTTATTAGCTAACCAATGAACATGATGTCTTGAACTGTTCAACCGTTTGTGTAAACCAAGACAATAGAACTCATACAGTATATCCCCAAACACAGTTTAGCTCTCACTATTGTGTTCATTTTGGCCCTGAACAACCTAGTCTTTCATGAGTGCTTTAGAGAATTGTAGCCCTTTACAAATCTCATAGAACCGACCCAGTTCACACTCATATAGGTGATTCTTATTAAGAGTATCCTGCCATACTCCACTAGGTATACTTAGATATAAGAATCATTGAAAGTATTACTTAACCTGAAACTCTGCAGTCATCACTATTTCATTATAGAAATGGGTAGGAGTTTAACTCCCCAGTGATCATTTTGAGTCAGGTACAACTCGGTTGTTCCTTTGAACCTAAATCTTGGAATCTCCAGTCAACTAGGTTGGGTTGGCGTTGTGGTAACTCTTACTTAATAGGCCTTAGTCCCATTCCCCTCAATGAATTCTCAACTAACTCTCTTGCTAACCCTTTGGTTAGTGGATCCGCTATGTTGTCTTTAGATTTCACATATTCAATGGAAATAATTCCATTAGAGAGTAGTGGTCTTATGGTATTATGTTGACGACGAATGTGTCTAGACTTACCGTTATACATATGACTCTGTGCTCTACCTATTGCTGATTGACTATCGCAATATATGCATATAGTAGGCACTGATTTTAGCCAAATTGGAATATCTTTAAGGAAGTGGCGAAGCCATTCTACCTTTTCCCCTGCTTTGTTTAAAGCTATGAATTCTGATTTCATAGTAGACCTAGTAATGCAAGTCTGTTTTGGAAGATTTCCAAGATACAGCCGCCCCACCAAGAGTAAAGACATACCTACTGGTGGACTTTGAGTCTCTAGTATCCGATATCCAATTTGCATCACAGTATCTTTCAAGTACTGCTGGATATCTAATAAAATTCAGCCCAATGTTACGAGTGAATCAGAGATATCTTAGAACCCTTATAATAGCTTTCTAGTGTTCTACTCCCAGATTACTCGTATATCTACTTAATTTACTTACTACATTAGTTATAGCCGGACGAGTGCAATTTATCAAGTACATTAAGCTTCTAATAATTTGGACATATTTTAATTGAGAAATACTTTCCTGTACATTCTTAAAAAGATACAAATTAACATCTACAGATATTCTAGCAAGATGATTATCATCTTTGCTAAATTTGTCAAGTATTTTCTCAATGTAATGAGATTGTGATAAAGCATATCTTTCTGATGTTTTGGTAATTTTTATATCAAGAATTACATCAGCAATGTCCATGTCTTTCATGTCAAAATGTTTATTCAACATTTTCTTGGTAGTTTTAATCATGTCATTATTACTACCTATGATGAGCATATCATCCGCATAAAGACATACAATGACATAACCTTTATCCGTGTTCTTAATGTAAACACATTTGTCACATTCATTAATTTTAAATCCATTTGACATCATTGCCTTGTCAAATTTCTCATGCCATTGCTTTGGCGCTTGTTTTAAACCATATAATGATTTAACCAATTTACACACTTTCTTTTCTTTTCCTAGAATAGAAAAACCTTCTGGTTGTTCCATGTAAATTTCTTCATTTAACTCACTATTTAAGAAAACGGTTTTTACATCTATTTGATGAATTTCTAAATTGTATAAAGATGCAATGGCAATTAACATTCTAATGGATGTTATTCTAGTAACCGGTGAGTATGACCACAAGTCTTACCTTGTATTTGTCAATTGATCCATCCGTTTTTAATTTTCTTTTGAAAATCCACTTGTACCCAAGAGGTTTACAACCTGGTGGCAAATCCACCAATTCCCAAGTGTGATTTTGCAATATGGATTCAACTTCATTATTGACAGCTTCTTTCCATAAAGGAGCTTCAGGATTGGACATAGCCTCTTTAAAAGTTAAAGGTTCATTTTCTAACAAATATGTTAGAAAATCTAGACCAAAAGATTTTTGAGGTTTTAGCACGTTTACTACGCCTAAGTTTCTCTTCCTCATTTTGATCTAACTCTTGTTCTTGATCATATTCTTGATCTTGACTAGTAATAGTATCATGAGATCTTTTATTGTTACTAGTCTTTTGTTCAGTCTTATTTGGAAATACATGTTCAAAGAAAGATGCATTCCGAGATTCAATAATAGTATTTACATGCATTTCGGAATGTTCTGATTTATAAATCAAAAACCGATATGCACTACTATTCTTGGCATTACCAATGAAAATGCAATCAATAGTCTTAGGAACTATCTTAGTCTTTTTAGAACTAGGAATAGCTACTTTAGCCAAACACCCCCACACTTTTAAGTATTTGTAGGATGGTACTCTACCATGCCACATTTCATAAGGTGTTTGATTCACTTTCTTTCGGGGTACTTTATTTAAAATATAATTAGCAAAAAGTATTGCTTCCCCCCACAAGTTCTGAGGTAATCCAGAATTGATTAACATGGCATTCATCATTTCTTTTAAAATCCTATTTTTTTTTTCAGCAATTCTATTTTGCTGAGGTGAGTAAGGAGCGGGTGGTTTGATGAATTATTCCGTGTTTTTTACAAAATTCACCAAAAGGTGATTCATATTCACCACCTTTATCACTTCTAAGTTTCTTGATTTTCTTACCAAGTTGATTTTCAACTTCATTCTTATATTGAATGAAAGTTTCAAAAGTTTCATCCTTGGTTCGAATTAAATAAACATAACTATATCTAGTATAATCTTCTATAAAAGTGACAAAATATTTTTTCCCACCTTTAGTTTGAATTGATTTAAAATCACAAATGTCACTATGAATTAATTTAAGTGGTTTCGTACTTCTTTTAATTGAATGGAAAGGAGTTTTGAATAATTTTGCCTTAACGCAAATTTCACATTTATGATTTGAATCAATGTCAAATTTAGGTAAACATTCCATATTAATTAATCTACGCAAAGATCCACAATTAACATGTCCTAATCTACTATGCCATAAATTTGAAGACTCAAACAAGTAAGAGGAAGATGTATTTTTATTAATAACTGAAGGTACAATGGTCATTACATTTATCTTGAAAAGGCCATCAGACATGTAACATTTTTCTACATACATCCCATTTTTAGTAAGTACAAATTTATCACTCTCAAATACTAGCCTAAACCCATTCTTACTCAACAGAGATCCGGAAACAAGATTCTTGCGAATATCCGGTACATACAGCACATTGTTGAGAGTGAGTTCCTTTCCAGATGTCATCTTAAGTACAATCTTTTCTTGTCCTTCAACTTTGGAGGTTGAGGAGTTGCCCATAAAAAGTTGTTCACCATTGTCCACTGTAGAATAAGATGTGAACATCTTTTTGTCGACACAGATATGGCGAATAGCACTAGTATCCACCCATTATTCTTTAGGATTTCCGACAAGATTTGCCTTGGAAACAACTGCAGAAAGATTGATGTCATCTACACCGTTGGAAATATTGTCCACTTCAGTCATGTGGGCTTGAGCAGGCTTCTTGCTTGTTCTTCTTTTGCTTTTGCCTTTGCTACGACAATTTTTGGCCCAATGTCCCTCTTTGTCATAGATGTAACATTTGCCATTAAACTTGTACTTTTTATTTTTCTCCCCTTTAGAGCCTTGTGATGAACTTTCCCCAGAAGACTTTCGTTTCTTGGTTTTTGAAGCATGTTCCACCACATTTGCCTTAGACTCCATAGGATGCTTACCGGTCCGCTTTTCAGAATTGCGGTTGTCCTCCTTAATCCTCAAACGCACAATTAATTCTTCCATAGACATTTCTTTGCGCTTGTGTTTGAGGTAGTTCTTGAATTCCTTCCAGCTTTGTGGTAATTTCTCAATTAATGCTGTAACTTGGAAGGATTCACTAAGAGACATGCCTTCTACGTGAATGTTATGCAGAATGATTTGGGGATCTTGAACTTGACTGATCATAGTTTTAGAATCAACCATTACAAAGTCTAGGAATTTGCCAACCACAAATTTCTTTGAGCCGGCATCTTTCGTTTTGTACTTTTTCTCTAACGATTTCTAAAGTTCCTTTGCTGTCTTGATTGGACTGTAGACGTTGTATAAAGTGTTGTCAAGTCCATTGAAGATGTAATTTCGGCAAAGGAAATCGGCATGTTTCCAAGCATCAACAGCAGCAACCACTTGCCGGTCGGTTTCATCCTCTTTCAAAATAAGAGCATCCTCACGGAGGAAACGAGCTAGGTTCAGAGTTGTAAGATAGAACAACATTTTCTGTTGCTATCTTTTAAAATCAATTCTTGAGAATTTCTCCTGCTTCTCACCGTGATTTACTGGTACTGTCACCACAGGAGAGGGGGTTGGCGTCATTGCAGCCACAAGCATTTGTTTCAGTAGCCATGAATTTGAATTTATTTACTACACAGAAAATTAATCTAAATTCACAGAATGAAATTCTGTAAAAATAAAAGAAACAAGAATGTAGCTTTTATTTTTCAATTAATTTGAAAATAAAATAAAATTTTATTTAACCAAATTAATTTTACACAGAAAATTAAATTTCTGTTTCACTTCAATAATTAAAAAAAAACTAAAACATAATTTTTTAATTAAAGAACACTCAGAAATAAATTTCTAAATAATTTCTGACAAAATTCCACAAATATATATTCTGAATTGTTAATGACACCAGTATATGACTACTAGTTGTCAAAGAAAATAGACAGTATATTACTATACTATCTGTCAAATAGCATATAACCACTATTTGTTTTTCCAACCAGAATATTAATTTGTAAATTCACAGAAAATAATTTTCTTAAAAGAAAAAAGAGAAAGGGAAATAAACAAAAAATTCTGTAAACAGAATAATTCGATTCTGTCTTAAGATTGTTGGAACAATCTTCTGTGTAAATGAAAAAGATTGAAACTAAATCAAACAAATAAATAAAAAAATGTACCGAATTTATTTATCGAACCAAATTTAAAAAATCAAAGACTAAGTCGAGTGTGTGACACTCTGTCCTTAAGACAGATTTGCCCCGCTACGGTGCTTACGGTTGAGTGGCGTCTATCTCCTAAGATACAATGATCTTAACCAATTTGTAGTAGCATTCCAAAACAAATTGTTCGGCGAACCAAATCTGCGTTCTAACTCTCTGAATATTTATTCTAAAATTAATATATAGAATAATGCACCAAAAATGATAATTGGACAGCAAAAGGAATTATGCAGACTGATTTTTTTGGATCATCCGGACTGCTGGAAATTGGTCTGAATTTATAGGCAAAAAACTGACCCAAACAGGTACCAAATTGAAGTGAATAGGTGCACATTTAAATTGAACAGGTGCAAGCACTATTCAAACAGATAACTGTTTGAATAGTTAATTTGTCTGTTGCTAAGAACAAATTTTCAAACAATTTGAAAAAAGAATCCGTTTGTGGAACAGTTATAAAACTATTGGAATTTTATTATTAAACTATTTGAATAGTTTAATCAATAAAGCTAATTGTGGAAAAGTTTTTTTTTAAAACTATTTGGAATATATATATTAAACTATTTGAATAGTTTAATTAATAAAGGAAGAGGTACAAATTTTAGGAAACCACTTAGGAACCCAAAATTTGAATTTAGATTTAAATTAAATTCCCACAATAATTTTTATTGAAAAAATTCAAATGAATTTTATCTAAAAAATTAATGTTAGACCTGAAAACGACGTCAACTTCCCATTCACTCATAAATGGTTTTGACATTCCATCTTCACTGTGTGACTTGCCACGCAGCAAGGAACACTTCACCTCTTCGAACCCACCCCCAAACACTTCACCTCTTCGGACCCACACCAAAAGACGTTTGGGCCCACTCAAATTTGGGCTAAAAAATATGCCTATATTAAACCATTTTTCCAATAGGGAATCCAAAACCTCAAAATGTGTAATTTTACATTTAGAGAAACCCACTTTTATTCTTAAAAAATTAAATACAAACATGTAAGTGACTACATTTTTGTGTAATTTCCACTTTAATAGGACCTTTGAGTTCATAAGAAAAAATGAAGGACTAAACAGTTCAGAAAATCACATTTTGAGATTTATTGGTGCTTCACCATTAAAAATATCTATTTATACTAATATATATATATAGTGAATATCACTTATAGTGTCCTAAAGTCTTGACTTCTTATGCTTTAACAACACACTTATCAAATGTGTTAAGTTTTTGTAATTGGTAATTCCGTTTGAAAAAACTCTTTTCAGTTTTAATTTTATTCGCTCTTATGTTTTAGTGAGGATGTGAGTGTGTAGATGCGAACCCAATTTGAATTGTGCCTATGCAGAAGAGTTTGTGATCTTGAGGTTTTCATGTTTGCCACTTCGCTAACTATGTACGGGAATCAACAAAAGCTTCTGGAAAGAAAGCTTGGCGCTGGCCCTCAACCCCACACAGTTGGCAAGTCCAGGGCAACGCACTGGTGGAGTTGAGGGCCAGCGCCCCCGAAATCAAAGTACTTTGACCGTTAAGCGGTCATTTGTGCGCTCGTGCAGTGAATGGCATTATCCAGTACTTTTGCAGAGCACCTGAACTTTTGGAAAGAAAATTTTACAACTCGAGTGGTGAAAGTTGCACTCGAGCGATTTTCGTGATTCAATTTACTATAAATTTCGCAATTTGTCGTTTTTAGGGTCGAGGTAGTCCAGAATCTGAGAGAGAAAGAAAAGACAAAGTGTTTTCTATTGAAGGCTATTTTATATAAATTTTCTTGATATATAGAAGGTGATCGATTGATCAATGAATTATAGATTGTCAACCATTAAGGGTTGTTCTTATTGTTTCGTTCACAAAAGAGAGAGTTTTTCTTTGGTAGATACTGGAGAACTTGGGTTTGAAGCTTTGGTGGATTCCGGAATGACTCATCATCATGGATTCCACATTAGTGTTGTGGATTCAACGTTGGGTAAGACAATTCCAAGGTGAAGACGGTGGTGGAAGAGGCATATAAGGGTCGGTTCAATTTGGGTGTGGATTCGCTAAGTAATTGAGGGTATACTTGTGTAATTCATTTTTGTCTTCTTAGTGGATTGTTTTGTAACTTTAGCCCATGATTTTTTTTTATCATTGTTGGAGGCACTCCAATTGTGATTTTTTCACGTTAAATCGTTGTGTTATTTTGTCTTGATTATTTGATTGTGATTGTTATTTATTATTTTAAATTGAAATATAATTACAAATCAATATATCAAGGATTTTAGATTTTTCAAGATGGATACAAATTTTTTTTTTTTTTTAACAAATAAGATGGATACATACACTAGTGTACATATGTTGTATGCATCCCAAATGGTAAGAGCTCTGTTTATCAAATTTATGGTCTTAAGTTCAAGTTACACCCCCTTTTTTTTTCTTTTTCTTTTTTCCTGAATAAGAAAATTGAACACTTGATATAAAGAAAAAGAAAATTTCAACACACCAAAGTAGATGCTCACATATAAAATAATATAAGTATATCTTAAGTTAGATGTAACCTCACCATTCATTTGGCGCCTTTTGCAACTAGTATCTAACAAAGCAGTAATATCATGACAAATTAGTCAAAGCCACATTAAACAAGAAATAGCCAATATTGTGGTATACATATTGGAGAGGACATGACAATCAAACTAATATCTATGCTAGTAATGTTGAATAAAGTTTTTGAATTAATTGAGTTGATAGACTAGGCAAGTTATAAGTGTATTAAGGGGTGATGGAATGAGAGGACCAAATGATACCAGCCAAACTTGAGAAGTTTCTTTGATCACAAGTACACAAGTACCACTACTTGCAATGAAGACTACAGTTGAAAACGAGGATTGCAAAGTGGAACCAAGGCCATTTTCCCATATTTACATTACTATACAAGCACGAAAAGACTTTGGGTGCTGAGAAGGTGACACGTGGTATCTTCTTGATTAATAAAAAAAAACTAATTTTTGATGTTGTTTCTCTGTCAATAATATAAACATTATAAATCCCACTGTAAAAATTAATGAGAGAAGAGGATGTTATAACCACATGAGGCATATCGTTCCAACACACATAAAGTACAAAGTAATTAGTTAATAGAGAAATCAAGATATTTAACTTAGTGGTTGTGTAACATTTTTTATGGTGTGAAGTCTTGATTTCAACTTTTATGTCCTTTGTAGTACTAGTTTATTTATCTCATATTATAAGCGCTGTTAGGCTTGACTTAGTAAGCTTGGTATACTGATTGTGCTGAACTTTATTAATATTTTAGTTATTATAGACTAGTAGTCCCTAATAGTTAGACATTCATGTTCAATACTTGAATAATGCTCATATTTGGGAGAATAAGGTTAATTAAATAAATTCATTAGGGAAATAGGAGGGTAGATATATCATTTGATATCAGTACATATTTAATATAAAATATTTAAGGAATAATATAGTAATTTCATCACCCTATTAACATGTAAGAGCATCTTTAATAGAGCTGTCAAAGGAGCTGTGAAAGTTATAATTTGACAAGAGTGATAAAAAAGGGATCTCCAACGGTTAGCTATTCTTCTTGCCAAAGATAGCAAATGCCATTTCTATTATTAAATTTGACAAGTTGAATAGCAGGTGCCAAACATGTCACATCATCAAATATTAACAGATTTTTGGTTCTAAATTCAGTTGAAAAAACGAAATTCATTCACTAGAAAAACCTCTCAAATTCAATTTCATTCACTAGTTCCACAAATTTCATAAACAAACAGAATCACAAATTCGATTTCATAATGATCATTCAATTTCAGAAACAAAATTCGATTTCAGTTCCACAAACAGAATTCGATTCAATAATGATCATTCAAGAACTAGTTCCACAAATTTTACAAATTCACAATTTCACAAATAGCATAATCAATTTAGAACAAATCACAAATTTCAGAATCAATTTAGAACAAATCAAACAAAAATTTTAGTCAAGAGCAAATCAACCCAAATTTCACAAATCTATATAAATTTCTGAAACAAATTTAGAAGATAAATACCTGGATTCTAGCATGATTGATGAACTTATTCTTTATCTCAACCTCCATTGACCTTTAGGGCCTTTTCTTCATCGACTTGTAGGGCTCGTTCCAAGACTAATCGAGCTCCATCGAAGTCTAAACAGTGGTGTTCAGTCAACACTAGAGTTCCATTAAACTCGGAGATTGGTGATCGATGATCGGTGTTGGTAGTGGTGATACAAATCACACACACACACATACACACACACACACAGAAGACTTGTTTTAGCAATTGCGTTTGATAATGGTGATTATCAAGGGGTTTGGTTGATCACGTTTTGGAAAAAAAGGTTTTTGATGAAGATGGTGAGAAAGGAGGTCATGGCTGTTGTGGATGAAGACGGAACACCCGACAGAGAGAGAGAGATGCTCTTATTATCTTCGACTAGTTCGATGAGAGTAAGAGAGAAAATGGGGTTTTCTCTGAGTGGATCATTCTAGAGGATACATATCAGCCGTTGGATTGCTATTTAATCAATGGCTGAGATCTTGTTCATTAGTCAGCCGTTGGATTGTCAACAATTTTGCTATTTTGTTCATTAAAAAAATTTAAAAAAATTAAAAAAATTGTAAAATAGACGCACAGTAGCTATAAATAAACGGCCATCTTTTTTAAAATTCTCAACGGCCGTATTTAGAAAAAACGGTCATATTTTGTAATTCTATGAATTCAAACCCTCAATCTTAATTTTTTTTTACAACAAGCCTCATAAATTATATTTTTCTTTTTCTCTTCTCTTTTTTTTTCAATTTCATTTCACAACAAATCTCCCAAATTTCATTTTTATTTATAGTTTTTTTACACAATCACTATGAAAGGTTCATCAAAAACAAATAGAAGAAAATCATGCACCATTGATGAAGATGTGGCACTTTGTAAAGCTTGGTATCACATTTCTGAAGACCAAATTGCTGGCAATTCACAATCTTATGCTCACTTTTGAAGGATAATTTATGAAAATTATTGCTCACTTCAGAATGATCAGTTAAGAACACAAGTGTCTATCCAATCTCAATGGAATATAATCATGAAATGTTCCAACAAATTTCATGGGTGTTTAGCACAAGTCGAAAATCTACACCTAAGTAGGATGTCTCAAGTTGATACACTAAGATTTAATCTTCATTTATTATATTAGTTTTTATTTATTTATTTATTTCATGTCGTATAAAAATTAACTAATTAATTTATTTAATATTTTATCCATACAGATACTTTAAACAAAACTTTTACACCATCAAGATGAAAAAAAAAAAAGCATTTTCCTTTTGAACATTGTTGGCACGTGTTGCAAAAAAATATTAGGTGGCAAGATGTAACTCCTACGAACACAGTCAAGTCAAGGATACATACATCATTTACCAATTCAATTCCCGATTCCCCTATGGATAATTGCATTTCTCTTCAAGATGATAACAGTCCAACTGAAGGTAACAATCCAAGTGTTGATGATAATAATGTCTCTGCAAGGGGTAAAAAGCCTATAGGTAGGAAATTTGTAAAAGAATTACTTCGGAAAAGTCAATTCGTTGAAGCTGAAGTCTACAAATTTAACAATTTGTTAGAGACATTTAACCAACACCTTACTGAAAAAGAAATGAAAAAAAACTAAAAGAGAAGATAAAAGGGTTTAAGCATTGCAGGAAATGAAACACTACAAGGAAAAGTAGTTTTGGCAACTAAAAGCCAAATTTTCGTCGCTGAAAGTAGCACAATTGGCGACTAAAATGGAATTAGTAGCCAAAAGTGAAGACTTTTGGCGACTAAAAGAGTTTAGTAGCCAAATGTATAGTTATTGGCGACTAAAAACAGATTTAGTCGCCGAATGTATGGGTTTTAGCGACGAAAGGTTTTTTAGTAGCCAAAAGTGATGGTTTTTGGCAACTAAAATAATTTAGTAGCCAAAAGTATAGGTTTTGGCGACTAAAAAACAGTTTGGTCGCCGATTCTACGTGTTTTGGCGACTAAAAACAGTTTGGTTGCTGAAAGTGAAGTTTTTTGGCTACTAAAAAAAATTTAGTAGCTAAAAATAGGCAATTGGCGACTAAAATTCAGTTTAGTAGCTAAAAGGAGACGTTTTTGGCGACTAAAAACAAGTTTAGTCACCAAAAATACTACTTTCAGCCGGAACTTATTTTTTTACCGACTAAATAATATATTTAGTTGCCAAAAGTGGCTTCAATTTTTTTTTAGTAAATAATTTATTTTTTACATAAATTATATTGCATAAAAAATAATTATATTTATATATATAGTTTTATATTAATACGGGTCAATATAATATATAAATAATATATATTGCATATATATTTATGTGATGTTGTAGTGGCATAGTGGCAGGAGTGTGTTGCTAAAGGTTTAGAAAGTAGAAGGTTGGTGGTTCGAATCTCAGAAAAAGTAAAAAAGTTAGCTTTTTTTTTATTTCCACTAAACAACCTTTGGCGACTAAACTATTGGTCGCCAAAAGTATTTGTTTTGGCGACTAAACAGTTTGGTCGACGCTCCATCAACTATTGGCGACTAAAAGATTAGTCGCCAAATGTATAATTTTAAACAGTGGAATTGAGTATTGGCGACCAAAACTTTGGTCGCTAAAGACCTGTCTTTTTGCCGACTAAAACCTTTTTAGTCGCCAAAACCTTCTGCGACCGTTTATTCACGACAAAACCGGCGACTAACAAATTTAGTCGGGGAAGGTAAAAAGGCGACTTTTGGCGACTAAAAATGGACCTTTGGCAACTAAAAATTTTGTTGCCAAAGGTGATTTTTCTTGTAGTGAAAGAACTTGAGATGACAAAGGAAGAACATTCCATAAT
The DNA here is from genome assembly GCA_025200525.1 of Camellia lanceoleosa. Lineage (NCBI taxonomy): Eukaryota > Viridiplantae > Streptophyta > Magnoliopsida > Ericales > Theaceae > Camellia > Camellia lanceoleosa. Next base: position 66,035,079 of record CM045759.1, on the reverse strand, counting down.
GATTGCGGACATTTTTAATATGGACTTTCGGCTGAAAGCTTATTACATAATGCACAAGAATGAAATTTTCGCAAAGTGGTCCGCACATATGAGCAACTCAAATTATTATTTTTCCCTGCCTCCTAATGAATATTTGGGGGAGAATGTACTTTTCATTTTGCAATGTCATTTATTTTCCAATATAATTTTTAGTATTTCTGTTTCAATGTAATTTTTATTTTGCAATGTAATGTATTGTTTCATTATAATTTTGATTTTGCAATGTAATATATTTTTCAATATAATTTTAATTTTTCATTTTTATTATGAAAAAATACAGACTTATTGAAATGAAGACAATAATTTTTCAATTATTTAATTTTTTTTCAATTTTTTAATTTTTTATATTTGTCTAGTCGGGAAGAATGTAAATATTTAATTTTTTTTACAAAAAGTTTTGAAAAAGTCACAAAAGATAAAAAATAAATAATAAAAAAATACTAAAAAACTTATATCCAAATAACACCTAGAAAATTGAAGGAAAAGTTTGTTAAAATTTACCAAAATGACATGTGATTATTGGAGCACTATTGTTATAATTTGATAATTTACTACTGTTCAATACTAAATTATAACAATAATAAATAGTATTATAACATTTGTCATTGAAAATGTCGTAGGAGAGTATATGTCATTTTAATTTACCCTTCTTTTATGATTGAGATGATTGAGTGGGGTGCAAGGAAAAAGTGATTTGGTTTTCAAGTATGGTGAACTTTTGGAATTGTGTATTATGATGGAGATGTTCTCTCTCATCCCTGAGCATGGACCAATTGAGGAAGGAACTTCCCACTTTAGCCTTGAGCAAGAACCACTTTTTTTTTTTTCTTTCTTTTTTCCCCCTCATTTCAGTAACTTTAAAGTGAAAATGGGGAAGTGGGAAAATGAATTCATTTGGTTGCCACTTCCTATGGGAGTCATGGGAAGCAATTTGAAACCCTCCGCACTATGGTTTGAGATTGTTGGGAAGTGCCAACATTGGATTGAAGGAGAGACATGTTAATAATTAGCTGCTCTAAAAGCTCAAAATGATGAAAATAATAATATTTTAGATAATGGTTGATTTATTGAAATGAATGTGTAATAAAATGAATATGTTTTAATATTTTTACAGAATAAAAATGAATATTTTAATAAACTAAGGCTTCGTTTGGGAATAGACTTTTTTAGTAACTTTTTGATTTTTGGTTAAAATATGATGTAAAAAAAAAAACTAGTATATTTGGGATGAATTTTTGATTTTTTACAAAAAGATATGTAAAAAGTAGAGAAAAAATGAAATCTTTGATTTTTTTGTATAAGTTATTGACTTTTTGAATTTTTTTAGTAACTTTTTGACTTTTAAATTAAAAAATAATATTGTCAAATGAGGCCTAAGTATTATCTAAGTTTTTACACGTCAAAACTTCACGTTGTGAAATAAATAAAAAATTATATATCTAGAGTTTGAAAAATGGTGCAGATTCACGAGACTCTTATACGTTGTCTTACTCCAACGTGCAAAAAAATTGTTTTTATGATTTAAACACATGACCAAAAAAATAAAAAAAGCTTGAGTCCAATTTGTGGCAAGACGTTAGGAAGGAATTCTCATTCAAAAACTACAAAAGAGAGAGAGAGAGAGATTATCACATTCACATGTTAAAAGCTAGAGGTGGAGGAGGGAAGCTTAAATCTCAAATTAGCTGCAAGATTCCAACATTCACCAACCTCTATACCTACCAACACATACATAAATTTCAAAGAAATGATGAGTATGCACTTGTTCATTCATGCTATAGAGGATGATATCTATCAAAAGCACAAATAAAATAAATCACCCATAAATTGCGGTAAAGAATTTGGAGAAAGTTGAGACCCCCATCCCATCAATACAACCCTGCACATGCTTGACAATTATACATATGCACCGAACCACTAAATAGAACACAACAATTTATATTTATTTATTACAGAATTAGCCTAATTAATTAATTTTTTATTAGCAGAACCCTAAAACCACAGTGCATGTAACAGTTAAAATAGTAACAATGGTAGGGGTCTAAATTTTGTGGCTCAAAAATAACTTAAATGACTAAAACGACATCGTTTTGAACACAAAACAACATTCAAATAGTCAAAACGACGTCGTTTTGGTCATTTAAACCATTTTTGAGCCACAAAATTAGGACCCCCAAACATTTTTCGTTAAAATAGATACACAAGTGGGAAAGGATTGCCGTTTTGTCACCTTTGTTCCATTAAATGAGGAGTCGTACAGCTGATGGAGTATTATTTATTTTTATTTTTTTCTTTAGTTATTAAAGCTTTGTTTGACAAAAAAAAAAAAAAATTGAAATTAAAAAAGATACAAAAGACAAAATAATTTAAATAAGTTAATAAGATAAATGTTATATTCAAACCATAATTATTTCACTTTTCTCATAAAAGTCAAAAATGGTAAAAGAGCCAATCCAAACGAACTTTTTAATCCAAAATTAAAAAAATTTCAACTCAAAAAATCTGACCAAACCACAACTAATGATTGTTTGTAATGTAGAAGTATAATCTTTATTTTTGAAATATGAAAAAAAAAAAACTGAGGTAGTGGTTGGTTTGGATTTTAAAAATATGTTTTTTTAAAAAAAATTAAAATTAAAAATTAATTTTGTAAAAAAAATTAAAATAATCAAAAGTACTTATCATTCTTATATAATTTTTTTAGGACAAAAATAATTTTTTAAAATTTTAAAAAATATATTTAATATTTATTTTTATCAAATTAATTTTTATTTTAAATTTTTTTTCTAAAAATCATTTCAGAAACACAAATCAAACATGACCTAAAATGTTACACATATATATCTATAATTATTATCAAATAAAGACAAACAAGTGATGCCTTGTGTATTTACATTATGATCATGTTCGTTTAGAAATATGATTAGAAGACTACTAAGGTAAGTAATATGCAAGTTTTTTTTTTTTTTTTTGGCGTATATATATTTTAAATATTTTAGGATTATTATGTATATATATTATAAAATTGTTTAGCTAGAGTGGGATAAATAAAAATCCCATATTAGTAGTCCGATCTAGATTAACAATCCAGCCAGACAATATTAGTCCTATATGTTCCTTAGTTCAATCCCCCTCTAATTTTCCTAAACGAACACACCCTATGAACCACGTGATAGCTAAATTTTATTATTATTATTATTATTATTATTATTGTAATTAATGGGATTGATATGAACGAGATTATTGATAAAATTGTGAGATAACTTATACTATGACAATGATTTCTTGAATCTCGTAGATTCGGATAAATACTATTTATTGGGCCTTGGGGGCCTACCCAATTTTTTTTGAATATTTCGATAATTTCTTGTTACTTCCACGTTATCCTAATTCTATACTTATAAATAGATAAACGGACACCTCTTATATAGTAGAGAGTTATATTATTTTCTAATCATAGTAAAAATCACAATAGCTAACTCTATTCTGGAATAAATCACGTAAAATCTTGTATTCTATTTGTTTTTTCATTCTTTTTGTATTTCATCTCTCACCGATCCTACTTTGAAAGAGTTAATGCCTAAGATGAATGTGATAAAAAAATTGCATATATGACGGAATTGTGGGTAAGTAATACCATGACTCAAGGAATTGTGGGTAAGTAATACCATGACTCAAGGAATAGAGTACAAAATTTCCCAAAGGTTATATGGAAGGATATTTGGTTAGGATGATACAAAGAATGAGATTAAGAAGATAAAATTATTTTTTGCTATTGGATGAAAGCGGAAAATAGTCTGTTAAACCTAATCCCCCAATGCCACCGCCTACATATCATACTTGATCTTTCATTTTTTTTTTTTTTTTGTTTCATTTCATCTCTCATGTCGACACTAAAATTATCCAAAGATCTTACAATCTGCACACAAATGTAAAATTTAAAAATATATAAGAGTCAAGCGCCTTTAGAAGTGACTAATTCCTATCCTACTACAAAAATTTTAGTTTTTTGCAACGGCATTTTACTCCAAATGTCGTCTCAAAATTTTCTTAGCGACGATAAATGAATTTTAGTGACGACAAAAGAGAGGTCACAACAGAAGGCGTTGCTAAAACGTTTTAGCGACGACATAACCTTTTTGTTTGCAACAACAAGTGTTGCCTTTTACGACGGCATTTTACTATCGCATATAATATATAAAAAATTGAGATCTTTTGTGACGGCAATGTTGTACCATCACTAAAAGTTTTATTTGATACGATAAAAAAATGCCGTCATGAAATGTTTTTTTATTGCAACGGCATGACCTCTGTTACCAATTTCTTTTGCAACGGTATTGCCTATGTTGCCAAAAAAATACATTTTAATTCTAATGTTTTTTGCGATGGTATGGTGCCGTCGCAAAAAAAAAAAAAAAGTAATAAAATTATTAAAAATATTAAAATTAACTATATTACATGAAAAAAAATTGAAAAAGAAACCAATAATTGCATAATAATATAAAAATTCCTGTATAGAAATAACAATTTCTCCATAATAAAAATATTTTTACATTCATAACTATACATCAACAAAATTACCCACTATATAATGTTTCATAACACATATATAATGTTTAAATACATAATGTTGTTCACAATTCAAATAACATAAACCAAAAACAAAAGTTTTCCTCATCATTATCCGTGGGTAACAAAAACAAAAGCCAGTCGCATTTTTCACAGGCATATATTTCACAAGAAGCAAACTCCTACTCGGGAAATATCTGAAAACAAAAAAACAAAAATAATTAATGACAATTTAATTATGTGTTAATATATTAATTACAAAAAAACATAAAAATTTAACTACTATACAATTACAAAGATAATTAAGTAAATAATTTTGCTTAGACTGAAATCCAGCTCTAACTCCCAAACCGGGAATTCGATTCGAGTCCCGTCTTCTCCCACAAGTATCTCATGCCAAGGCGGTTGTGTGTGCTAAGTTTCGTACTAATCCAACCTCATTTGGTTATTTTGGGGCGTCAACATCTCGAATTCTAAGTTTCTTAAGGAACTAGTTTGCCTAGACCGAAAATCCGGCTCTAACTCCCAAACCAGGAACCCGATTCGAGTCTTGTCTTCTCCCACAAGTCTCTCGTGCCTAAACAGTTGTGTGTGCCAAGTTTCGTGCTAATCCGACACCGTTTGGTGATTTTGAGGTATCAACACCTTGAATTTTATGTTTCTTAAAAAACTAGTTTACCTAAACCGAAATCTGGCTCTAACTCCAAAATTGGGAACTCGATTGGAGTCTCATCTTTTCTCACAAGTCTCTTGTGTCAAGGCTATCGTATGTGCCAAGTTTTGTGCTAATCTAATGCCATTTGGTGATTTTGAGGCGTCAACACCTCGAATTTTAAGTTTTTTAAAGAACTAGTTTACCTAGACCGAAATCCGACTCTAACTCCAAAATTGAGAACCCAATTCGAGTCTTGTTTTCTCCCACAAGTCTCTCATGCCTAAGTGATCGTGTCTGCCAAGTTTCGTGCTAATCCAACATCGTTTGGTGATTTTGGGGCGTCAACATCTCGAATTCTAAATTCCTTGAATGCAGTGACGTCTTAAATAAGATCAAGAGACGTTACAATCTCCAATGTAATTATGAATCTTAAACTTTAAATCCTTGAACTATTTCATATAACATATATAAGAAAATCTTCTCCTCCACATCCCATCAGACATGGATAACTAAAGACCATAGATGTCATGTCCCAAAATTTGAACAATTAAATATTAAATTAAGACTAAACTCCAATCAATATTCCATCATCCAAATCCTAAGGGTGAAACAAAATCTAAACGTTCACGTCTCGAGCGGGGTTTAAGTAAATTTTCATCATCAAAAGGTTACAAGGGATTAAAAAAAAAAAAAAACATACACCATAATTTCATAACTAACTAATACCTCCAACATTAAAGTAACAATAAATAGTCAAAATAACTTAAATAATGTAAAGTTACAAACCATGCCAAATTATGAAAATACTAAGGTCATAAAAAAAAAAAAAATACATAAACTAATATCAACCTTAAGCTCAAGAAAAGAAAAGAAGTCCAAACGACATATCCAACAACTATAGTTATTTCTCTTTACCATCGTAGTTTCAACTAATCCTGTAAAGAAAAATCGGCTGCGCTCAAACAGAACGCACCTGAGTTGCCAAGAGACAAAACAGGTTAGTATACAGGTACACTGGCATGAGTACAAGATTTAACACCCACGTCCATCAGACACAAACAAAAATACATTTAATTTTTGTTACGGGACAAGACAAGTAGTTTCACCCGTACCGTGACAAATGAGTAGTTTCTCGAGATATGGTGGCATTTAGTTTCTTACACGTACTCAACGAAATATAAATTCAGTATAAAATAAACAAAATAAAAATAAAAATATGGTAGGTCAATTCTACATAAAAATTTAGTAAGATCCACCATTCTACAAAAAAATAAAATTAGTATAATTTAATCATAAGTAATTTGCTGGAAAAGTATAAAAATGTACTGTTTTATGCTTAAATAATTCGAATTGACCAAAACTCAAAGAATAAAAGTTGTACTGAATCAAATTTCCTAAAAGGTAAAGCGGACGAATTTAATAGAAACTGAACAGGTTAAGAGAAAAACTTAATAGAAAATTCTAACCTAAATTTGATTGAAAAATTTGGCACTGAAAACGAAAAGAAACTGTTGTAAGATGAATTTTTTTGAAAAAGTTCAAAACACAAAAAGTGTTCAGAATAATGTTTTACTTCATTTCACGTGAAATCAATAAAAATGAGCTCGTTTTGTGGGTTAAAACAACCTCTAAAATCTGCATTACTAAAATGAATCAAAATTACTATAACCAAGATCATCCAATTATAAGTTCTAAGCAATCTTTTTAATAAAAAGTTAAAACACAAAAGTTGTCTAGAATCATGTATACATGCATCTGCTCAAATTTCATAATTTATCGAGGCCGTTTACTATTTTTCAATATGTACAAATCAATACAATTCACACTATAACAATATACTCATATTTAATTTTATACCTTAACTCTACCACTTTGGTCTCCACTTCCGGCCTACACATATATCCTATGTGCCTCCCGTATACCTAAGACCGCTCTGAAGCCAAACTTGCATGGGAATATCGTCCCGAGTTTGACCCATACTCCCTAAATGGATAGCATATACGTATGCGCATAAATCAAAACACTCGTCTACTCATGAGAACGAAGCAACAATATATATATACACAATCTTTTATCTACTCATGAGAACAAACATAACACTGCCAAGCCTAAGGCATTCAAATAAATCTCATAATCCTCACTATTTTTTTTTTTTTCCTTCTTATACACTCTTTCTCACCATCACTCAAATAAAACAACAATACATGGAGTCATGGTGGAGTATAAAGAATTCATCTATGGGTTCCAAGTTTATTTTAATTTCATATAACCATGAGTGTGATTACAACCATAAAAAGAAATACATATAAAAACTCTAAACCTGACATACACAACTAATCAAAATAATTAAAATCAATCTATCATCTTCATGTAAATACAAAATCAAACTAACATCAAATAAATAAAAATAATGAATTAAACATAAATCAAGAGAAGTGAATTTTGTACTCACAATATTTTTTTAAATATTAAAGAATAACATAAAAAATTAATAGAGCTACCAAAATAAAATCTTAATATTTTTTTTTCAACGCCTCACTTGCTCTCGGCTTTCTTGGATAAAACACATAGCACTCTTTGGTTTTCTTAGATGATCACAGAGTCCCTCTTGATTTATCTCTCTCTCTCTCTCTCTCTCTCTCTCTCTCAGCATTAACTCTTTCTCGCACTCAGCTGCTTTTTTTTTTTTTTTTGGGTGAGTGTCTAAGCTTTGTACCCTAATTGACATTATATAATAGTATATTTTATTTTATTAAACAACTACGACATATATAAATATATTATATATTTTATCAATATATAAAATATTTTTTTTATATATAAAATATATAAATATATAAATATTCAGATTAATTATATATAATTAATTAACACATTAAATTAACTAAAAATCACATTAAATTCTTATGTATCCATACAATTAATAAAGCTAAAAATAAGATAAAGTAGTAATAAATAATAATAAATAAATAAATAATAGCTTAGTAAAAATCAGGGTCGCTACAATAGACCGAGAGACATTGATTGATATCAACATTGCTCTCACATTTTCATAAACAAATCTAGTTGAGACCCGCCTTCATGTATTGAGATAGGTCTTTTCTCCTTATAAACAACTTCATAATGTTTTTTTTGGATTCATAAAAATTATAACAGCAACACAATGTGTCAACTGTTTCCAAAACATCTCTTATGGGTTTCAAGAATCCATTCGTAGATGTTTGCCAATAACATTTAGGGTAAAAAATCCTAAATTGCATTTGTTGTTTGGAAAGAGAGTTTTGGGTAACTTTAGTGCAAACTAGAGAAACAACAACATGGATAGTGAATACAAGCACATAGAACAAGAAAAAATCATCAACACTACAAACTAAAACAAGAAAAGCATCCACTTTTTGTAACATATGTATATCTAGCCGCTTGCATAAAAATGAAGAATATTGTGAACCTAAAATGAAATGAACAATCAATAATTTTCAATTCAAACAAAGTCAATGATTTAATTTAACAAATGAGACCAGAAGACTGCCATTTAACAAAAGTTGAAGCAAGGATTTACAGAATAGCAGCAGAAGAGAGCCTTCATAATCAAGGTTGGTGGCAAAGCCCAAAAAGGAGAGGACCTAAACTAATGATAATAATAAGTCATATGATGCACCTACAATATTAATCTTTCAGTCAGCTGCTTGAGAGAATGAACATATAGAATAAAAATATGTTCAAAAAAAATATATAGAATAAATGAAATTCAGTAACAATGTTGCTGAACCCTATTAAGGCCTCTATGGGCATCATTATTGTGTTTAAGTTTTAGTACTGTGTTTAGAACGACTAATATGATGCAAATTTTGTTTGCTATCTTCCCATCCAATATAGAACCTAAATTATATTTTGTTTGTGCATTACAGGATAGGATCCACACATTCATGTGCAGACCAATTCTCAGTTGACAAAGGCCATCATAAAATCAAAAACATTGCACATACCAATCTCAGTGCTAGCTTTGCTGAAGTAGGATATATGATAGTGCATATTTTGTTCCAGTGCTTTGGGAGCTCTGAAGCCAAAACCTTAGCGGTTGCTGAAGAAAAATTCAAAAATTAAATTAAATTTTATCAAGTAGTTGTGAGATTCCAAGTGAAACGTAGAAAGACGGCTCAATGTCAAAGAAATTAAATGTTGTTAATAGAAAATTTTAAATTAGGATGAAGTTGAATTCCTAGAGCAGTACAAGTTTTTCTTCTATAGTTGGAAAAGTTCAAAGTTGTGCTTTGCTTATGGTTTATTTACACTAACAAACATATCGGGTCAATAAATTAATGTAAATATAAAACAAATAAAAATAAAACGGAGAAAGAATGACGCATTTTGATGTGCCACAAAGAAAGGTGACCATCCTTGAATGGTCCAATGAATAATTTGGCAGGGAAAAAAACCCAAATTGCAACAAAAGCAGGAATAGTTAACAAAAAATCTAAAATTCATCCAATACCATAACTTAAAAGAAATAATCCCATAGACTGTTGCGGTTGTAACCATACTCCTACAAAATATGCAGAAAACATTCTCATAATACTATTTTGATTTAGAGGAATGACAAGGGTAACAAATTGACAATCTGTCTACACAACATAATAGACCAAATATAGTTTATTTGCTTCGTACCATAAGGCTTTGAATCTAATCCAACATGAAGCATCAATTATAAATGCTTCCTCATTTGTGGAAGAAAGATTTAAAAAAATATAAAGCATAAAGAGATCAAAAACATAATGAAAATTCAGCACCTAATATTTCATTTACAAATCACATGCTCACCATAGACTCCTAGAACTCAGCTCCAAGATAGCCACTGGAAACACAGAATCGGTTGTCTAATAGCAAATAGTATGACGAGAGGTGTATATTGAAAAACAGACAAAATATGACCAAAGGGCATTCCAAGTTGAGAAACAAAGCATAAAAAATAAGACATACGTCTTATGTATGGCAGGTTTTTTCATTAAAGAAAAAATAGTAGTTTAACATACTTAATAAAGCTTTTGAGGAGCCCCTCATCAATGACAACGGAGAAGTTGCTTTTTGTACTTACTTTTGTAGAGGTTTAGGAAGTTTAGATGGCACACTAGGCCTGCAATAAACCAATAATAGAAACAGAATTAGATTTGTCTAATCATGTTGTGAAGCCAAGTGAGGGATCTAATGTTCCCAACTGCAAACAAACCAACTAATGTAGAGACCAAAACATAAATGTGTGAATCTTCTAGATATAAAAAAATACAACAAAAACAAGGAAGCTGGTTGATGAAGAAAACCTATTTCAGAACATAGAGGATGTGCATATACAGATACTTGAATACCTCAAACTGGAACTAGAAGGAGAGAAAGGCAACATAATAAGGATTATGATTTCTTTTTTATTTTTTCTTTCTAATTGTAGGTTGCTAAATTAGATGAGATATTATGGCATCATTTCCCACACTTTTGCCAAAATATAGATACAGTAATGATACACAATAAACAAAAATGTCAGGTGTAATGCACTTAGTCTTCAATAAAGTTCCTAGGGTTATCACATACAGCTTAAGTCTCTGAGGGGAAAAAAATAGAGAATATAAATGTAATAACCCTCACCACTGATTACCGATTAATTGCCGATTACTGCTAAACTGAGAATGATTATAATTGATAATTGAATTGATTGAAATCTTGAATCGATCGATTGATCAGATTCTTAAATGCATTCTATCTGTTGATCATTTGATTATCTGTTCATATCTTTGTGTTTAAACTGCAAATTGAAGGCCTTATCGGCGGCCGAATCTGAAATCGATTGATGTTTTATGATCATCACAATTTATGTGATTTTATGGTGTAATTATCTGAAAATTGTTTTGGTATGATTAATTTAGATTAAATCAAGTCAAGTGGCAAGAGTTTAACTTATTTACCGAAATGCCACTTGAGTGGCCCACTACTTTGCACACTTAGAGGCTTGATTACATTGAAACAAATATTTGCTCAACCCTTTTCCCTTGCTCTTGCCGACCTTAGAGAGAGTGGGAGGCTTAGAAGAAAGGTTTGGCTCCATCTTGTGAATTGCTTGGTGATCTTGAAGGAATTGTAGTATTAATTGCTAAATAGAGCTTCTAAGTTTGTGTTTGAAGACTTAGGTAAGGAAATTCAACCCCTCATTGTTGTCTTTAAGTTGATTCTTGCATGATTTATGTCAAATTGTAGAGCTAAGGCATGATTTAGTTCTAGCATGTTGAATTGAAGCTCATTCCATGCATGCATGTGTATATTGAAGAGCTTTGAGTTGTTTTCATGGCAAAAGGTTACATGCATGTTCATGTTTGTATTATAGATCATGATTTCATCATGTTTTGGAAATAATTGGCTCATTAGAGCATGTTTTGAAGCTTGCAAATTGTTTAAAGTTCATGCATGTTCATTTGAAATCATGTTCATGAAATTTGGGTTGAAATTGGATTTAATTAAAACACCCTTGGGCTTTGATTTATTAAATTGATCTTTGAATCATGTTATTATGTGTTTACAAATGTTTTCCAGAAATTTGGCCCAAGAGGATTGAATTTAGTGCATTTAAACTTGGTTTTTGGCTTGAAGGTGCAATCTGGGTTTTCCAGATTTTGCACTCCCGCTCGAGCGGGGAAAGTGGCGCTCGAGCGGGGAATTCGAGCATCCAGTACTTTGCACTGTTTTGTAGTCCGCTCGAGCGGTGCATTGTGCGCTCGAGCGGGGTCATGCGTCTCACGCTCGAGCGGGCATCGAGCGTGAATTTCACCTATCTAGTACTTTGTGGTCCATTCGAGTAGGTAAGTTGACGCTCGAGCGGGGACCTTTGTTTGCCTGTCCGCTCGAATGAAGTAACCTACGCTCGAGCGGGACCCTGTTTCACTGAAAACTCTGAAAATATTTTCTGAGTGCATCTTTACATCCTCTTTCCATCCTACGCATTCCTAGGGCATATTTAAGGCATCTTATTGAGGATATAGATGTAGAACACACCGAGGCAAATTAAGGATTAAGTTATCATCTTTCCCAACTGTGTAGCTTCGTGTGTGTTCAATCTGTAACTGTGTAGGGTTGGCTTTCCGAGGAGATGCTCTAGCTTACTGTAGCCCAGAACTCTGTGAGTAACAACTGTGTAAAGATATGTTCAAAATGATTATCTTCTGAACAATTGAACTGTACTGCTTTCTGAACTGATATTATTAACTGAATGAATGTATGTCCTATATTCTGAACTATATTGTGGCATCCTTAGCAACTACTGTTACTGTTACAGAGATCTCTGTCGGTTCCCTCGTTGGAACCATTACTGTTTATTGATTGATGGCCATCATTTACTGTTCGGTCTTTTAAGACCTATTGTTTACTGTTATGCTAACGGATGTACCACATATGATTGTTTACTGTACTGAACAACTAATGTATTGATTGACATGAACTGTTTTCATTACTGTAAGAACATTCATTCTAAACCCCTTTACGCTTTATGTTATTCACTGGGCTTTGGCTCACTGCTTATATATATATGTAGGTGAACAGGCACCAGACCGGAGCTAGGAGCGTCGGGGTAGACTCCTAGTTTTGTCCAGCCAACCACTGTGCCTCACTGCGAGGTTCCGAGCCTGTCTAGCTAAGGCTATGGGGTGTTTTAGTTTTCCTTCTTCTTTTCTGTTTTATAGTGACTGTATAGACTGACTGTTACTGTACTGTCTAATGGGGATTAGGCCCCTGTTTTGTATGATTGTAAATATTGTGCATACTGTTCTGTACTGTATGTATGTATATGTATGAAAAATCTTTTTGAATACAGACCGTCACAGCTCATTAGACATTGTTGATTTACTGTATTGGCTTCCGCCATGTCCTCACTGCTTTTCTTTGTATTCTTGTTAGCGGGCATTGATAATCTTGGATTCTTGGCGGATTCTGATGCTAAACCCATAGGGGCGGGTTTAGGTTGTGACAATAAACAAAAAAAGAAATTTGAGTCTTGAATTCATTCAGAGGAAAGTGAAGAAAGGAAAGAAAGTGAAGAAATGAAAGAAAGTGAAAAATAAAGGCAGATGTCACGACCTAAACCCGCCCCTACAAGTTTAGTATCGTAACCGGCCAGTAATCCTGGGATTACCGAAGGCCTCTGAGACATATTAACATAATATTAGGGGTTAGCGAAAGCAAATAACAAATATACAACGTCTATTAAGCTCTGCAGACTTATATGAGATAGAAAAATTTGAAACTTTTTATATACATTGTACGAGCACGAAATAATTTTTTCGTATAATCCTGTTGATCAAGTTTGCACTCCTCCAAATGTCGTCGCTTTGCCACCTGAAAACACAAACGTGAGCTAACCGGCTGGTGTGTACCAGAAACCCCTTCCGATGCCTAAGTCAGCAACTAGACAATAGACAATAAGCTCTGTGTATTCTTAAGTAAGAATTGGGATACCTGTACATAGGTCCTGCTATGAGCTTTTATAGATTCTGCTTGGCCCAATCCTAGTAGGATTCTAACTCTCCTTATAAGACTCCTCTTACGAATCACACACCCTACTCACTACCAACCAAGTGAGATGGTTTGCACAATCCTAGTAGGACTCTACTCTCCTTAGCAGAGTCCTCCTAGGAATTACATTCCCAAGGATAATGCATATTCTGATAATTCCTTACTCACTACTTGTCTAAGTGAGATAGCCACACTCTGTTCGGCTGCTGATGCCCAATCGAGATAACCGGCTTTGAACCGCACCGTGTTTTACCGAGCTGTACGCAACTCAGCCTTTTAGAAATAAAACACTACAGACTCCAAGTTACACAGTTCAAGGTCCAGTAATCACCACCGACCAGTTTGCATGATCACGTATTGCTTTGAATCCTCTCGCCAGGCTACCTCTAGCTCGGCTTCCTATATACGGCCGACATAACACTTCGGCTCCTTATACGTGGCCGACATAGCACTTCGGCTCGTCCACAGACCGCAACTAGAGCTCACCGACCGGCCTATTAACCATTGTTCCCACACCGAGCTATCCTGAGCTCGTAACTTGGCCCACAACGCGACCCAATATTCAGAAACAATGCTTCCTAGCTCAGCCCAATTTGCCTATACAAATTACCCTCTCAATTGCCCCTTAATTCCATCTGCAAAGCATGTTTGGGATTATTGACTTTCAGCTGAGCTACCGAAGTCCAACCGCATTAAAACAATGATTCCAGCCGAGATAAAACTATGATTCCAACCAAGATAAAACTATGATTCCAGCTGAACTAAAGCTTGTTCGGCATCCTGAAATTGCACTGGTCGCACGGCCTGTCGCCCCAAAAAAGTCTGACATCACGTCCTTCCCAAGACGCGTCAATTGCCCCATCGTACTATGCCAGCCGTTTCACTTTGCCCAAAAATTTTGAAAAGGGGCCCGCCGTTTTGTCTTCAACATTTAAATTCTTCAAGTTCGCAATCGCACGAGAAGGCGTTCTTTTTGTGTAACCGGGTTATATGTCCCACCTTTTGTAATCATCACCCAATTGATAAAAATTTTCGATCTCTTTGCTCGGTTACCGTGTTTCTTTTTCAATGTTTTGTATCATTTCGACTGCACATCTAACCAAATTAATTAGCTTGGCCTTACCTGATCCTGCCAACCTACTTGAGTCGTGATCCTTATCTCGGCTGAAGAATGAAAAATTTGTTGGTCAAACCGCCAACCTTCTTCAGCCTAAATCCTTATCTCGGCTAGAGAAAGAGAAATTGTTGGTTATTCCTGCCAACCCTTTTCAGCCTAGATCCTGATCTCGGCTGAAGAGAACAAAATGTTGGTTATTTTGGCCAACCCTCTTCAGCCTAGATCCTGATCTTGACTGAAGAGAACAAAAGGTTGGTTATTCCTGCCAACCCTCTTCAGCTTAGATCCTGATCTCGGCTGAAGAGAGCAAAATGTTGGTTATTCCTGCCAACCCTCTTCAGTCTAGATTCTGATCTCGGCTGAAGAAAATAAAATGTTGGTTATTCCGGCCAACCTTATTCAGCCTAGATTCTGATCTCAGCCAAAGAGAACAAAAGGTTGGTTATTCCTGCCAACCCTCTTCAGCCTAGATCCTGATCTCGGCTGAAGAGAGCAAAATGTTGGTTATTCCTGCCAACCCTCTTCAGTCTAGATCCTGATCTCGGCTGAAGAAAATAAAATGTTGGTTATTCCGGCCAACCTTCTTCAGCCTAGATCCTGATCTCGATTGAAGAGAACAAAAGGTTGGTTATTCCGACCAACCCTTTTCAGCCTAGATCCTGATCTCGGCTGAAGAGAACAAAATGTTGGTTATTCTTGCCAACCCTCTTTAGTCTAGATCCTGATCTCGGCTGAAGAGAACAAAATGTTGGTTATTCTGGCCAACCCTCTTCAGCCTAGATCCTGATCTCGGCTGAAGAAAACAAAAGGTTGGTTATTTCGGCCAACCCTCTTCAGCCTAGATCCTGATCTGGGCTGAAAAAAACAAAATGTGGTTATTCTTACCAACCTTCGTAATTGCCCCCCAGTTGGGCAAAGACTTTTGCGCAGTCGGTCTACTTGTCAATCGTGTTAACTCTTGCTAAAGGCTTTTTGTCTGGTATCGCTGTTGTGCCGGACTTTTACTTGGTGTGCACCCCATCTTCCTCTACCTAGATGTGTTGATGCACTCTCTCCATCAGGGCTTCCATAGTAAGGGGTGGCGTCATTGTCATTGAATCCCTTAACTTATTGCCAACCGGCAAACCTTGTTTGTATCGTGTGATAGCTAGGTTTGTGGGGCAATCTCCAATCTGATTAAAAGTCTCCCAATGTCGATTATTGTAAGACCCTAATGTTTCCTTCTCACCTATATCTATGGAAAGAAGCTAGTCAATCTCTACAGGCGTCTTGGTGTTTGTTCTGAATCTGGTCACAAATGCCTCCGCTAGTTGTGCCCATGAAGCTATGCTACCTTTTGGCAACCTTTCAAACCATGTTAGACCCAGGTCACCTAGGCTGGAAGGAAATAGGATACATATTAGAGCCTCGTTTCATCTTTCAAACCATGTTAGACCCAGGTCACCTAGGCTGAAAGGAAATAGGATACATATTAGAGCCTCGTTTTACCGATACACCGCCATAACCTGGTGGAAGTGGCTCAAGTGCATGTAGGGGTTCGACTTTCCCTCATAATAGTGAATTTAGGGTGGTGGAAGCCTGAGGGTAGTGGTGCGTTCTCTATCGCTGGAACGAACGGTGAACTCTGCAATCTTATTAACGCTTTATTTGCCGGTTCATAGGCAAGACGCGGCTCTGGCATTCCAACCTCGACACTCCCATGTGTTCTAGGAGCCAACCGTTGTAATGCGGAGACTGTGCGGGGGTCGCGAGCTTGAGTGTCTTCTCTCATTCAAGCCCCTTCTTCAAGCATTGTCCGCAGGTCCGCCGTCCTAGGCAACTCCGTATGCCTAGATGTCGGTTGGTGCGTGTGCGAAGGCCAATAGCTGCTTTCCTCTATTTGTGACCTTTCAGTCCTCGTCCTCTCAGACCTGGAGTAACGAGCCGTGGAAGTCCTTGATTGAGTGTCGCCTATTCTAAGGTTTCTACTTTCTGCTTGTGATGGCGTGACTTGTCTGTCACGATCTTCTGAGTGGCGAGGGTACGCCCTGCTCTTGCCCACCTCTTATTTCGCCGCCCCTTTTCCCTTTATCTGGCGCTTCATAGTCTCCATGTTTACCGCCATCTTCCGTATCAATTCGTCTTGCTCCCTTACTCGATCTTCTAGAACTTGAGGATCCAACATTCGCCTTTGCCTTTCAGGGCTTTGAGAGTGACGAGGACTGGAGCCCTGTCTTTCACGGGTATCTCTCCGCGGGTTCCGTCGCTGGGAATCTAACTCTACCATGGATGGGATAAAAAGTAAGCCTTCGCACCTTCCGCCTCCTTCTGGGGTTTGCCCACCAATGGCAAAATGTAGCAAGTCTTCATTGTGCGCCATTGAAATCAGTTGAAAGAAAACTTAATCAAGACATTCGTTTTTTGTGATTGTAATTCCCACAGACGGCGCCAATTGTACGAGCACAAAATAATTTTCTCGTATAATCTTGTTGATCAAGTTTGCACTCCTCCAAATGTCGTCGTTTTGCCACCTGAAAACACAAACGTGAGCTAACCGGCGGGTGTGTGCTGGAAACCCCTCCGATGCCTAAGTCAGCCACTAGACAATAGACAATAAACTCTATGTATTCTAGAGTAAGAATTGGGATACCTGTACATAGGTCCTGCTATGAGCTTTTATAGATTCTGCTTGGCCCAATCCTAGTAGGATTCCAACTCTCCTTATAAGAGTCCTCTTATGAATCACACACCCTACTCACTACCAACCAAGTGAGATGGTTTATACAATCCTAGTAGAACTCTACTCTCCTTAGCAGAGTTCTCCTAGGAATTACATTCCCAAGGATAATGCATATTCTGATAACTCCTTACTCACTACTTGTCTAAGTGAGATAGCCACATTCTGTTCAGCTGCTGATGCCCAATCGAGATAACCTGCTCTGAACCGCACCGTGTTTTACCGAGCTGCACGCAACTTGACCTTTTAGAAATAAAACACCACAGACTTCAAGTTATGCAGCTCAAGGTCCAGCAATCACCACTGACCGGTCTGCATGATCACTTATTGCTTTGAATCCTCTCGCCGGGCTACCTCCAGCTCAGCTTCCTATATACGGCCGACATAACACTTCGGCTCCTTATACGTGGCCGACATAGCACTTCAACTCGCCCACAGACTGTAACTAGAGCTCACCGACCGGCCTATTAACCATTGTTCCCACACCGAGCTATCCTGAGCTAGTAACTTGGCCCACAACGCGACCCAATATTCAGAAACAATGCTTCCTAGCTCGGCCCAATTTGGCTATACAAATTACCCACTCATACATAATTACACATTATTCTTATGTCATCATATAAATACAGATTAGGTAAAAAGAGACTCAGCCTTATATACAAAATAAACAAGGACTTGTTTAACCAACAAGAAAACAAAACTTGAACTTTATGTACTTAGCCATAACCACTAGACATATCCGGAACCTCCACGGGAGGCACTGTCACGACCCAAACCCGCCACTATGGGTTTAGTGCCGTAACCGGCCAGTAATCCGAGATTATTGAAGGCCTACTTAACGGTAAGACAGTAATACAGAGTACAGGGGCATAGCGGAAGCCAATACAGTAATTAAACAATGTCCAATGAGCTGTGTCAGTGTGTATGTAAAAAGACTTTTCATTCGAATGCACATTCATGACGAAGCAGTTTATACATATATATACAAACATTCAAAACGAGGACAAGCCCTATTATAACAGTACAGTGCAGCGCTATCAGTCTATACAATATCCCAAGACAGATACAGAGATAGACAGGGGAAATTAAAACATCCCTAAGCCATAGCTTGGCAGGCTCGGAACCTCGCAGTGAGGCGCAGTGGTTGGATTGACAAAAAGGGGAGTCTGACCCACGTTTCTAGCTCCGGTCTGGTGCCTGAACACCTATATATATATATATATATAAACAGTGAGCTAAAACCCAGTGAATAACATAATGCGTAAAGATGTTAAGAATGAATGTCCTTACAGTAATGAAAACAGTTCATTGATTCAGTATAACAGTCATTCAGTCATAACAGTCATATGTGGTATATCTATTAGCATAGCAGTACAGTAAACAGTAGGTCTTAAAAGACCGAACAGTAAATGATGGCCATTAATCAGTAAACAGTAGTGGTTCCAACTAGGGAACCGACAGAGATCTCTGTAACAGTAACAGTAGACAGTAGTTGCTAAGGATGCCACAATAGAGTTCAGAATATAGGACATACATTCATTCGATTAATAGTATCAGTTCAGAAAACAGTTCAGTTAAACAGTCAGAAATATTTACAATTGAACATATCTTTACACAATTGTTACTCACAGAGTTCTGGGCTATAAGCAGCTAGAGCGCGTCTCCGAAAGCCAATCCTAAACAGTGACAGAACGAACACACACTAAGTTCACATTCGAGAATCAAAGACTTAGTCTCTACTTAGACTCGGTGTGGTTCTATATCTATATCCTCATTAAGATGCCTTAAACTAGGTCTAAGAATGCCTAAGATAGAATGAGGATGCAAAGATGCACTTAAAAAGCATTTTCAGGATTTTCAAAAAATAGGGGTCCTGCTCAGCGTGGAGTTCCCCGCTCGAGCGTATATGCAGGTAAAGGTTCCCGCTCGAGCGTCACTTCCAACGCTTGAGCGGACTGCAAAACATGGCAAAAGTACTGGATGCTCAAAATCCACGCTCGACGGGCGCTTGACTCCCAATCAAGCGTGTGACACAAGCCTTCGCTCGAGCGTACATTCCTCTGCTCAAGTGGACTGTAAAACAGTGCAAGATGCTGGGAGCTCGAATTCCTCGCTCGAGCGCAACTTCCCCCGCTCGAGCAGGAGTCAAAAATCTGGAATTTCTAGATTTGAACTTCCAAGCTCAAATCAAGTTCCAATGTATCAAAATCAATTCCTTTGGGCCTATTTCTTGAAAAACACTTGTAAATACATAGAATAACATGATTCAAAGCTCAATTTGTAAATCAAGGCCTAAAGGTAGTTTAATTAAATCCAAATTCAAACCAATTTTCACGAACATGCTACAAACATGACATGCATGAGTTTAACTCCATTCAAAGCTTCAATTTTCATGCTCTATTGAGCTCAATAGCCCCAAAACAAGATCAAATCATGGTCCAATGTAAAATTATGAACATGCATGTGAGGAATTATGAACTACGACCTCAAAACTTCAATATATATACATGCATGCAACAATTAAGCTTCAACACAACAATTTGAGCCATAAATTAGCTCTAGTCTTCCACTTTGCTCTAAACCATGCAAGAATCAATTTAAACACAACAATGAGAGGTTGAATCTCCTTACCTAAGCCTTGAGTTTGAGGTGTAGGAGCTCAATTTACAATTATCCTCCAATTTCTATAATTCACCAATCAAGACACAAGAAGGAATTCAATTTCTCTCACTCTCTCTCTTGGTCGGCTAAGGCTCAAGTATAAGGCTGAGGAAATGTTTTGTAATGCATATGAATGAGTCTCAAAAGTGTCAAGTAAGTGGCCCTCTAGGATGGCAATTTGGTAATTAAAGCCAACTACGCGATTTAGCTTATTTTAATCAAATTTAATTATACTAAATCACATTTCAATTAAATACACCATAAAATCACATAAATTTCAATAATCCCAAATCATCAACCAATCTCAAGCTCGGCTGCCGATAAGGCCTTTAATTAGCAGTTTAAACACAAAGACATGAATAGATAATTTGGCAATCAACAGATAGAATGCAATTCAAACAGATATACTCAATCAATCAGCTTCAGATTTTGTTCAGTCAGTTCAGTATTTCAATCAGTTCAATTACCCATCATAATCAGTCTCAGTTTAACAGTAATCAGTAATTAATCGGTAAGCAGTGGTGAGGGTTATTACAAGCACATAGGTTGGCTGACAAAACAGAGTCCAGGCAGAAGCACTATGCCTAGTCACGCGGCTGATCACCTACATACATAAATAATACAATGAGCTGAAGCCCAGTAAATAATAACAAGGTAAAGAGTCTTAATGAATGATGTCTATCACAGAGTCAAAAATCAAAGTTTATATCAGAAACAGAGTCTTATGCATATTCAGATTCCAAATCAGAAACAGATTCATATACTTGTTCATATTCATTTTCATATTCAAATTTTGCATATGATCATACGTGGTTCATTCATTAGCGCTAACAAATCTGATGACCCATAAAAGGACAGCCTTAAAGGTATTCTGATAACTCATGTGCACAGAGATGTTTCTGATGACCCGTAAGGGACCTGATAACCCATAAAGAGACGGCCATGAAGGTATTCTGATGACCCATAAAGGGACCTGATGACCCGTAAAGGGATCTGATGACCCATAAAGGGACGGCAACAGCCATAAAGACATTCTGATGACCCATAAAGGGACTGCCATAAAGGCATTCTGATGACCCATAAAGGGACCTGATGATCCATAAAGGGACGCATATCATATGATATTAAGGATGCCACGAATGCATTTCAGAATCTTGGATAATCATTCATTCATTTCAAACATAGCGTAGCATTTCAGAAACCAATCATTTCATAATTTTAAACATAGCGTAGCATTTCAGAAACTAATCATTTTATGTCATAATGTTCAGAAAAATATTTAACATTAAACATAACTTTACAAAGTTATTACTCACAGTGTTCTGGTGCTTGATTCGTCCTTGCGCTTGACCCTACATAATTCATAACACATTGGGTCACATTACAATTCATCTCATTCTTTAGCTTGTTTAACATTCTTAGGCTCATTTCATGTTCTTTAATTCATTTACAATGTTTAATGCATGCCTAAGAGCGTTTTGAAATGAAAGAGAACGGAAAACGAAGCATAAAACATCTTTTCAAAATTTCTAAAACAGGGCCCTCCGCTCGAGTGGACCCCTTTGTTCTTCAAAAGTACTGATTACTTGCAAATTACGCTCGAGCGAGACTTCTGAAGCTCGAGCGTAGAGTCTGGCAAAACAAGGTAAACTCGAGCAGGACTCTCCACGCTCAAGCGGACAGGTTGAATTCTGGGTTTTTCTAGATTATGTTTGAGCTTCAACACTTGGTTCCAACCAATGTAATCAATATCATAAGACTCATATTTCCACCATATAACTTCAAAGCTCATGCAAATTAATTTCCATATTGTTTTGAAATATACATGCATGTGAAATATAGGCTTTATTCTCAACTTAAATAGTACAATTGATGATCAATTTCATAAAATTCAACGTTACCATGCTTGCATGTGCCAAATAGCCCTCAATTCATAATGAAATGCATGTTTGTATTCAAATATGCAAACTCATGACAATCTTTTATATGCATGTACATACAAATCTCAAATTCATCAAATTTAACTCAATTCATGTTCTTCATATCAAGCCCAATTCCAAATTCACAAATTCTAAAACTTGAATTGAGCTTTCAAAATAATTTCAAAACTCGGGTTCATACATGGCTTGTCTAAAACATACAAACTCTTGAATAATCAAGAAAATATGATCCATTTTAAATCATTTACATCAAAACTCCTTTAATTATAAATTAGGCTTATTGTTCATAAAACCATAAATTTTCAAAGCTTAATTCTTGTTTCATCAAAATATGAAATCAATTATTAGAAATCCATGATGCATGTAAATTTATATCTCATATATATATATATATATCAAGGTTTCCGAACCCAAGCTCAATTGAGGAATTATAATTATTTTCATATTGATTAACCTTAACCGTGTTCATGAATTAATCCTTTAATTTCTCCAAATTACATGCATGTAAAAATAAAACTCAAATTCATATAAGACATGCAAAATCAAAACCAAGTAACTAATTTCTAAGTTGATTTCCATAATCCTTAACCCAACTCATTTGTATGGGTCAAATCTTTAATAAACCCTTGTTGCATGTAACTTATAGAACTTAATGTGAGAATAATTCTCCAAATTGAACCTAAACTTAATACAACCCGACATGACTTAACATGATTCAAACACAACTTAATTCAAGATAAATTCTTGAATCCCATTTCAACATTCCATAACCAAATTTATGTCATTCATATCATTGACACATCTTTTTCCCCCAAATTTCATTTCATGTTATAACATGATTTACATTATCCATAATAAAGGTTCAATTGCTAATTTTTAACATAATTTTCAAACATTTCCAAAATACAATTAAACTTGTATATATAATTCAACCTCCCAATTTCATGATTTTACTTTCAATTTGGACAAAATCATTAATTATCATCATGACTCAACTTAGGGTTTTCAAGGAAAATCAAGACTTTCAAGAAAAATTGAAACTTCTCACACTACTTCTTTTTATTCCAATTTTCCCATTGATTAAACACCCAAGGTTCTTAATCCATAATCTTAACCCAACAATTGAATCCTAACACTACAATTCCAATGATATAACACTATATGCTCAAAAATGTAGATTTTGCCTTTATATAATCAAAATACCACAAATCTATCTATTAATACAAGCATTGAAGAAGAACTAGAACCCTTATCCCAAGAATCCAGCAAAAGAGCAAAGCTTTGATGAGATTCTTTCACAAATCCAAATTCCAATCGGTAGAACATGTTGATCTTCAAGCCTCTTCACTTTCTTGTAAGGGATCTTGCCCAAAACTTAGAGGAATGAAAGATATTTGGGGTTAAAAACCTAGGGTTTTCGGACTAAGGGTGAGAGGAATGAAGAGAGGAGATGTAAATGTGAATAATGGTCTAGAAAAATGCCTTTAAACTTGTTGAATTCGTGCGGTCCGCTCGAGCGTCGCTTTTCCCACTCGAGCGTACCTGCTTGCAGTATAGATTCCAAAACTTCAAACAGGTATAACTCTCTTATCCGGACTCCGTTCTAGGTCATTCTTATGTCCAAATCGAAGACCCGGAAATAAGCTTTCCAATGGTTCTAGCCTCACAGCCAAATTCAAAGTGTGGGAAAAGAAAAGGGCAAAAGAGTGACGGCTGTTCGTAGGAAAAATTATCCGAATTAAATTCTTGGTTCACTCCTACTTTACCATTATGTTATCACTTCGATCAATGCCCCAAAATAAAACATGGAGGTTCCAAATATTAAATTAAACTTATTATCATCATCAATTTTTGTTTTGTAAATCACCAAGGCCCTCAATTTCAAATCAAATCCAAAATCCTTGTCGATAAATTTCATATTCAAATTGGATACCTCGTAAATAGATTTAATTCATAATAATCATAATTTATCGAACCTTTTAACATGATTAAACATAAAAATTCATATCGAACACATAATTGCATGCGTAATTTAGTATATTATAGGTTGGGTTATTACAGCGGAGAATGAGAGCAGAGTGGGGTATACCTCAAGGCTGAACCTGGAGCTAGACTGAATCGGCAAATCTAGTGCAGAGTTTTGATCAGAGAAGATCGAGGGGTCGATTGAACAGAAATGAAGAGAAAATTAGGGCAAAGTTGAATTGTCTATTTTCTGATTTCGTTTCTAACGCATTAATGTGCCTCGTCGTCTGATCTTTCTCATTTCAATCAGCCCATTTGAGATCACCATTCTGATGAGTTTGGCGGTAGTCCTTTGTAGACAAAGGTTTTGAAACAGTTGAGGGGAGTGTAGGGTCTAGATCGAACATATGGCTTGTGGAGGGATTGAAGAAGATCGAAGGTAGGGTTAGGGTTTTGGAACTGATGACGAGAGGAGAAAAGACGAAGTGGACGATTGGTGAAGATCGGTGAAAAGAATAGGAGAAGAGAAAGAGAGGGCGGCGAGGGAGAAAAAGGTGGTGGTGGCAGTAGTGTGGTCGCCGGTGGTGCTACCAATGGCGACAACCTAGGAGGTGAAAGAGATAAAGAGAGAGGAGAGTGAGAGAGAGTGAAAGGGAGTGTTAGGTTAGAGTTTAGACCCTGTATAATATATATATCAGGTTAGGGTGGTTAGGTTAGGGTTTAGACTCTGTACAAATATATAATCACACTTATTTAAAATATGTGATTAAAAAAAATATTATCTCACATATTAAATTAAGTGTGATTAAAAAATTATTTTAATTTTTTTAATCACACTTTTAATAAAAGTGAGATATTTTTAATTCTTTTTATGTGATCTTTAATCACATGTTAATTAAAAAGAGAGATTAAAAAATATATATATATATATATAATCACACTTAATTGAAAAGTGACATAAAAAATAAATATTATCACACATAATCAAATCAAGTGTGATTAACATATCAATTTAATTTTTCTTTTATCACACTTCTAATAAAAGTAAGATATTTTTATTTGGAAAAATGTGATCTTTAATTGTTTTTGTAGTAGTGGATGGTGGTAGTAATGGTAGTCGTAGAGATGGAGTGGCAACAATGGTAGTAGTGGTGGTAGTGGAATGACATTTGCAATAATGGTGAAGGTGGTAGAGAAGATGGGTGGTGAGAGAGAGAGATGAGTGAGAGACAGATAGAGAAGAGAGATAGAGACAGAGACAGAGTGATGAGTGAGAAAGAGACAAAGTGATCACTAAAAGTTCATTTTCTTATAATGGACCAATAAATCGAGAGGGAGCTCTATAAATAAAGAAAATGTGAGAGAGAGTGTGTGTGTGTGTGTGAGTGAGTGAGCAAGGCGAACACAGTGGGGGAGAGAGAGACAGGTAGACAGAGAGAGAAAGAGAAAGAGAAGAGTGATGAGTAAGAGAGACAAAGACAAAGAGAGAGAAACAAGAGATGAACGAGAGATAGACAATGAGAGAGAGAAAGAGAGCGAAAAGAGATGAACGGAAGAGAGACATAGAAAAAGAGAAAGACAAAGAGAGAAGAGAAATGAGTGAGAGAGACAGAGAGAGATAGAAAGAGAAGAGAGATGAGTGAAATAGAAAGAAGAAAGATGAGCGAGAGAAACAGAGAGAAAGAAAGAGGCAGACAGAGAAGAATGATAAGTGAGAGAGAGAGAGAGAGAGAGAGAAAGAAAGACAGAGAGAGAGAGATAGGAAGATGGAAAAATAGGTAAAAAGAGAAATGTTATATCAAAAGAGTAAGACAACGTTGTTTTTTTATTTTTATTTTTTTTGCGACAGAAAAATACTGTTGCATTTATTTAAACCATTTTGTGATTGTATATATATGAAGCTGTCTCAAAGCCGCAATTTTTTTTTTTAACTTTTTTTTTTTGCGACTGCAACTGGTGCCGTTACAAAAACTCTATTTTTTCGCGACAACAATCTCTGTCGTCACAAATACTCTCCTTTTTTTGCGACAACAATTCTTGCCATCACAAATACTCTCCTTTTTCGCGATAGCATTTTCTGCTGTCGCAAATATTTTATTTTTTCGTGACAATAAATTGTGTCGTCGCAAAAACTTATATTTTTCGCAACAGCAAATTGTACCGTCGCAGAAAGTCACATTTTGAGATTGCAAGTGTGTCGTCGCAAATGCTTACTTTTCTTGTAGTGCTATATGAATCAACACGTTGAAAAATTATTTAGTGTTCTAGAGGCAATAGGTGGTACCCTAACTTTATTTTTATTGATTTAAACAATAAAATCTATTACTTTTATATTAATTTTTGAAAGACAACAAAAATAATATGAAATACTATTTCAAAACCACCACATTATTCAAAATAAAGTCTCCAATACATTATTTGAAGATGATGAAAAATAAAGTAGCCAAGAAGCCAAGTGCGGAAGCATTCTTCAATTACTTGCTAATTAACCATTTGACAAGATCAACTCAAAATGTCAAAATGGGTATTGTGGCCAAAGTCAAACGTCATTTCTTACCTTGGACAATTTGATTTTATATAGTTTTTTTATATTTTTATATTTTTTTGATAATCTTTTTTATTCTTCTTGCGTGCAAAAAAATTATTTTGTGCTCTCATCTCAACAGTTTTAGCAGTCATACAATCACACAGATATTTTCACACTTAAAGAAAGAGTTTTTAACTATAGGGTAGTTGGCCTAGTGGGTGATGATTGGAGTTTGGAGGTTTGCTCCCTCCCAGGTTTCAGATTTGAATCCCCTAATTAGCAAACACGTCCCTTAGGGCCACAGACTGCAGGGAGTAAGCCATATTTCGGAAGGATTGTTCGGGCTATAGGAACTTAATTTGATGTGTATAAACTGACTCAGGATATCTTAAATAACCAAAAAAAAAAAAGGAAGGGAGGAAGGGAGGGGATTTTCATTATGTGGCTTTGGTAATTTACGTGACCATATCCTAAAAATACTAATATATATGTTAAATGCTTGCCTCAGTTGTATATGTTGACCGTTGACCTTTTTCCATCCTTAATTTTTATGTTTTATTTCATGTAAGTGATTTGATGGTGGAATAATAAGATGGTCAAATTTATTATCCCCAACTCGGTTTTGTCTAGGTGAAGGGTACACCAACATTTTCTTTATGAAAAAATAAAATATAAACGAATATGATGCTCTACTTCTTTTATGTTTTTGTGGACGGGTTCCTTTCTTTGTAGAGAGAATAAGAGCAAACAAATTAATAGAAAGATCTATAATTTTTTACCCAACACGACCTGCATACACAGTCAATGGTTAGAATGAGCCGAAGAATCCAAAAGTAACATAACATAATAATGCAAAAAATAAACAAGTTGCGTTGAGAGTAAAACTCGCATAACTTTGAATTTGATACAAATTACATTTAATAAAGAATTGGTTATATATTTTAATAATATTTATACCAAAGAATGTCATAACACGATTGAATCTAATATGTAACTCTATTTAATTGAGTAAAAATATGTAAAATAAAGTTTTGTGGTCAATATAGTCTTTTTATTTTATATTTGAGATGGTCTAATATTTTTGTTTACTAGAGTCAATATAGTTAAAAATAAATAAATATAATTTTAATTGAATTTTTTATAAATATTTTCATCGAATAAAGGTTAGTTTTATAAAAATTTAATTTTTAGGGTAAAACATTTAGGCACTATTTGGCATAATTTACAAAAGTATATTTTTTTATCTTTTTTTTTTTTTTTTTGGGCACATTACCTCTTTACTTTTTTTATACATTTTTTTTTAAAAAAAAAGTCAAAAAAGTATACTTATTTAGATCATTCCAAACACACTCTTAATGTCTCCATTAATTAGAGGTGAAATTTTTTGACATCTCATAAATAAGATATGAGTTGAACATGACTTAAAAACTTAAAACATAAGTGCAACGAAAGAGCTAATATTAAAGAGATTTTGACATAAAGATCAAAGTACAGGGTTTAACAGTGCAATTTTCCCTTTTAATTATTAATATTTATAAAATTTATTACTAACTTGTAATTATTTTTTAAGAATACTACTGATTTGATATTTTTTATAAAAAAAAAAAAAAAAAGAAGAAGAAGTTAATTTTACATTGAATTGTAAGATAATTTGATTTCTCTCCAATTAACTGAACAATTCAATTCAAAAACTATGAAAATGCTGTGAGATTCACTGTGGAGCTCACTGTTATGGAACCCACAACCTCTCTCATAGTTTTTGGACTACACTATACAGTAAATTCCACAGCCAATATCTTTGGTAACGATTACGGTTTTTATTTTTATTTACAAAAATTTTATAAATTAAATTTTATTTATTTTTAGAAAATCACAAAGTACAACCGAATAAATTGTTTGAAAAAATTTAAAAATATAAACTAAAAAACATATTTGTTCAGACCTAAAATATTTATATTTATTTTTTATTATTTATGACAATGGGATCATCCACATTATAATTGAAAAAAATATTTGGAAAAAAATTAATTGAAAAAAATATTTGAAAATAAAATTATTTGAAAAACAATTAATTGAAAAAATAAAATTTGTTAGTCAAATTTTTAAATTTCTGTTTAAAAACCAACGTAAACTCATTTTTTGAGTTGATATTTTTTCCTCAAATTTATAAACTGAGACAACCGTTTATAAACTAAAATAATTATCAAACAAGTTTTTATGATAATTTTTAAAATTTTTATAACTATAAACTAGAAATGAAATGATTACCAAACAAGTTTTTTAGTTTTTAGATTGAGCTCTTTACTGAAAAAAAATAAAATAAAATAAAATTACCTAACATGCCGATTGTCATTGTCCAATTAATATTAATATATTAAATATATAATATAGACTCTAAAAATATGTTTTGTCTTTGTCCAAACACATGCGACAAATCTTCCGAAGGAATTTTGTTGTCCTTGTTTCCCTCTCTATATAATCACGACCAAGACTTTATTTTACCCAAACTAGTTTACTACTACTTTCATTCTTTTAAGGAAAATTAACCCATAAATCCTATTTTTTAAAAAGTTAAATCATTTAATTTTAAAAATTTTCTTATGCACTATTTAATTTTTTTTTTACATCACAACATCATCATCAAAACAACATCAAATATCACTTTCTCTCGCTCACAAGAAAAACAATGAAGAATGAAAGGAACCATTCTTAAGGAGACAGATTCTTGCTCTTTCCAGGATCTTGAAAATAGAGAACGTAGATCAGAAATCCATCCAAAAAAACCCCTCCATTCGTTGTATATACACGTTTGAATTCTATACAAAATAACACCTTTCTCGCCGAACTCATGAGAAACGAGTACATTAGACCTCAAATTCTTCCAATTTCCATCAACAACCGATTTCGCTTCAACAACGCCACAAATGATCACAAGCTTCCCTCCCTCCGAATCATTCGAAGAAGAATCTGAACCTTCCGATTGAGACAGAACAGAACGGAGATCGGAGACGCGCAGTGAAGGGGCGTCACGAATTTTGCAGAGGGCGGAGGAGGCGGCGGTGAATTTGAGAATACTCCGAACAGCGATGTAAGCTAGAGTTATCCTGAGCACTGCTCTGTTGGCGGCTAGGGCTATGTGAGAGAGAATTGCGGCTGCGGCTTGTTCGTGGACCGACATCGGACTAGGGTTTGTATTGTAATCTCTCTTCTTCTACTTCTTCTTCTTTACATTTAATAGAAGGAGTGGTGGGGATTCTAGACAGAGAAAGTGGAAAGATAAGGTACATGGTGGTTGAGGCGGCGGTGGGGCGGAAGCGATTGGTGATGGAAGATGTGATCTGAAAAATGTTTGAAGAACAATGTTTGATGTTCAATTAGGCCCTGAAATTCAATTTTTTTGTTGATGTTGTTGGTCAGGAATGTTTGATGTTCATATGTTGATGATTAATGTTGGTGATAGAAGATATGATCTGAAAAATGGGAGTCTGAAGAACAATGATGTTCAATGTTTGATGTTCGATTAGGCCCTGATGTTTGATGTTTGATGTTTGATAGTGGAGATGTTCAATGTTTGAAGAACAATGTTTGATGTTCGATTAGGCCCTAAAATTCAATTTTTTTTGTTGATGTTGTTGGTCCGGAATGTTTGATGTTCATATGTTGATGATTAATGTTGGTGATGTTTGATGTTTGATGATATTTTGTTAATGTTTAATGTTGTTGATGTTTTTGTTTGATATATATGCCATCTATGGTCAATTTCCTTGTAATGGAACCTTTCAATCTATAAGAAAACTTTTAGGACTAAACAATGTATAAGTTGTTAATTTGAGATTTATTGGTGCATCACCCTTTATTTAATTGCTATGATAAAAAAATATTAGTAACTGTATTTAACTGTACAAATTCGACCACCCACTGATCCATTGATGATCTCCAAACATTTATTATAGGAAAAAAAAAAAAAGATTTGATACAGTATTATTAAAGAATAATATTATATATATTAATTAGTATGCTAATTAATATATTAATTGATGATGTGATATAATTTAAGATATTTTTATTATTTGTAATTTGTATAATGCTAGGAAGCACGAATGCTGGTACAAGTGCGGTCTGAGCGCCGACACGGCAAAAACTCCAAAAAGTAGGATACTGCACTACTGTGGTACGCCGATATTTTTTTTTTATTTTTTATAATTATGGTTAGAAGATCCAACCTACAAATTGATCTACTTTTCGAATTTCAAAAAGAAGATCACTCTTGTTCTTTACAATTGCACACACTCTAATTCCATGCCCAGTAAGTAGCAACAAATGGGCTCTAACTCTAGAATATGACCCTTGGTACTCAATGTTACTAAAAATACACTTAAATTTTGTATTACCACTTCCTCCTTCTCCCCTTTTAATTAATTTTGTAACATAGCCCCAAAGAGGAGCATTTTCATCTCCGGATTAATCAATGGAAGGAGCAGAAGCACTTGCAGCAGATGAACCTAAACTGCTTGATGAACTCATTTTCCTATAAGCATAAAAAATAATATTTTTGATTATTAAAAATAATATTTATAATTATTAACATTCTGTTAAAGAATAATATTTATGATTATTAATATTTATGAACTTTTTTTTTTTGTTCTAAATATGATTGAATAACTTGGTTCTATACCTCTCTAATTTTTTTTTTTTTTTGTTTCTACATCAACATCAGATTATACCTCTCTGAAGAAGAAAGAAGAACCAAGAAAAAAAACAAAAAAAGTAAAGATGAAGAGATTCTGACCAGTTGCTTGGTTGCTAGGTATGGCTGATATGCAGGGGATGAAAATAGATGATAGATGCTTGCTGATCTCTGCCAAAAAAAAAAATTGAGATGAAAAAGAAAAAACGAAGAAGATGAGAGAAGACGAGGGTGATGAAACAGCGAAGAAGAAGTCGTACCCGATGCCGTGGGTCGAAGTCGAAAACGAGGGTGATCTCTGGGTCGAAGACGAAGATGAGGGTGATCTGATCTCTAGGTCGAAGTCGCCTCTTTGATGAGATTAGGGCGAAACAAACTTCATTCGTATATACATTTTTTCTTTTTCTTTTTTAAATTTTTCTTAATATTGCTCTGATACCTCTCGATTTTCCAAAAAATTTGATTTCTACTCCTGACGTACCCAAAATGCACCAAAGGCGTACCCGAGCCGTACCCATGCTGTACCCGACTCAGGCAGACGTGTGAGAACCCGAATATAAAAATTAAGTAAATAATTAACTAATAATATTACAATCTCAAATATTTTGGTGGTGAATTCTAAGGTACAAATTAAATATTATTGGAGGATCTTTTAATTAATTTTAAAATTAAAATAAATTTGTGGTGAAAGCATTTAATTTAAAGGCAAGATTTATTTTTATTTTTTTAAAAAAATACTGAGGGCAAGTTAGTAGGTATATTTTGTTATAATAATAGTTATATTTTATTTAATTAATGTGTTAGAAAATAAAGTAATATAAAGGTAATATTTTAGGGCCTTTTTGTGTAGATACATATGTAACCCTAGGTTGCCTCATACTATTCATAACAGCAGCATGAGCCACCACGGGAGAGAGAGAAAGGTTGAGAGAAAAGAAGAAGAGAAAGGAAGGGTTGCAAACAAGGAGGAATTTTTGGGTGTGGTGGGTCTTTATCTTTATTCTTTCTTTTGGTTTTGTTTTTATCCTTATTCCATTATTATTTTATTCATTCATGGAGGTTATAGGTTAATATATTTCCTATATATATACTGTTAAGAAATTTGAGGAGTTAAATTCATGTATAAAGAATGGGTATTATTCTTAGTTAAAAATTCAACGCATAATCATGAATTTTAAAAATCAAGAAACCATATCAAACGGATGAATTTTGAATTGAAATTTTTACAGCAGATCAATTACATATTGAATTGCATATCTGAATTTTTTTCATAATTTTTGGGAGTCAAAATCCATATAAATTGAGGTATTCAAATCTGTTCAGGAAACCAGTCCAAAATAGTAAATTCGGGAGTGTTGTTCTCTTTGGATATAAATCCAAAAATTATCAAATTAGTGTCATTAGAACCGTACGAGTCTAGTTTCGTATGTTTTTGGCCTTGCATTGATTGCTCATGTATATTAAGAGAACCGTCAATTTCTTTAAAGTGCTGCAGAAAACAACCTGTTTGGATATAATAAATTGTAGATAATTATTTTGATAAGCAAATCAAGTGAAACCAATTGGGTTTGAAACTTAGGATATATTAGATCATATCTGGAGGTTATTGGAATTTTTTGAATAGCGTGGAGTGGGTTTTGTAATTTTCAAAGTTAGCAAATAGGTTGGGAAGGCTTGTTTGAAATTCTGTTTTATCTTAAAGTCACTTTTAGTTAAGTTTCGATCGGAACCTATGTCTTGGGTGATTTTAGACCTTGAAGAATATGAACTTAGGTAATATTTAAGAGTAACGGTGAGTTGGGTTGAGCCGTGTTAGTGCGCTTTAGTTTGGGGTTACTTAATTCTTATTCTTTAGTAGTTTTAAATTAGTAGTGACGTGTAGTTTTCATATTGGTTCAGGGCACTATTTGGACTTTCATACTCTATTCGAGGATTATATTATTTTGTTTCCAGGTGAATAGTTCCATGCTACGTATTTTTATAAATGTTCCCCTACCCTGAACTCTTGGAAAATTAAATTATTATTTTAAGACTAAACTGTTTTGATAAATTACTTATATTATCAATGGAATCAAATTATTTTTGAAACATGTGTGAACTTGGCATACTGTAAACTATTTGTTTTGGTCTCATGTTTATAATGATGAATTACCATGTTTTGCGAAACTAATGTGTATTGATTATTGGGACCATGTGTGTATTTAGTCCAGGGAAATTATTCCATTGTGTGTGGTGACTCTGGCCACTAGGGAACAGATCCGGATTGGGCCGTGATGACTCTAGTGCTCAACGATTGTAAGGAAAACACCTTTAAAAACAACTAGGTGACCTTCAATCGGATCGTCTTTGAGAAAAGGCCCAAGTGCCACCCTGAGGATGACTCTTAGTTCGGTATTGGATCCAACGGGGCTTATAGCCTTGAGAACTGTGTGGCATATTATTTGTTTTTATTGGTACCCAGAAAATTATTGGTGTTCATGTTATAATCTGTTTTAAGTGGAAAATGTCGTTTATCATGTTCTTGCGAGACATGAGTATTTTAAGTGTTGAACTGTGGAACCTTCTTTTTGAAATAGATTGTATTTACCAAACTGTATGTCAACCTAGTTTCTATGATATATATCTTATTTTGGAATTGAACCATGTTTTCAAAACTATATTTACTATCGATGTTGCTACTCACTGAGCTATCAGCTGACTTAGTTGTTTACCATTTCCAGGTGTTAGAAGGACTTAGAGTGGACTCATGGCGTAGCGGGGACTCAATTGCATGGACCTCTAGGGCATTTATTTAATTTGTTTTAGGTTGCTTTGTCGAGTTTTGTGTATACATTGTGGTTGGGTTTTATTTAGAATTATTTTATTTTGTGGGTGGTTTGTGTCCCATTGTGTGTATATATATATATATATTTTTAGGAAGTTGGTTATGACTTGTTTTTCACTTGTAATATGTCACTGGATTGAGTGTTGATTTATTTATTTCTAGGCTATCATTACGTTTATTCTTTATGGTTTTGGATTCATGTTTAGGCTTACGTGTGCCTTGGGCTTAGTCCCTGTGAGCCACGGCCGGTCATGCCCGGATTTGGGGTGTGACAAGACGTACCCGACTACTTTTTGCCGTACCCGGTACGCGTACCCGTAC
Source organism: Camellia lanceoleosa (assembly GCA_025200525.1). Lineage (NCBI taxonomy): Eukaryota > Viridiplantae > Streptophyta > Magnoliopsida > Ericales > Theaceae > Camellia > Camellia lanceoleosa. Next base: position 66,000,514 of record CM045759.1, on the reverse strand, counting down.
CTGGTAAGTACTTGGTGCTTGTACGGCACTATTTTTGGAGTACCCGTGCTTCATAGGTATAATGAGTGAGGTTAATAATAATACCATAACTAATATTGATATACTAGTTAATATATTAATTAATACATGTAGTATCACTGATTATTAAATGCCAAGTTTAGTAATATTAGATTCGTTGTGGATGACCAAAAGTTAAAAAGGTGTTCCGGCGAAAAGTCCAATTTTAAATTTTCTTTGCACAAAAGTTTAATTGCTAACTAGCATATCATCCTTGTCATGTACGAAATAAAATAATATATTATTTAATAAAAATATGATAATTCTATTTAATTTTTTTATATTATGTAAAATAAAAGTTAAATGGAAGTTAGCCAACCGGAATTTTCTTATTTGTTTAAAATAAAAAATAATTAGTATGAGATATTGATTATAAGATTTCTTACTAAAAATCTCATTTTGCTTATATAAATGGGAGTATAAGATTCACTTTATGTAAGTGAAACAATTCACTTTTTCCTTCTTTTATCGATGTGAGATTATAAAAGAAAAGTTAAATGAAAGTTAGCTAACGAAGATTTTCTTAATTGTTTAAAAGTTAACAATTATTTGGGCGGGATGTTTATTTCGAATCAAGTAATCTTAGCCGTTTAATCTTTGATTAGGTCAATCTTTACTTTATTTCGAATCAAACATATTTAACTAATATATTTTGATAAAACTGCTAAAATTGCATCATCATCATCATCAATAGTGCGTAATTTATGTGAGCCTAATGAATGCAATCTATTTTTTTAAAATAGATTAAAAAAACAATCACCGTATTGAAAAATAAATAAACTCTAATCACAATCACAAAATACAATCCAATCATAGCATCATTAATAGTGGGTATTTTATGTGAATCTAATAAATACAATCTAATTTTTGTTTTCAATAAACATAAATTAAAAATATAATCACCGCATGATTGTATTTAAAAAACATGAATACAACATTTTATTTTTTCAAAAAACACAGATTAAATAGAGTGTAAAAAAACACAATTATTAAAAAAATAAAATCACCGTGTGATCAAAATGGAGTGTAAAAAAACACAATCACAAATTAAGCTAATTAAAACAAAAATAAAGTCAATTGATAATTAAAAAATACAATTAATTAATTTTTTTCTAAAAAATATAGTGAGTTAAAAACCCAATCACTAATTAAGCTAATTAATAGTTAAAAAGCACAACCTTTTGTTAAAAAAAATACAATGAGTTAAAAAACCTAGTTACAAAATATAATTTAATCATCATCATCAATAGTGCGTAATTTATGTGAGTCTAATGAATACAATCTAATTTTTTTTTTCAAAAAACATAGATTAAAAAAACATTCACCGTAAGGAAAAATAAATTAAGTCCAATCACAATCACAAAACACAATCCAATCATATCATCACTAGCGGTTACCTGTGCGATACACGGAAAAATAGACTATATATATTTTGTGTGATAAATAAATCATTTTAATCTTAAATTATGTCTTAATAGCTACAAGCCATAATGTTAAGCCATTTGGGTAAATGTTAACAATAATTAACCTACAAAATTTCACAATAAAATTTGATAAGCATAAAAAATTATTAATTATAAAAATTGTTGAGAATAATAGTATCACAATCACTTGACAACATAAATAACTTATATCAAACTGAACAAAACATTAAAAGAGAGAAATTCTATAAACTCAGAAAAGTTCTCATAAATTTATTTGGACTTTTAAATCAATGGTGTATATTATTATTGTGGGATAAAATTATGAATAAATATCAACTTTTAATTATAATTTATAAGTAGTTTTTAAAAAATTTTAATCCAAGTTTGTGGCTTTGCTCATAAAAAGAATTTCTCAAACAAATCATTAATTGATTATGTTAACAGCTCTCTATCTTTGATTTCCTCTATTATTGACACACGCATATCATATCAAAGTATAAATCCTTCTCCACAGTTTGAACAATACTTACATAGTTCCTACATCATTTAAAAAAAAATTAATCAAGATAAGAATTTCGTAGGATTATAAAAATTATATAAGAAAATAATTTTAATACATTTTATTTATAAGAAAAATGATGAAAAATTAATTGAATTGTACTTGAAGAAATATAACAAATGATAGCTTTAATCATTATATACCCAAAATAATAATAATAATAATAATAATAATAATAATAATAATAATTATAATTATATTGGTTACTCAATAAAAAAATAGTCGAATACAATTAAAATCATGAACATTGAATTAAATCATATGGGCTCTAAATTGATAGTATAATCTAGCAAATCAACTAATAATAACATAAAGATATTGACAAATATGTAGTACTTCCCTATCATCTTTGTATTATATTCATTAATTTTATATATCATATGAAAGTTTTACTCGTCTCGATCCTTCAATAAAATGAGGACCAAAAAAACAAATTTGATAAGAAATTGATTCTAAACTTTATTATTGAAAAAATAAAAATTTCAAAGAGAGAATTTAGAGATAGGATTGAAGAATTACTATAACGAATGACGGCCTTATTAAAAAAAAAAAATTATCTAATGCAAATTATTTTTAATAACTAATAGAAGGAATATCAAATTATTACCTTGGATAAATATAGTGACGAAAATTAATTTTGTGAGATTTTTTGCTACCTTCTCCCATGCAACCTTCATTATTTTATTATTATTACTTTTCTCGTTTAGAGCTAATCAATTTCATTATCACTTGGTAGACAACAACGAATGACAAAAATTATCAAGAATGACAAAAATTATAAAGAGAAGGTTAAGAATTTAATAGGAGATAAGAAGTTATAAATAAAGGCATTTGATAAGATAAAAAATTTAAAATAAAAAAAGATAATATGTGATAGAAGGAGAAAAAAAATATGAGTAAATCAAAATAAAGATTTAGATACATATGTTTTTTTTTTTTTTAAAAATATATAGATTAACAAATCATATCTTTATCTAAATTTTATTATTTTAATTTTTTGTAAATCAATTATTTAATCTTCATCTATATCTGTAGGCTACGAAATTAATCTTTAGAATATTTATCAATTTTAATATGTTTATTTATCTATAAGTTATGAAATTAATTTTTTTAAATAATTTTTTTTAAAATTTTTATCTTTATCTATAGGTCATGAAATAAATGTTCATAATTATATATGAATTTCTATATGTTTATCTATAATGAAATTAATTAAAGTATAAAATGAAGAGGAAAAAAAGGAGTAATTTCGTTTTTTTTTAAATCAATTATTTAATCTTTATCTTTATTTGTAGGCCATGAAATTAATTTTTATAAGTTATTTATCAACTTTTATATGTTTATTTATGGGAAGAAATTTTAAATTATCTATAAGTTATGAAATTAATTTTTTTAAATTAATTGTTTAATTTTTATCTTTATCTTTATCTGTAGATTATAAAATTAATTTTCAGTTTTTATATGTTTATCTATATGAAGGAATTTTGAAATTCAAATATTTATCCATAAGCAATGAAATTTTAATTTTAATTAATCAAACAAATAGAAAATAAATAAAAATAAGAAGGTTGTCATGTCGGAAAGAGAAAGTTTTAAAATTATGCGAATGTAATTTCGTTTTTTTTAAATCAATTATTTAATCTTTATCTTTATTTGTGGGCCATGAAATTAATTTTTATAAGTTATTTATCAACTTTTATATGTTTATTTATGAGAAGAAATTTTAAATTATTTATAAGTTATGAAATTAATATTTAATCTTTATCTTTATTTGTAGGCAATGAAATTAACTTTTCTAAGTTATTTATCAACTTTTTTATGTTTATTTATGAGAAGAAATTTTAAATGATCTATAAGTTATGAAATTAATTTTTTTAAACTAATTGTTTAATTTTTATCTTTATCTATAGACTATAAAATTAATTTTCAGTTTTTATATATTTATGTATATAGAGGAATTTTGAAATTCAAATCTTTATCCATAAGCAATGAAATTAATTTTAATTTTAATTTGTACGAGCAAGAAATAATCTTGTCGTATAATCCTGTTGATCAAGATTGCACTCCTCCGTACGTCGTCGCTTTATTCCTTGAAAACACAAACGTGAGCTAGCCGAGCGGGTGTGTGCCGGATACCTCCTCAATGCCTAAGTCAGCAAATAGACAAATAGACAAAAAGCTCTGTGTATTTGAGAATCAAAGTTGTGTTACCTCTTCATAGGTGATGTTATGAGCTTTTATAGGTTCCGCGTGGCACAATTCTAATAGGACTCTTACTCCTCCATGTAGAGTCCTCCTAAGAATCACATTCCTGAAAGATAATGCTTATCTTTCAACACCCTCCTCACTGGTTAAACCAAGTGAGATGGTTTTACCTAGGTCAGATGTCAATACGACCGGGATAACATGGCCATGCTAAAGCCGCAGACTAGACCGAGCTCCACCTAGCTCGGTTCTTCCTTTCACTGCGTGTACCTCGGTTCGACATACTCCAACCAGGCTGTTGAGATCATGCTAACCATACTGAGCTAGGACCGAACTAACCCATAGCATGGTTCTGAGGAAGGCTCAACATATTTTGGCTTAATATGGTATGACCGGGCTAACTGTTACCGCACCGACCGTGGTGACCAAGCTAACCACCAAGCTCTTTCGGACCGGACTAACTGCAAGGCTCCTCTGGACTGGGCTAACTGTTACCGCGCCGACCGAGGTGACCGAGCTAACCACCAAGCTTTTTCGGACCGGACTAACTGCAAGGCTCCTCTGGACCGGGCTAACTGTTACCGAGCCGACCGAGGTGACCAAGCTAACCACCAAGCTCTTCCGGACCGGGCTAACTGCAAGGCTCCTCTGGACCGAGCTAACACTTGCGATCCACTTGCTAGGCTCTTTTTACCACGGCTGACACCTTTACCTCGGCTGACACCTTTACCTCGGCTGATATCTTTACCTCGGCTAACATTGCGGTCAACCAAGTTACTTCGGCTCTTCTTTCCGTTTGACTACCTTGCTTGGTAGCTCGGCCATAGCGTTGACCGCCACTAGGAAGTAGCTAAGTCCCGTAGCTAGGTCCTGTGGCTAGGTCTCATAGCTAGGCCACATAGCTAGGTCCTGTAGCTAGGTCCAACAGCTTGGTTCTGTAGCTAGGTCCCGTAGCTAGGTCCCATAGCTAGGTCTCGTAGCTAGGTCCTAAAAACATCTTTGACCGCCACTCCAACCTAGCTCGGCCCAATTTGGCTACACAAATTACCCTCTCAATTGCCCCTTAATTCCATCTACGTAGTATGATTTGGGATTACCTGTTAACAGCCGAGCTAAAAACTTCAGCCCTTCAACCGAGCAATAACTTGGGGTGAAACCAACTCCCTGACTTAGTCAAAACCGAACTAAGAATGCCGCACCATAAGCTTCAACCGGGCTACAAATCCCTCATTCCATTTAGCCGAGCAAGGACTCTATTTATTTTGCCTTTGTTTCTTTTAGCATGGTCCAATGATCCGTGCTTAATATTTTTCCTTTTCACTTTGCAGACTAACTAGGTTGGCCAGGCACACCTTTGCACCCTCAACCATGATACTGAAGAGGCCCAACGAAAGACAACCGAACTTCAAACCGAAATCGTCCGCCTTATCGAGCTAGTCAAATAAGCGGAAGCAGATAAGCAAAAGGCCCTAGTCGAACAGAAAGACAAGTACCTATATCTTGCAATGTGAGGCTGCCAAAGACCTCTTCTTCAAGTGTGGGTGGAAAGCAACTGTGGCGCAACTTAGTCATAGCCAAGAGACCGAGGTCTTCCTAAACCATTTTCCATATTTTATACCGAGCTCCATGGTGGATTATGCAATGTCATTTAGCAAAAATTTCTTCAAGCTGAGGAGGAAGATGATGCATCCTAAGAGCCTGATAACAACGCCCAGCTCGGTCGCCAGTCCATCTCTCCAACTCCAGTGGTCTCCATCCCACTTTTGCCTGTTGTGTCTGATGCGGTGCCTTCGACCGAGCTCAACCAAAGTGTGCTTGCTATAACCGAGCTACCTTTAAGTGAAGCCAGGGTTGAATTGGACGCCGATTTAGATGACCTCTTTGCATGACCATGTACTTTCTTTTCTTTGGATGCTAACTTTGGAAGCTTTTGTAACCGGGCTATGGCCCCTCCTTTTGTAATGCACTTTTGGAATGAAATTTTCAGTTTGGAATGAAATCTTCAATTTTCTCATCTTTCTGTTCGGTTTATACCAGCATCCATTATTCAACTATAACTTGAATAAAGTATAACAATTTCTTTCCAAGATACCAATCTCGATCTCAACCTTGCAATCTACTTATCCCTGCCAACCACTCTTTAGCCTAGATCCTTATCTCGGCTGAAGCGGACTAAAAGTTGGTTTTTCCAGCCAACCTCTTCAGCCTAGATCCTTATCTCGGCTGAAGAACAATGAATGTTGGTTTTTCCAGCCAACCTCTTCAGCCTAGATTCTGATCTCGGCTGAAGAGAGCTCAAAGTTGGCTATTCCGGCCAACCCTGAGTGAAGTGTTTGGTTATTCTAGCCAAACTTTTTCATTGCCTCCCAATCGGGTAAAGACTTGTTCGTCAAACCTGCCAACTTCCTGCATCCTAGATCCTTATCTCGGCTTAAGAGAGCTAAATGTTGGTTATTCCGGCCAACATAGAGCTAAGCGTTTGGTTATTCCTGCTAAACTTCTTGATTGCCCCCAAGTCGAGCAAAGACTTGTTGGTCAAACCTGCCAACTTCCTGCAGTCTAGATATCTTTATCTCGGCTTAGGAGAGCTAAATGTTGGTTATTCCGGCCAACATAGAGCTAAGCGTTTGGTTATTCCTGCCAAACTTCTTGGTTGCCCCCTAAGTCGGGCAAAGACTTGTTGGTCAAACCTGCCAACTTCCTGCAGCCTAGATATCCTTATCTCGGCTTAGGAGAGCTGAATGTTAGTTATTCCGGCCAACATAGAGCTAAGCGTTTAGTTATTCCTGCCAAACTTCTTGGTTGCCCCCTAAGTCGGGCAAAGACTTGTTGGTCAAACCTGCCAACTTCCTGCAGCCTAGATATCCTTATCTCGGCTTAGGAGAGGTCAGTGTTGGTTTTTCCAGCCAACGCTGCTTTTAATGCCCCTAGCTCGCTAAAACAACTTTTACAAAAGAAAACAATCTATGCTAAAAAGGAAACTACTTGTTTTATTGAAAAAAAGAAAAATTACAAGTACTCTATAGGAAAGCTAAAAATAAAATAACTTGAGATTGACAGTGTTCCACGGCTTGGGGATAACCTTGCTATCTCCATCTTCCAAGTGGTATGCCCCTTTTTCCTGCTAATCAACCACTTCGTATGGTCCTTCCCATTTGGGCCCTAGTCTTGCCATCTCCGGGTGCCAAAGTGTTTCCCATTACTTTATGCTTGACACCAATCTCAATCTTAAATTGCCTTTTATTCACCGCCTTGCCAACATCATCCATGACTCCTTGCTCTCGAGTTCTTCCACCAACTGTACATATCCTTTGGCAGCGCAGCTGCCATTTGCTGTGACGAAGTATTGTTTGGACATAATTTGGTCTCCAAAGACCTCTTCAATTACCCCGGCTTCGTTGGGGAACCACAATACTTGATGGCAGGTTGAAGCTACCGATCGCATGGCGTGTAACCATGTCCTTCCCGATATTATGTTGTAAGAGGAAGGAACTTTCAATACCCATAATTCCACTTGTTTTGTCATGGTTCCTGCCTTGACTGGGAGGATTATCTTGCCTACTAGTCACTCTGGAATTGAGTTGAATCCGATTAGGGGAGATGTTGCAGGTGCCAAGTCTTTGTCCTCCAGTTTCAATTGTTTGAAGGTTTAGTAATACATTATCTCACATGAGCTTCCTTGGTCGATCAAAATCCATTTGATGTTGAAATTCTTGACGCGTAGAGTGACGACCAGTGCATCATTGTGAGGGTAGTATATCCTTGCTAGGTCTTTGTCCGAAAAAGATATGACATTTGTGGGTTCTGTTTTCCTCTTTTTGATGGTGGGTTGTGCACTTAGTAGCTCCCTTAAGTGCTCAGCCTTTTTGATCATCCCCCTGAGCTCACATACTCACTCAGGTTCGAATACTCCATGTATTACATTTATTACGCCTTGAGGTGGAGCGTCGACCGGCATCCCATTTGGGTTGCTATGGTTCTGGGGGGCTGGCTGTGTCCCTCCTTCTATGTATTGGTCCATGTGTCCAGTTGCCACTAACTTCTCCAAATGCTGCCTTAATGGTGTGCAATTTTCAGTATGGTGCCCCTTTTCAACATGGAAGGTGCACCACGACCTCTCATCATAGTCTTTTTGCGCTTCTCCCAGTTTAGCAAGCCATCGGACGAAAGGTTCATTACGAATCTCGCTGAGAATCCGATAGATCGGTTTTTTGAACACCGTGGTAATGGCAGTGCGGACTCTCAACCTTCTTTTGTCTTGGTTCGTTCCGTTGTCTCGCCTGCCTCACCCGTTTCTGCTCGGACGTTCTATTACGTTGACTTTTGTTGTAGTCTTTTTATCTGGAATTGAGGTTGTGCCAGATTTTGCTTTAGCGCGGTTGCCATCTTCCTCCACGCGAATATGTTGGTGTACTCTCTCCATCAAGGCTTCCATCGTATGGGGTGGCGTCATGGTGATTGAGTCCCTCAACCTATTTTCGACTGGAAGACCTCTTTTGTATTGTGCGATGGCAAGATTGGTGGGGCAATCCCCAATCTGGTTGAAGGTCTCCCAGTAGCGGCTATTATAGGATCTTAACGTCTCCTTGTCGCCCATGTCGATGGAGAGTAGCTGATCGATCTCTACCAGGGTTTTGGTGTTCGTTCTGAACCTTGTTACGAACGTCTCCGCCAATTGCGCCCAGGAGGCTATGCTGCTTTCTGGAAGCTTTTCGAACCAAGTCAAGCCTAGGTCGCCAAGGCTGGATGGGAAGAGGATGCACATCAAAGCCTCGTTTCGCCGATATACTGCCATAACCTGGCGGAAGTGGCTTAAGTGCATGTAGGGGTCTGTCTTCCCCTCGTACGTGGTGAATTGGGACTGGAGGAAGCCTGAAGGTAGGGGCGTGTTCTCAATTGCCTGAACGAACGGCAAGGTCTGCAGTCTCGCTAATGCTTTGTCTGTTGGTTCGTAGGCAGGGCGCGGTATTGGCATTCCAACCTCGACGCTTCCATGTGTCCGAGGAGCCAACCACTGAAGGTCAGAAACTCTGCGAGGGTCGTGCGCCCTAGTGTCCTCCTTCCATCGTGCCTTTTCTTCTAGCACGGTTCGTAAGTCGGATGATCTAGGCAACTCCGTCTGCCTGGATGATGTCTGGTGCGTGCGTAAGGGCCGATAGGTGCTTCCTTCAGTGCAAGACCTCTCAGATCTCGTTCTTTCAGAACTAGAGCAACGAGTCCTGGAGGTTTTGGATTGAGTATCGCCTGTTCTGAGGCTTCTACTCTCTGCTCGTGATGGTGTGGTATGCCTACCACGATCTTCTGAGTGGCGAGGGGGCGTTTTGTTTTTGCGCTCCTCTTCTGTCGCCACCCCTTTTCCTTTGATCTGGCGTTTCATAAACTCCATGTCCGCCGCCATCCGTCGTATTAATTCGTCCAGCTCCTTTACGCGGTCCTCCAGAACTTAAGGATCAATCCTTCGCCTTTGTCTGTCAAGACTTTGTGAGTGAGAGCGATGGGGGCTATTATTTCGTCTCCCCCTAGTATCCCTCATGGGGTTCTGTCGTTGGGGCTCCAAATCCACCATGGGAGGGATAGGAGGCAAACCTTCACACCTCCCATGCATATTTGGCCTGAGATAAATAAGAACCAGTAGAATCATGAGAGACTTTAAGACCTAAAAAATAGTTAAAAGTACTAAGGTCCTTCATCTCAAACTGACGGTGGAGAAAACGTTTGAGGTGGAGAATACCAACTGCATCATTACCAGTGATAATCATATCATCTACATACAGAAGGAGAAGAGTGGTACCATGAGGAGTAGTCCGTATAAAAAGAGCAGAGTCATACGAGCTAAAGGTGAACTCGAAGTCATGAATGGTAGAACTGAACTTAGCAAACCAAGCGCGGGGTGCTTGCTTGAGCCCATAGAGTGTACGCTGTAGTTTGCAAACCTTATGAGGTGGAAAAGTGGACCCAGGTGGAGGTTGCATGTAGACCTCCTCAAGAAGATTACCATTGAGGAAAGCATTTTTGGCATCCATTTGAAAGAGCTCCCAGTGGCGAGCAGCAGCAACAGCTAGTAAACTACGAACAGATGTAAGCCGAGCAACAGGGGAGAAGGTTTTCTCATAATCAATCCCATATTCCTGGTTGAAACCCTTGGCAACAAGACGAGCTTTGTAGCGTTCAATAGAGCCATCAGAATGAGTCTTGATTTTGTAAACCCATTTGCAGTCAATCGCAGTTTTGCCAGGAGGAAGATCAACAAGATCCCAAGTATGAGTTTTGTCCAAAGCTTGGAGTTCATCAGTCATAGCTTGCTGCCAAAGAGAATTAGTACAAGCCTCACGATAGGAGGTAGGTTCATAAGTAGAAAAAGCAGTAGACCCAACAATATAATCACGAAGGTGGATAGGAGGTTGAGTTACCCAGTGTGGTCGACCCATAGGAGGATCGGTGGGAGGAAGAACCGGTGGAGAAGGAGGTGGTGCAGGGAGAGGTTGATCGTCAGGGAGAGTAGTCTGGTCGGGAGCAGGAGTGAGCAAGGGCGTCTCAGTGAAGGAGGAACCTGTATCAAAATCATTAGAGAAGAGATCTATGGAAGGATTAGTAAACAGTACATTAGTGGAATGTGCGGGTAAGTGAAAGGAGGATAGGGAGGAAAACATTTGGTGCTCCTAAAAAACGACATGGCGAAAGATACGAAGACGTTTAGAGAGAGGGTCCCAGCAACGAAAACCTTTATGTTCAATTCCATACCCAAGAAAGCAACAAAGACGAGAACGAGGTTCAAGCTTGGTGTGTTCATGAGATTGAAGGAGAACAAAGCAGGCAGAGCCAAAAACCCGAAGATTAACATAGGGAGGGGGAGTGCCATGCAGACGTTCAAAGGGAGTTTGATTATGGATGACAGGGGTAGGAGTACAATTGATAGTGTAGACAGCAGTGAGGACAGCTTCCCCCCAAAAGTTTTCAGGGCAGGAAGAAGAAAGAAGAAGAGCGCGAGTAGTGTCAAGAATATGCCTATGTTTCCGTTCAGCACGGCCATTTTGTTGGGACGTACCGGCACAAGAACGATGAGGCAGTGTACCATGACTCTGAAGAAAAGAAAGAAAATCTGAATCCCGATATTCCATAGCATTGTCAGAGCGAAAAAGTTTGATGGTTTTAGAAAATTGGGTATGGACCATTTGGACAAATCTATAATAAATGTGTTTAAGTTCAGACTGAGTTTTCATGAGAAAAATCCAAGTAAAACGGGAAAAATCATCAATAAAAACAACAAAATAACGAGATCCTCCCATAGTAGTAGTAGGGGAGGGGCCCCAAATATCCGAATGTATAAGATCAAAAGGTGCACAGGAAACAGAAGTACTTTTATTGAATGGTAAAACACGTTGTTTGGCAAGTTGACAGGGTATACAATCGAAAGTATCTGGAATTACATGACCCAATTGTCTACTAGAAACCAAAGACTTTAAGCGATTAACAGAAATATGCCCTAATCGACAATGCCAAAGATGAAAAGGAGATAAGGAGGAAGCAGATGCAGGAGCAGCGATCTGAGGAGAGTCAGGAACATGAAGGTGAATGAGCTCATAGAGACGTCTGTGCTTATGGCCGATCCCAATAGTCTGCCCCGTCTGAGGGTCCTGTACCAAACAATGAGTAGCAGAAAATGTGACAGTTAGACCAAGTTCACATAATTGACCAATAGAAATAAGGTTTAAAGTGAGAGCAGGGATATGATAAACTTGAGGCAAAGATAAAGAAGATGTGGAAATAGTACCAATATGACGGACAGTCATGAGAGAACCATCAGCAGTTTGAATTGAGGGAATATGAGGAGAGGAAGAGATAGAGGAAAATATAGTAGAACTGGAGGTCATATGATTACAACAGGCAGAATCAAAATACCAAAAAGAGTTACGGAATCATGACAAAAGCGGAGGGGGTGTACCAGAAGGGGAGAGAAGGTGTTTGAACATGGCCTCTACATCCGTTTGAGAAAAGAGAGGTGTAGACGGAACACGGGACTCAGAGAAACCCTCAGCGGCAGCAGCAGCAGCAGCAGTGTGATGAGACTGATTCCCGGAATGAGACTGACTCCTGGAATGATGAAAGCTCCCCCGGGAAGAACCACCTCGAGAAGAGTGGCTGTTGGAGGATAAACGGGATGGATTGTGAAAACAATCCTCTTGCAGATGACCAGGACTAAGTTTGTTGCAGTACCGGCAAGTTCTGACGGGGCAATTGACCACGAGATGTGTGGAAGGAAGGCCCCGATTCTGACAATGGAGGCAGGCAGTGGTCCGCTGGGTGAATGATGGCCGGTACGGAGTAGTGGCAAGAACAGAGTCCACATGATGAGTTTGGAGAGTACCAAGACGAGTCTCCTCGGATAGCAGCTCAGAAATAGCTTGTTCCAGAGTGGGCAAGGGATGGCGATGAAGAAAAGAGGCACGTACTGGCTTAAAAGATGAAGTGAGAGCCATGAGAAAGTGCACCAACCTTTGCTGATTACGATAAGTAGTAAATAAGACAGCATCTTCTCGGTGAGGCCAAATCGGTTCGGAAAGAGCAAGCTGGTCCCAAACAGAGTACATTTGAGAAAGGAAGTCATTGATGGACTGACTAGATTCTTGGCGAATCCGATGAAGTTGGTTCTGAAGTTGATATTGATAAGCAAGGCCAGTAGTCTGGTATTGTTCTTTCAAAAAATCCCAGATGTCTTTTGCAGGAGTAGTGATAGAGTCAAGCTGAAAGCGACCAAACTGAAGACTGATAAAGGTAACAGAAGTATTTCAAAACCAGGTAATCATTTGGTAATTCTTACTGTCCCATTCCTCAAGTCGGTCTTCATATGTAGGAGTAGTAGTAGAAACAGTGGTTTCAGTAGTGTCTTTTACCGGTTAGGTCACATCCCCGGTGATAATTCGCTAGAGCTTCTTTCCTTTGAGGAAGGAGGACATGGCTTGGGCCCATAGAACATAGTTGGAACCATCCAAAATAATGGAAATGGGATAGGAGGCATCATGACGATCCATAATAATAGTTGAGTAGGGCTAAATTGATAGGAATAGACCTGTATGAGCAAAATTAGGTAAAATAGAGTGTACCAGTGAGTCCGGAAGGTCGAAAATAGTTAGGAAAGGTGGGCTGTGCAGTGATGATGTCAGCAGGATGGAGAATGATGTCAGCGGCGTACGTTAGCAAGGAGGGCATGCGGCGCACGGTAGCAGAGAAGGCGTGCGGCGTACAGTAGCAGAATGGTGCACGCGGGTGCACAATAGCAGAACGGCGCACGCGCGGCTCACGGTAGATGAATGGTGCACGCGGGTGCATGGTAGCATGCATGGCGCACGAACGAGCTGAGTGGAAGGCGCGTGTGAACGTAGCAACGGAAGCAAAGACGCGCCGAGCAAAAGGATGGCGCGTGGGAGCATTTCTGGTGACAGGCTTGGTGCCATTGGAATCGTAAGGAGATTCCGAGCTGTTTGGTATAGTTCCACTGTGTATGGGACGAAGCACCAAAATTGAAGAATGCCATAATTGTATTACTGGGCTCTGATACCAAGAAACAATAATTTGAGAGAGAGAGAAAGAGAGAATGAGCTCTATATTGATCTGTAAATGTTGTGTATTAGTTTACAAACAATGGGCTCTCTTTATAGAGAGAAGAGGGGCATTAAACAATATTAACACCACCGAAAGCATAAAGTAAAAGTGTGGTAGTGGGCTACAATTTACAGCTAGTGTCTACTATATTATGTCTACTATATTATATATTAACAACATGTATTTAAACTCAATTACCTCATAAATTTAGGTCTTGAAGAGATTGTCTAAAAAAAAATGGGTTAGGATTTCTTACCTATTAATCTTCAGGATCTTACTTTATCTTTAGTTCTTAGCTTCCCATCAAATTCCTCCCAGCAAAGAAGATTGAATAGGCTTCATATACCTCTCTCTCTCTCTCTCTCCCTCACGGTTTCTCCCTCCTTTTCTCTAACTCTTTGTTTTTCCATTTCAGAACTCATATATCAATACATTTATATATGTCAATAGTTGCCTTCCTCCTTACACGTGCACATACACTCACAAATCATGACCAGATTTCTCAGTACACCCACACCCACAATTCTAGTTTGTTCCATAGGGCAATTTATGCTTAGGATAAATTTTAATTAAGCAACACTTAGTCTTAATAAATCTTGATTAATACAAAATTAGTTAATTATAACTAATCTCAAATCCCATATAATTTAATTAGTCAAATTGACTTCCATTAAAGCCTAATTAAATATAATTAAATTTATCAATCTGAATCAGATTTTAGTCAGACTCCCAAAAGGCTCCAAATATTAAATTAAATTTATTATCATTATCAATTTTGATTTCCCAAATCATTTAGGCCTTCAATTTCTGATCAAACTCAAATTTTCATCAATAAATTACATATTCAATTGAGCACCTCATAAATAAATTTAGTTCATAATAATCTAAATTCTCAATCCTCACAACTCAATTAACTCCAATTCGGACCCAATTGATCAAACCTCAGTTTTATTAAACTGAATCGAATACTTAATTACACTTTCATAGGGCCCAATACTTAAAATTAAACTGATTTAATATATCAATTCCCCCTCCTTAGACTATTTGGACGTTAAATTTCTAATTCTAAAATAAATCCTTAATAAAATAATTTATAAATAACAAATATTAAACACCCACAAAATTATTATTTTATTTATTTATTTATTTTCATCATGCATACCACCTACTTCTCTTTCTATCATGCTCTCTCTCTCTTCTTTTTAAGATGTCTTCTGTCTACCATCCTCAAAATCCCTACACACAGATGCCCTTTTTTTTTTCATCATGCATACCACCCACTTGGCTAGACCCTTCCACCGAAATGAACGTCCAGATAATAAGATATTTTACATTTTATTTCCACCAAATTTTGTCCCCCTCTTTTCTCTCTAAAGAAAATATTCCATTGCCCCTATACATTCTAATCATGATCTCTCTAACTTTCTTTTATTTATTATTATCATTATTATTATTATTATTATTTTAAAATTCAGGTCATTACTTGAAGATAATGAGAAAACCAAAGAATAAGAGCAAACCAAGAGAGAGTGAGAGATGTGAGGCAGAGAGACCGTCACTCTCGATGTGAGAGAGGGAGACAGGTGAGTGGGTGAGTGAGGATAGTGTGAGCTCCTCTTCTATTGTAATCTTTTTGTAATCTCTCTATTGTTATAGTGATAACCGATTACTCTTCCATGAACGTAGACATTGAGGCCGAACCACGTTAAATATGGTGTCTTATTGGGAGTGTGTGTGTGTGTGTGTGTGTGTGTGTGTGTTTTTCTGCTTGGTACAATTTCTAGAAGGTCTTGGGCGGGATCCCCGATCCCTAACAAGTGGTATCAGAGCTTGGCCGGTCATTTTCTAAACAAAAACAAATCGTTTTTCGAAACTGCCCAGAAATAAAGTTGCTCAAAATCAAGTTTTGAGCATACCAGGAGCAAGGTCTCGATGAGAGGAATCCAGAACTGCAAAGCAAAGCCTAAGAGGAGCCTCCACACGCTCTCACGCGCCACTTGAAATAGGCACGGAACGTTTGAAGTTTATCAATTGTCAGCGCAACTCTCCCTGCTTAAGATTAGCTCATTGAAGAAGGAGAATAAAGAGTTGAAACGGCATGCCACCATCAAGGCCCGATTTGGAGTGCCTTCATACTTCGTATTTGACGGCCAACAGGGAGTAATTGTATTTAGAAATGCTGCCAAGGTCGAGGTAGAGTTATCAAGAGCGACGAAGGCGAGCGACGCAGTTGGTGGCAAATGAAGTTGAGATCTGAGCTTCGCTACCAAGTTGATACTGGAGGAAATCGAAAAATACGTTGTGGTGTTATGGTGGTGCTTTTTTTTTTTTTATTTTTTTATTTTTTAGGGGGGGGTTGTGGGTTGTGGTTGGTGTTGTTGGGTGTTTGTTTGTTTTGTTTTGTTTTTTTTTTTTTTTGGAATGTTGAACTTAAAAATGTAAGGACTGTAATGGCAATGTAAATATATGAAATGGCAGTTGAGGGATTTTGTGTTTGTTTGTTTGTTTGTTTGTTTGTTTTTATTTTTTTTGAATGAAAAAAAAAGGAAGATAAGAAAGGGGATGTGAGTGGTGGAAAGAAAAGTTTAAAATAGGAAAAGGTGGGATGTGAAAAAGATGAAAAGAAGTTTGAAAAAGATTAATAATAAGTGATTTGAAATCAAACGAGAAAGGAGGAGAGAGTGGGGAACAAGGATGGGAGAAAGTGATTAAAAAATAAAAAAATAAAGCAAAGAAGAATGGGTGCGAAGTAAAGGGCTCAGTTGTTCTTTTTTTTTTTTTTTTGAATGAAAAACAAAAAAGGAAGATAAGAAAATTATGAAAGGTGGGGTAGTGGGAAGTGATAAAGAAATAAGTAAAAAAGAAAAAGGGTAAATTATAACTTAACCCGTTGTGGTTTACTCAAAAAACACGGAGCCCCCTTATAGTTTCATCTATAACACTTAAACCGCCTATACTTCATACCAAAGTGCATTTTGGACGGACGTAACAGAAATTGTAAAAAGTCTAAATTACCCTTATTTATTTCTCTAATTTTCTTTTTAATGCTATTATAAACCACCATTATAAACCACCAGTCAACAAACTGAATCTATCATTGATAAGTTAACATGTAGACATCTGAAAAGAAAGATAAATGGTGAACCCAAGCTTTGACTTCTCTTTCTCTATATATATATATATATATATTCTCTCTCACCGTGACCATCATCATCACCACCATTGCCCAGATCCGTCAAAACCGAGAACCGCCCTTTATAAAATGCTATAGATGAAGCAACAGAAAAGAGTGGATGATGAAAAAGAAAGAAATAGATTTGGAGATATTTCTTTGAAATGTGTGACGTTAGTTTTCGGACAACTTTCGGTATGTCGAAACCACCCATTTCAGGAAGAAGTGAGAAAACAAGGTAATGTAGGATGAAGTATAAAGCAAGGTGTGGAGATTGGTGAAAGAACGGGATAAAACCGTTAAAAATCGCGAAAGTTATGGAGTCCAAAAGATGGGCCAAAGAAATGTTGGAAATGGGAAGAAAAAGTGGGTTTGGTTGGTATGAATCCCATCAATGCTATTTCAAAAATCTAAATGTTTACACATTAATTATTTGATTTCATGGGTTGGGTTTGTTACTAATTTGAATTATAAGAAGAAAAGTGGGTTTGGATAATTTTTAGAGAGAAAAGTTGTGGTGGTGATTTTAAGTGGTGGTTTTGCATGGAATAAGAAGTTGGTTGTGGATAATTTTTAGAGAAAGAAGTTGTGGTGGTGATTTTGAGATGTGGTTTTGCATGGAATATTTTTAGAGAGAGAAATTGTGGTGGTGATTTTGAGTGATGGTTTTGCATGGAATATGATGGTAGTGATGGTGGTTGGTTATGATTTTGCATGGAAGGTAATGGTGGTGAGATGAGAGGGGAAATAAAAGGTGATGGTGGTGGTTTTGCATGGAAGATGATTGTGTTGTATACTTATATTATGAGAGAGAGAAAGGGAGAACTTGACATAATGAAACAAACAAAAGGATATTAGTGCTTAAGGTAAATGAAACCCATGCTTAAACCAATGCTCAAAGGATGTTAATGCTTGAGGTAAATGAAACCCATGCTTAAACACTGAATTTCGTTTGCAGATAAAGATGTTAATGTTTTGCCAAGAGTGTAATCCATGCTCTATTGCACTATACCATTTTGTGTATATATATGGCAATAAAGGTGTTTTGGTCATTTGCCATATGTTTTTGGGCAGAAAAAACTGTTCCACTCACCATTCATGGTCGTGCAGCACACGTTCTATTTAAACAAACAATTCCGTCGAAAATTGCACTTTGGTATGAAGTATAGGGGGTTTAAGTGTTACAAATGAAACTATAGGGGAGTTTCATGTTTTTTAGGCAAACCACATGGGGTTAAATTATAATTTACCCAAAAGAAAAGAAGAATGGGTTTGAACTCATAAAAAAGAAAAAGGTGAAAAGTAGGGGTTGAGATATGAGAAGATAAAAAGAGGATTGATTAAAAAATAAAAGAAGAAATGGGATCTACACTCCCAGCTGAAATAAAAGAGAATGGGAGCAAAAGGTAGGCAATGGTGGTCTTCACTGGATGCAAAAGTAAAACAGGGCACTAGTATAGTGGTTCTATATAAGGCAAGTTGTGAGGATCGGCTCGACTAACAAGTAGCGGCGAGTCAACCAACTCGACTCCGGTCTGTTTTAGGGACATGACCTCGTGGCCGGTGCCGGCGAAGACGCAGAGGACTTTAGAGTGATTGTGGATGTGATTTAGGGTTTGGAGGTCGATGAAGAAGGAAGAGAATGAGTAGAGCTTTCCTTGGTGGACCAGAGGCGCTTGTTCTTCTTGGCGATGGAGATGAAAGAGCGGTGAGAGAAGTCACAGTTGTAGGTGGACTTTGGGAACTTCGGGTGGGGTTTGGGGATAGAGCCTTGAAGGACGTAGGTTTCTGGGGTCTGGAGGAGTGAAGGTATGTGTCGAAAACTCCAGCGGGCAGCGAAGGCAAGGTTGCCGGCCGACTGCTCGCCGGTGAGAAAGAAATACAGGCCTAAATCTTATAGCTCTGATACCAAGTTAATTTACTGTATAAAGAAAGAGAGAGAATAAATTATGTATACATTATAATGTTCAGTATGACTCTCATTTATAGAGGAGAGTTTGTTCAATCAAAAAGACCGAAAGACGCACTAATGAAAACAACATCATTAAAGATTAAAGCTATGCACTAACATGTACAACTAATATGCATCCACTAACATTACAGCTAGGATCGGGGATCCCACCCAAGACCTTCCAGAAATTATACCAAGCAAAAAAATACACACACACCCAAGAAGACACTACATTTAACGTGGTTCGGCCTCAATGCCTACGTTTACGGGAGAGTAACCGGTTATCACTATAACAATGGGAGATTACACAAAGATTACAATAGAGAAGAAGCTCACACCATTCTCACTCATTTACTCACCTATCTCCCTCTCTCACACCGAAAGAGACGGTCTCTTTGCCTCACATCTCTCACTCTCTCTTAGTCTGCTCTAATATCACTTGTTGGGGATCGGGGATCCCGCCTAAGACCTTCCAGAAATTATACCAAGTAGAAAAACACACACACACCCAAGGAGACACTATATTTAACGTGGTTCGGCCTCAATGCCTACGTCCATGGGAGAGTAACTAGTTATCATTATAACAATGGAGAGATTATAGAAAGATTACAATAGAGGAGGAGCTCATACCATACCACTTGTTGGGATTTGGGATCTCGCCCAAGACCTTCCAGAAATTATACCAAGCAGAAAACACGCACACGCACCCAAGGAGACACTATATTTAACGTGGTTCGGCCTTAATGCCTACGTTCACGGGAGAGTAACCGGTTATCACTATAATAATGGAGAGATTACAGAAAGATTACAATAGAGGAGGAGCTCACACCATCCTCACTTATTCACTCACCAGTCTCCCTCTCTCACACCGAGAGAGACGATTTCTCTGCCTCACATCTCTTAATCTCTCTTGGCTTTCTCTAAATCTCTTAAGCTCATCCTCCTTACCTCATTTATACACAAATAAGGGAGACCCTCATTGGTCACCACTTACCACTTCCACTAGTGAGTGAGTTGGTGAAGTGGGAGAGCCACTATTGAGTGGAGGAGATGATCAACCCCTCACATGGGGTGATTTCTAACAAATCACCCCATCAACCTATGTGAGGTGATCCACAATAGCGCCCACTGCGGCTAATCTTGTCATGCCCAAATTTCAACATAGTATGTATCTCCTCACTGAGACGTTTGCATCCCCTGAAGCTAGAGATAGCACATCAGAGATACAAGAGGATGAGGGAATCCTATATCCTTAACTCAACTCACACCACTCTCTGATTTGGAGAGAGCCTCTGCTCCTATCTCCCATAGATCTCTTCCACGCTTCTTGTCTCGGATGTCTCTCAACAAGTGTGAGGCTCTGATACCACTTGTTGCGGATTGGGAATCCCGCCCAAGACCTTCCAGAAATTATACCACGTAGAAAAACACGCATACATACCCAAGGAGACACTATATTTGACATGGGTCGGCCTCAATGCCTACGTCCACGGGAGAGTAACCGGTTATCACTATAACAATGGAGAGATTACAGAAAGATTACAATAAAGGAGGAGCTCACACTATCCTCACTCATTCACTCACCCGTCTCCCTCTCTTACACCGAGAGAGACGGTCTCTCTGCCTTACATATCTCATTCTCTCTTAGTTTGCTCTCTTCCTTAAGCTCCTCCTCTTTACCTCATTTATACATAAATGAGGAAGAGCCTCATTAGTCACCATCTACCACTTCCACTAGTGAGTGGGCTTATTCCACTAGTGATTGGGTTGATGAAGTAGGAGAGCCACCATTGAATGGAGCAGATGATCAACCCTCCACATGGGGTGATCTCCAACAAATCAAAGGACTATGATAACTCATTCTTCTGTGATCTGATTGTTGTGACATCATGTCCAACAATCAGCATATCATTAACACAGAGTGGGAGTATGATGAAGTTTCCATTGGGAAATTTCCTGACATAGACACACTGGTCTGTAGCAGTTCTCTTGTACTCATGACCCACCATGAATGAGTCAAACTTCTTGTACCATTGTCCCAATGCTTGTTTGAGGCCATAGAGATTCTTCTTCAATCTGCAGACTAAGTTTTCTTTCCCTTTTACTTCAAAACCTTTTGGCTACTTCATGTAAATTTCTTCCTTCAGATCGCCATGGAGAAATGACGTCTTCACATCTATCTGTTCAAGTTCCAAATTCAAATTGGGCGCTAGTCCCAAAACTACTCGAATGGATGTCATTTTCACAACTGGAGAGAAGATTTCATCAAAATCAATACATTTCTTCTGCCCGAAACCTTTGACAACCAATTGAGCCTTATTCTTGACTAGCTTTCCGCTGTCATCTTTCTTCAACTTGAACACCCATTTGTTCTGCAATGGTTTTCAACCCTGGGAAAGTCTTACCAAATCATAAGTCCGATTCTTCTGCAAAGACTGCATCTCTTCTTATATAACTTGATGCCAGCTACTCTTCTTCTTATAATTCTAAGCTTCTTGAAAACTTTTTGGCTCCTCCTTATCAATAAGCAAAATATAATCAGAAGTAGGGTATTTCGACGACGACTTAGACTCTCTTGTTGATCTTCGCAACTGTGGACCAATAGTCTCTAGCGGAGGGGGTTCTGGCTCCCTCTGCTCCACACCCTCTTCTTCTGTATCTTCTTCTTCTAGCAATCCATCATGTAACTTTACATCATTGGTTGCATGTTGTGGTAGCTCTTTTTCATCAGTGGCATGTTGTGATGGTGCAGGATTGGAAATAATTTCTAAAGCATCATTAACTTTAGGTTTGGCTGATTGCCCAAAATCTTCTAAGGTCTAGCCTTCTTGAAATACCACATCTCGGCTTTGAATGACCTTTTTGTTTTTCAAATCCCATAATCTGTATCTAAATTCTTCATCTCCATAGCCAATAAAGATGTATGGAGTACCTTTACCATCCAGCTTCTGTTTGTGCTCCTTGAATACATGTGCAAACGCTTTGTACCCAAACACTCTCCAGTGAGAGTAAAAAATCTCCCTTCCAGACCATACTTTCTCTGGAATTTCAAAATTTAGTGGAATTGATGGCGATCTGTTGATCAAATAGCAAGCAACACGAACTGTTTGCCCCAAAATGGCTTTGGCAGCTTTGCCATTTTGAGCATACATCTGACCTTCTCCACAATGGTTCGGTTCATTCTTTCGGCTACACCATTGTGTTGTGGGGTTCTAGGAACAGTCTTCTCATGTCGAATGCCGCAAGTAGCACAGTAGGCTTCAAACTTCTTTGACATGTACTCGCCTCTATTGTCTGTTCGGAGACACTTCAGCTTCTTTCCAGACTCCCTTTCCACCATGGCATGGAATGTCTAAAAATGCTGGAACACTTCAGCTTTGGTTTTTAGGACATAAACCCATACCTTCTATGATGCGTCATCAATAAATATCAGGAAGTATTTTCTGCCACCCAAAGATTTCACTTCTATGGGACCGCATACATCAGAGTGTACTTTGCTCAACAACTCTGATTGTCTTCTGGATAATGAATGGAAAGCGACTCTATGATGCTTCCCAAACAAGCAATTGTCACAAGGGTTCAATTTCGCATCTTTAGCAAAGGAAATAAGCGACTTCTTTGCGAGAATCTGCAACCTTTTCTCACTCATGTGACCCAGCCTTTTGTGCCACAAATTTGGTGATGCTTTATCTTCTGCTGCGTTGAGGCTATCTGAATGCACCTCTACATGAGTTTTGTACAACGTGCCACTTGTCTGTCCTCTGGCTACCACCAGAGATCCCTTTTTCAACTTCCACATGCCTTTACTGAAGTAGTTCTCATAGCCTTGTCAATCTAAGGCTATCCCTGAGATAAGATTCAGGCGTAAATCGGTAACATGCCTGACATCTTTCAACACCATCGTGCACCCAACTTTGGTTTGGATGCGAACATCACCGAGTCCCGCAATCTTCGAACAACTGGTGTTACCCATCTTTACTGTACCAAAATCTCCAGCTTGGTATGTACAGAAAAACTCTTTTCGGGATGTAGCGTGGTAGGAAGCTGCTGTATCTACCACCCACTCGGTGTCATTGTGTGACATATGGAGGCATCCTTCTTCTTCAACAGAGAATAATGCAATATCCTCTGAGACAGTAACTACAGTGTTCCCATCTTCAGTCTCTGGCTGTCTATTACCTTATTTTTGCTCTCTTTTCAAGGCATAACAATATTTCTTTATGTGACCCTCTTGGCCATAATAGTAACACTTGAACTTCGATCGGCTTGTACCTTCTCTAGATTTCTCTCTGGCTTGCGATCTTCCTCTGCTACGTCCTCCACTTTTACTTTTTCTTCTGCCTCTGCCTCTGCCTCTACCTTTATTTTCTGTGACGACGGCATGGGATTGATCTCTTCCCATGTCTTTCCTTATTGTCTCTTTGTTATACATGGCATCTGTGACCATACTCATGGTCAGCTTCCCTTCTGGTATAGAGTTGCTGAGAGAAACCACCAACGTCTCCTAACTGTCCGGTAAAGAACTAAGCAATAGTACGGCTTGCATTTCATCGTCCAAGACCATTTTGACGATTGCAAGTTGATTTATTAGATTCTTGAATTCACTGGTGTGCTCGGCCGAGCTCAAACACTAGATTTGTTGGATATCTCACCCTATGTGAGGAGCTCCAATGGAGATCCCACTTTCTCTACCCAATAGGAAGTGGCTCTCCCACTCCACCAACCCACTAGCTAGTGGATAAAGCTAGCAGATGAGGTAGGTGGTGACCAATGAGGCTCTCCATCATTTGTGTATACATGAGGTAAAAATGAGGAGTTGAAGATAGTGAGAAAACCAAAGAGTCAGAGCAAAGCAAGAGAGAGTGAGAGATGTGAGGCAAAGAGACCGTCTCTCTCGGTGTAAGAGAGGGAGACTGGTGAGTGTGTAAGTGAGGATAGTGTGAGCTCCTCATCTATTGTAATCTTTCTGTAATCATTATTATAGTGATAACTGGTTACTCTCCCGTGGACATAGGCATTGAGGCCGAACCACGTTAAATATGGTGTCTCATTGGGTGTGTATGTTTTTCTGCTTGGTATAATTTCTGGAAGGTCTTGGGCGGGATCCCTGATCCCCAACAAGTGGTATTAGAGCCTCGTCGGTCATTTTTGGAACAAAAATAGAGTGTTTTTCGAAACTGCCTAGAAATAAAGTTGCTAAAAATCAGGTTTTGAGCATACCAGGAGCAAGGTCTCGATGAGAGGAGTCTAGAATTGCAAAGCAGAGCCTAAGAGGAGCCTCCACGCGCTCTCACGCACCACCTGAAGTAGGCGCATGAGTCCCATTCTCATTTACGCGCCACACGCGCCGCGTGAAGGCTCCGACGTGTCATCCTAGTCTCGAATATGCGCCGGACGCGCGGTTGAACGAAGAAGGAAAGTAGCGCGCGTATGAATGACGTCATCGCATACGTGGTTGATACATCATCGCCACGTCAGCCAGGAATGCCACGTGTCTTTCATGTCATCTGCCACGCCAATCGGGACTGTCATGTGTTTGCCACGTCAACAGTCTAGTCAGCGCCATGTCAGCACACATGTGAGTGATCCAGTGCTACGCGACTAAGGTGCAACCACAAATCTAAGGCGTCCAAACTATTTTGGCTTGATCTAAGCCATTCAAAGTCCGTTTTTGACGATCCAATAGTGCTTTTCTAATTATTTGAAGTATTCTAGACACATCCGTACGGTTAGATTTTGTGAATTCGAATTCTTGTAAAAAAAAAAAAGATCAAGGTGGCAGACGGCGTCAGGTGTAGTAGATGGAATATTCTGTTGATAGAATATTCACTGAACTTCTAAAAATTGCAATTTGGTCCAAAATTTTTAGAAAATTATAGTGTGGCCAACTTTCGGGGATGCTGTTTCAGTGAGGTCCCCGGAAATACAGTGAAGGTTGGTCCTAGCTAAATGGACCATTTCGAACGCAACTACAAGGTTAGAATAGTGAAATTCTGAACGATTTTTGAAGATTGTCAAAACATAAGAGTTCGTCATCTTCAATAGTCGAAGGAAGGTTGCCAAATATTGTGAAACGCTGTGGATTCACTGAAGAGCTTAGAATGGGCGGATTCTGACCAGATTGGACAACCATATATAGATCAAGATAGATCATTGGAGACCAGAGGCGATCAGGCTTGATCAAGTAGTGGATTGAGGAAGATCAGGATTGGTTAGGGGCGATCAGAAGATTGCAGAGATGATTATCTCCGGAGGTAATTGAAAGATCTGGTTCAATCAGAAGAGAAGACCATTTCATTGAGGGACAGATGATTGGCAACTAGTGCAAACTCAGGGAAATGTTATGGCAGTTGGAGCTACAGTCAAACATAATATAAGAAGTACTAGTAGTATGTGAATATTAAAAAGCAGCAGCTGCAGTAGGGCACATATAAGGCGTAGGAGCATGTGGCTACGATAGCACAGATAAGTACGCAAGAGTGTCATATAAAGTGCATACATATAGTAGTACAAGAGAGTAAGTAGCAGAATCGTACAGAGGTGTAGTGTGTCGGATTTTGGCCTGGCGACAGCAACTAGTTCATAGAAGAAAGCTCTAGACAAAGAAATTGAAAGGGATAAGACGCTGCAGTGTGCACCCAAGGAGAAACAGATCTCTTTCTTTGTCTTGAATCTAGTTCGTGGCAGTGAAGTTGCGACGGACACCCAAAGAGTTTGGGTGGAGTCACCTCAACACGGAAACGGTGAGCATTCTATTGGATGATGCAAGTACCTGGTGATAGAGGTACAAACCATATAAGATTATGTGTAGCGATTGAAGACATTCCAAATAAGAGGTGCAGATTCACTTCGGATGCTCAATAGAATGGAGGCATATTTGTACAACGGTGTTTTATCATCCATGTGGGTAATGGGGGTGGAAAAAAAAAAATTATTCACTCGGTGGAAGCCAATTGAAGACCCTTCAGAGTTAGTTGCAAAGGTTGTCTGTTTATTTGGAGACTCTCGGGTCAATTACATAATTTCAGGGTTCATTGGGTTTTCTCTAGGAGATAGAGAGAACCAGCTTTGACAGAGTATACTACAGAGATTTGGCATGTATGATACGTCCAAATTGTAGTACTTTATTGGCATTGGCCTCAGTGGAGGCGTTGGAGATCTTTCATGGATCATTGTTCGAAGATCCGCATCTGGTAAAGCCTTGGTATCCACATTTGTCAATTTGAAGAAGAAGTTGTGGCAATCTACTTCAAACCTTGGTGGAGTTTTGGCTCTCTCTTTAAATGTCTACTGAAGGCATTGTTTGTTGGCGGTTTGTCATGGATTATTGGCGATTGTTCAGAGTTATGGTTTATTGAGATTCATTATCATAGTTAGGATCTATGATCGTGTCTGATTAGGTCCAGGGGTGTCTCCGACTTGTGAGACTTGATTGTTTCTTTTTCTTGTGGATTTTCATTTTCGCAATCTATTCCATATTCGAAGGCATTAACTAATGGTAGTATGGGTGATGATTCAGACTCCGGGTGTTTGCTTCTGTGGAAGCGATATAACCGTTGGTGTTCGTTGAAGATTGGAAGAGATTATTGCAGAGAAACGTGAAGATGGTGATTTTGTGAATCACATGTGTTAGGATCCATCCCTTAATTTGCCGTTGGATTTGAAGGGGATAGATCATTTGCAGACTCGATGGAGTCAGTGTAGACTGTTGGACTTGTGCATTTACAGTACATGTGCCATTGGGCAATTTTGGCAGTTGTAAAGATGGTGCATCTTCTTGTGTCTGTCGGCTAGAATTGTAGTTTGAGAAATCTGGAGTTTGCTCGACACTTCAGAATTTTTTGGCTCTTGGTATTTTGTTATTTCATTTGAAGTTTGTTCCAATACTTCTGAACTGGTTAGAGCCTAACTACATCCATAGTCCAGTTTTGTTTAGTGGAGAACTTGTCTCAGTTCTCAAAGAATTTATTTGGCTCTCTTGATTAATTTGAGCTTGAAGAGAGTAGTATTGTTCGATGGTTGATCGGACATGATGTTTTTGGTACTGCTTTTGAAGTTACTTTGATGGAGAATTTGAAGCCTCTCTTCTTTAGTCTCCTCAACATTGGTTCAAGCAGGTTGCTCACTATGTTTTGTTTGGAGTTGTCAAGGACAACTTGTTTGGTACCTATGGAAATCGAAATTTGGTACTATGGTGGAGCTTGAATTGCAGAAAATCGAAGAGCTAGCTCGATTGGTTCTGCATGTTCTTTACATTGGCTCAATGTGATTTTGAGCAATAGAATCTGCTATGTTTTTAAAAGAGCGCTTGTGCTTTATACATCAGATGGCATTTAGTTTTGACTGAATAGTTGGATACCTGGGTTATGGTATTGGTTTTTTGATTCCGTGGTGGCAAACGTACCTCTTGATGAAACAGAGTAGTTGTAGATCTTTCAGGCGAGCTCGGGCGCAGAATGAGAGATAGAGCCACAATGAGCACTCAAGAAGTATGGGTGCGGGTACTATGCTAGGTGTTTCATAGTTGGTTACTTGTACAAATATGTTGAAGTTGCTTTGGCAGAGAGAGCTATTGTCAACCATCAATCTGGTAGTATAAGTGAAAAATGCATAGGTAACGCGTATCACTGAACTGGAGATCAAGAATTGCAAAAGGTATGAACAACAAGTGTGTGGAAACGCTGGAAAGTTGTTTAGGAGTGCAAAGGGCAAATGTTGATAAGTTCAGGATAGTTTAGGGGAAACTCTAAGCAAAAAAAATCAGGAATGTTGACCAGACAAATTGAGAGTTTTTTGTTACTCCAATGACTGGTTGTGCGAGGTGCGTCATGTCAGTCAAGGACATCCTTGGTAGGGGGTGCAGGACATCCAATCAGGGGGTGCCAGATATCTTGGCTGCACAAGTTCAAGTATAGCAGGTGAAACATCCGAAACAAGAAGCATGGAAGAGATCTATGGGAGATAGGAGTAGAGGCTCTCTCTCAATCAGAGAGTGGTGTAAGTTGAATTGAGAATGTAGGGTTCTCTCTTCCTCTTGTATCTCTGGTGTGTTATCTCTAGCTTCAAGAGATGTAAACGTCTTAGTGAGGAGATGCAGACTATGTTGAAATTTAGGCGTGACAAGATTAGTAGCAGTGTATGCAGTGGATCACCTCGCATAGGTTGAGGGGGTGATTTGTTGGATATCTCACCCCGTATAAGGAGCTCTAATGGAGATCTCACTTTCTCCACCTAATGAAATGTGGCTCTCCCACTCCACTAACCCACTAGCTAGTGGAAGAGGTAGGTGGTGACCTATAAGGCTCTTCCTCATTTGTGTATAAATGAGGTGAGGAGGAGGAGTTGAAGATAGTAGTGAGAAAACCAAAGAGTGAGAGTGAACCAAGAGAGAGTGAGAGATGTGAAAGACCGTCTCTCTCGGTGTGAGAGAGGGAGACGGGTGAGTGGGTAAGTGAGGATAGTGTGAGCTCCTCCTCTATTATAATCTTTCTGTAATCTCTCAATTATTATAGTGATAACCGGTTACTCTTCCGTGGACGTAAGCATTGAGGCCGAACCATGTTAAATATGGTGTCTCATTGGGTGTGTGTTTCTGTTTTTCTACTTGGTATAGTTTCTGGGAAGTCTTGGGCGGGATCCCCGATCCCCAACAAAAATGAGGGTTCCTAAACATCTATGTCGATTCTTAAACATCTCTACCAAGTCCTCTTCACTTCACTCTCACTCTCTCTCTCTCTCTCTCTCTTTCTAGAATATGTATCAATGGAGGAGATGAGGGTTTTGTCAGCAGAGAAGAGGCTTTTTTTTTTCTTTTTTTCCTTCAAGGCAGATCTAGATCCAAATTTGATGATAGTATTGTTGTTGTTGTTATTGAGATTCTCTAGTTTATTTTTATACTTGTGGTCTATTATTTATTGTTGTAAAACTATAGATGAGATTGAACAGACCGGAGTGGTTGTTGATCTAGATCTAGTGTTGATGTGGTTAAAGATGAAAATTCAATAGATCTGTTCTTCTCTCTCTTCTTCTTCTTCTTCTTCTTCTTCTTTTTTTTATTTTTTATTTTTTTTATTTTTAATAGTTGTTCTTGTTATTGTTGTTGTTGTTATTATTGTTGATGATGATGAAGATTGAGATGATTTTTTAATTTTTTTTGTTGATGATAGTGATGAAACATATTGCAACAGATAGAAGGAGAGAGAGAGAGAGAAAGAGAGAGAGACAATAAAGATTTGAATAGATAGACTTTTGTTTGGCTTGGTGTTTCAACAGATAGAAAACCAAAATTGAATAAAGATTTTTTCAACAGATAGAGAGAGAAAAGAGAGACGGAGAGAGAAACAAATAGAGAAAGAAAAGAGACCTGGATTGAGGCATAGATTGAGAGAGAAAGTTTGAAAATACTGTGAATTTGAATAGATAAAAAAAAAATTAATTATAAAAATTCAACAAATAAATTTTTTTTTTTCCACAAATAGGTTAAAAGAATTCAACAAATAAATAAAAAAAAGAACAGATAGACAAAAAACTTGAATAGATAGATAATGAAAAGTCAAACAGATAAAAAAATAAATTGATAAATTAAGGGATAAAATTGTAAACAAAATATCTTTCAAAATTAATAAAAGAATTTCTCACCAAACTATTTCACAAAGGGTGGACCTCTCACCAACAAAAAATATGCACTTGACCTAATATCTTATACCCTCCTTAGATTGAATTAATTACCAATTTTTTCAGGTTAAAATTAGAATATCAAAGTCTATACATTTTTAATTTTTTTTATATTTATATTTTTGAATAGGATAAATTACAAAAACCTTTTTGCCAATTTTTTTTATTTAACATAATTAATGAAAAAAGTAAAATTTCTAATTATTTTCTTATATAATAATAAAATTACCTGAATTATTAATTAAAATAAAATTTTGTAATCATTAAAAACTATTAATTGACTTGATTATTAATAAAATGGATTATTTGTCATGAAAATAAATACTTCAAGAGATGTGATGTAATTTTCAGAACTACATGAAATAATTTGTATTTTAAGCAAATCTTATGAAATGTATTTATAATTTACCCTTTTAAATAATAAATAATTTTTAGTTTTCTGCATCATACTTTATAATGAAATTTTTTCTCCAACTATTCTTTACTTTTGGAAAGAATGGAAATACCATCAATCTATAACATCATAAAATATATACATTAGAGTTTACAAGTTGATGAACACTTAGCCGAATGAGATAGGTTAGAAATTTACAATTTAAGTTATATAATTTATCTATCATGATATAAAAAGAAAATCGGGTTATATATGATTGAGTCTATACCAAATAAAAAATAGTCACAGAACTTGCCATAAGTATAATTATGAGATTTAAATTATAGATTTGAGGTTGTTTGATTTGGATTTTCAGAATTTACATTTTTGAAAATTGAAATTTTTTATTTTTCGTATTTTTTTTTTGTTTTTACTGAATTTTTAAAAATATTCTAAGTATTTTTTTTAATTTTTAATACACCTAACATAAATACACTTAAAAAGTATAATATTTGTGGAATTTTTTTTAAGAAAATTCACTAAATACCAAAATTGCAAAAAATAATAATAATTAGAATTCAGTACATTTTTTATATTTTTGTGTATTTATTAATTTTTTAAAATATTTTTTTTACAAATATTTTACTTTTTAGCTATATCTAAGTAAGGTATATCTAAAAAAGTAAAAAAAAAAGTGCTTGAAATTTTGAAAATATTTACTAAAAATAAAAATAAAAACAAAAACAAAAAATTTAATTTTTAAAAAATTGAAACCAACACACTTACTCGTTTCTCTTTCCAAATTCAAGTTGTTAATGAACAAGACATTGATTTCTAAATGGCCTCATTTGGAAAGCCACTAAATAAGTTGCTTAGTGGTTTATTTGAATCACATCACTTATTTATTTTTTGTACATTTTTTTATAATAAGAAAAAAAAGTCATTTATAAATCATATCCAAAACAATCTATATGCAAGACAAGATGATAGATACTCAAAAAGATTGGGCTAAGTTTGGGAATCACATAAAATTATTAAAAAGTCAAAAAAATAATTATAAAAAAAATCAACTCCCCTGTCTTTTTTTTTTTGGGCATATTTTTTCATAAAAAAAAGTAAAAAAAACCAACTAATATATGTCTTTAGGATAAATGTGAAAAATCTTAAAATGATTATACAATCTACATGCAAAGAAACTTAAAACCATTAAACATTTTACATAAAATTATGCATAATAAAAAATGTATAATTTTTTAGGACAATTACATTTTTAGTCTCCAAAATATTAACTTTATGTCATTTTGATATCTAATATTTAAACTATATCAATTTAATTTTCAATATAAAAAAAGTGATTCAATTTAATTTTCCAATCTAACTCTGTTAATAGGTGTCATTAAAATCAATAATAAATGTAAAAATTTACTTTAAGAAAATTACAAATTTTAACCCTAAAAGTATATGATGTGTCATATAAGTATAAATTCACTTAAACAAATAAAATTTTTAATTTTCAAAATATGTGATTTATGTCAGTTTTATATATCAAATTACATGTTTATTGTCAACTTTTATTGAGGAATTTTAGTTGAGAGACCAAATTAAAACACTTTTTTTATAAGTATTAAGAATCAAATTAACATAATTCAAATATTAATGACCTAATTTATATATATTAGGAATTAAATTAACATAACTTAAATAGAAAATTATAAAAATAAAAAATTAAATAACCTTAGTAATTTTTTAAAAAAATAAAAAATTAATTAACCTTAGTAATTTTTTTAAGTTACATTTGACTAAAAAGGGATATATTCCCCTTCTATTTTTTTAAAGTTACATTTGACTAAAAAGGGAAGCTACAATATTTATATTTTTTATTTACTAATATATTCCCTTTCTATTTTCAATTGCACACTGATAAATTGAATTCACAGTTATCGACAAAGCGAACATATCCTCTATTCCTTTTTATCACCATCTTCAGATCCCCTTATGCTCTCTCTCTCTCTCTCTCTTCTCAACAGCGCCATTTCTATTTCCATTACTTGTAGGGCTCACAACTCAAAACCCTAAACAAAGAATTTCAATTTCCATTAAACCAGAATCGAAATCAAATATTGCTCAAACTCTGAGCTACGGCTTCAAATCGATACCTGGGTCGGTGAACCACCATGGGTGCTTGTACCTCCAAACCCTCCACACTGACCAGTAATGATAACGATATTCCGGACAAGGATAACGGTATTCTTGTTAGAGACACCGAAAACTCTGAAATTCAGCAGAGGAAGCAAGATGAAGTGGAGGTAGGTAAGAAATCGCCCTTCTTTCCCTTTTATAGCCCTAGTCCGGCGCACTACTTCTTCTCCAAGAAGTCTCCGGCGAATGCGAGCTCCAATTCGACGCCGAAGCGGCTTTTCAAGCTGCCCTTCCCGCCGCCGTCGCCGGCGAAGCATATTAGGGCTGCGCTGGCCAGGAGGCACGGGTCCGTGAAGCCGAACGAGGCGGCCATTCCGGAGAGGAATGAGGCGGAGGGCGGTGGCGCTGGGCTCGATAGGAGTTTCGGTTTCTCGAAGCATTTCGGTAACAAGTATGAGCTCGGAGAGGAGGTTGGGAGGGGGCATTTTGGGTATACATGCAAGGCCAAGTTCAAGAAGGGCGAGCTTAAGGGACAAGAAGTGGCGGTCAAGGTCATCCAAAAAGTCAAGGTTCGTTTTTTTCTTTTTCTTTTTTTCCACTCTCTCTCTCTCTCTCTCTCTCTATCTTGTGAATTAGTGAAATTTTCGATCAAGTATCTATGATCTGTGTGATTTTGTATTTGTTGGTGTTGAGTTTTAGCTGATTGCTTTTGGCAATGTAGAGATCAGATCTGTAGGCAGAGATGCATCTTAGTCATTTGATGAAAATCCAAATGTGTCCTCTTTTAATTATAATCAGAATGTTTGCTGATGTGAATTCTTCAAGCAGGGTGTTGATTTGTGATAGCTAAGTTCTGATGAGATAAGGCAACAGGAAGAAAAGTAAGCTTGTAATTGCTTCTAATACATTGACATGATTTTCTGGTATTGGGCAGTTTGCTGATTGGCTAAATTGATAGTGGGTTGGTTCTTAGTAGAAATCAGTGAGAAGATTTGAGAGTGTAAATGGATTGCAAAGCAAGGGAAGGGGAAGAATTTGGAGGGTTGTGAGGGGAGAATCTTTTTCACCTTCCAAATTTTGGAGAAAAGTAGGGAAGGTGAAATGCTGCTTGTTAAAGATATTTTTATTACCAAATGTACCCTTAACTTGTGAGGATAGGTATAGAGTGTTTTTTTCAAGTCTTACCTTTTTCATTTTGCACCTCCCTTTCGTTGTCTAACCAAACAAGAGGGGAAAAAAAAATGATCTTCCTTCCCCTTGGTTGCTTAATTATTATACCTCTCTTCCCTTCCACTTCCTTCTTTTTCCCTCGTAATCTACACTTCCCTTCGCTACTGTTACAGTGTATCTAAATGTAACTTTAGGTCTATTATAACTTGATGTAATTTGGATTAAGGCATTGTTAAATTAGTTGAATTGGATCCAACAGGAACATTCGTTGTACTTTTTTGTATTTTTTTTCTTCATAGTGTTTAGAAATTGAAGTAATTTGGATTAAGGCATAGTTAAGTTGAGTTGAATTGGATCCTAGGGAACATTCCTCGTGTTTTCTTGTCTTTCTTCCAAGTGTGTATTGTTTCAAATTGTGATATTGTTTTAAATTTTAATGCATATATATGATATATTTCTTCGTTAAAGTTGTTCTTTTGATGAAAAAAAATATTCCAATGGAAAACATATCCAGTAGCCTTGCACTCTAGAACTTCTGATCAGGTTAAGGTTATTACACAGATAAATTGATAGTCCAGAGTTTTTATGTAGAACTTTCTTTACCGTGCATACGAGGGGAGTTGCTTGAAGATTCATGCCTAGGTGTACCTGGATTCCCACTCCATCAATAGTAGGCGGGTCTTTGGAGTATGGGCTTTTGTTCATGGATTTACAGTTTGTAGCAATGCCAATATGTCTCTGTTCTTAATTCTTTTGAACATGAATTTTGTATGGTGAACAATAGTTTATGAAGCACATACGTTTCTACAATGGAGTTGTATCCATATTGTATCCTCTACCTGTCATCTAACCACCACACCCACTCCCTCTACCACCTCATCTCCATGTCCAGCCATGATATGACAACAATGACGGTGCAATTAGCCTTTCTTTTTAATTTTCTTCCTTGGTCTCAATCTCTTCTTGGCTGGCATCTAGGAAAAAAATTAACCAGTTATCAATTTATCTCCATTTGTTTGTACTTTGTATATGTGGTTTTATACAAAACAAACATGGAAATTGTCTTATACAAAACAAACATGGAAATGGTCTATTAGTCCAAGGATTATTCATCCTTAGGATATCAGTTTTAGGATTTGTACTCTTATTGGGGGGAAAAAAAAAAAAAAAAAAAGGTCTTGGAGAATAATATGTAGAACTTTTATATGCTTCTTGTTGTCCCTTCTTTTTCATTAAAAGACTCACCATTGTCTTTATAATTTTAAAAATATAAAAGATATGTCATTTTAAATATATTTTCTATATAAAATTTTTGTTTGGAAATCATTTTTTTTTTTTTTAAATCTTTACACGGTTATGTTTAATTTTTTTAAAAATTTTGTGGGGGTGGGAAGGTAAGAAATTGGTGGATGTATCAAATTACCTTGCATTAATTTTTGACATTTTGGTTGAAACTTGTTGACTTCTGTTTATATGGTTACCTTTGTTCTGTTGTATGAAGCCTTTTGATTGATGTTGTACATAATCCCTTTTTTATCCGTTTGATGTATGATTCTCTTATACTTATTTTTCTATAAATTTTCCATTCTTATCTGTGCAGAGGCATTATAAATTTTAATTGATATTTTACTAGATTATCGTGCATGTTAGTTTTCTTCTTTCAATTGTTTTTGTTTTATCTTTGTTGCTAATTCTGATTTATTATTCTTGTAACTAGATGACCACTGCCATAGCCATTGAGGACGTAAGAAGGGAAGTGAAAATTTTGAGAGCTTTAACAGGGCATAACAATCTAGTCCAATTTTATGATGCATTTGAAGACCATGAAAACGTCTATATTGTGATGGAGTAAGCTTTGATCTTAACACTGCTTTGAACTTCATCTCATTATATTGGATTAGACATTGTGACTGTGTTGAACCTGATTAGCAACGATACATTTGCAGCTGTTGTAACCAATTTAATTGAGACGCACATGATTTTTCTTCTTTAGCTAAAAGCTCCATTTTAATAACTAAATGGGATTTTATGCTTATATCAATTTGAAGCTGTGCACTTGTTCTGAGTTTATGTCTCGGCTTTGATGAATTTTTATGAATTTCAGGTTATGTGAAGGTGGAGAACTTTTGGATAGAATACTGTCAAGGTATATTTTGGGTGTAAGCTATGCTTAATTTTTCTATCTTCCTAGTTTTGGATGCTATGGTGGATAAGAAAAGGGGGAATTTTTGGTGAATGAGACTGGGCAGTGGTTAAACATGTGTTTAGTAGTTTCTTTTATTCTGCAGGGGTGGCAAATACACAGAAGATGATGCAAAGGTTGTCTTGATTCAAATACTGAATGTTGTTTCTTTTTGCCATCTCCAAGGTGTGGTGCACCGCGATCTTAAGCCGGAGGTAGGAGATATTCTAAAGTTGACATTACTTAACTGGCATTTGTTTTTGATTTGCTTGATTGTGACATGTATTAGTCACTGTCTTTAGCTTCTGGATGGGGGAAGGTGAATGGTTTTTTTAATTTGGGGGGTATCTTGGGCAAGCAATTGAAGGATTTTAAGGCAAAAAACTGAGAGTTTGGCTATGAAGCATGAGTACTTCGAAAAACATGCCGTACCCATACTAGGTACTTACCGGCATATGCTACCTCGTATGGTACTTTTGCATACGTATCGGGCACACGAAACGCGTATCCAAATTTTTTATTTTTAATTTTTAGTGTACTCAGATGTATCTAGTATATACCCAAGCCGTACTGAACCTTAGTTGAAATAATATTTTCTACTACAGAGATAAAACTCCTTTTACTAGACTCTTTTATTTATTTATTTATTTTTAGTTTTATATTTAGCATGATTTTAAAATTAAACTATGGTTTGTAAGTTATTTAATATATTGACATTTAATTTTGATTTATATCTTTACTTTTGACATTAAATGTTAAGGCCTTGTTTGGCATGATCTAAAAAAGTCAAAAAGTCACTATCCTATTTAAGTCACATCATCTTATTTAAGTCACATCACCTCTCTAACACATCACTTCAAACCCAACCCATATTTCATAAAAAATCAAAAAGTGTACTTATTTAGATCATCCCAAACCAACCCTAATTATAGGTTGGATCTTAACAGATTAAACTATTGAATTAAAAATAAATATTTTTACAAGCATACAAGCCCAAGCCGTACCTGTACTTTATTTTTTTTAGATTTTACCTTATTGACGTACCCGTATCGTACCAGTACATGTACCCATGCTTTATAGGAGTTTGGTAATAACAGTGACGGTAGGTCTCCATCATAAATGTTCTAGTGCTTAAAATTGTTACTATTGGGTAGAGCCATAGAGGAGATTTGTACTCATGACATGATGTTAGTTAATGATTAAGATATCTATTTCAGCAGTGTTTGTAGTAATGATTCCATTTTTTTTTAATGTTCTTTTATTGTTATATTGTTGGTCTCATGTAACTCTAGTGTGTTGCTGGATCAGAATTTCTTGTTTACATCTAAGGATGAAAACTCACAACTAAAGGCCATAGATTTTGGGTTGTCAGATTTTGTGAAGCCAGGTTTGTCCTTACTTCTTCATAATGTATGTAATGCTGCTGTCCATTTGTTTAAAATGGTCAATTGTTTTAACATGCCAACTTGTTTGCAGATGAAAGGCTTAATGACATTGTTGGAAGCGCATACTATGTGGCACCAGAAGTGCTGCATAGGTCTTACAGTACAGAGGCTGATGTCTGGAGTATAGGCGTTATAGCATATATTCTACTGTGTGGCAGCCGTCCATTTTGGGCTCGAACTGAATCTGGGATCTTTCGGGCTGTTCTAAAAGCTGATCCAAGCTTTGATGAACCACCGTGGCCTTCTCTATCTTCTGAGGCGAAGGACTTTGTCAAGCGCTTGTTGTGCAAGGACCCACGGAAAAGAATGACAGCTGCCAGAGCCTTAAGTGAGTGTCTCAAACCCTGTCAAAAGTTATGGGTTTTCTGTAGTTAATATTTCTGAAGCGCTACTTAAAAATCTCCGCTTGTAGGTCATCCATGGATTAGAAATGACAATGATATAAAAGTACCCCTGGATATATTAATCTTTAAACTCATGAAGGCTTATATGCGTTCATCTGCTCTTCGGAAAGCTGCTTTGCGGGTGCGTATATCCTGCTACAGGAATGATAATTTTCTGTTATTCTTTATTGCCTGTGTCTGCATGAATCCATGTTGGGGATTCCTTTTGACGCTGCTACGCAGTTTTCTTATTAGCTTCACTTTTCCTTTTGGAAGTCCAAAACTTGTTTGAAAAGCAGTGTAAAGGGATCAGCACCTGCCTTGATGATTTCCATATGCTTCTGTGTGGTGTTATCTGTGGTTTATTACTTTATTGTGTTTGGTTACAAAAGAGACTCCTAATATGAGGTCTATTGGACGCAACTTAGTTTTGGTTTCTGGCCACACAGGGATATTGGTGAACACTACCATTTTTCTTTGTTAACGTCGTCGTAGTCGTAATAGTCCATCATGACAACACAAATAACCTTCTGACTGAACAATTTTAAGTCCCTTCATGTTTTGACTTTTCTTTTCTTGATTATGATTCCTAGTATTAGGATCTCACATTTCTATGCAACAACTTTGTTAATTGGCATCGGAATTCTTTAATTGTATTGAATTGAAGATATTGGAACAGGATATAACAACGTATGCTTTCTTAGTATGCAATAGGCTATACATTTAGCTAGCTACTATTTGCATGAAAAGTACTTTCAAAAGTGACACTTTGTGTTCCTTTCAAGTCTGAATTGAAACTATTGTTTGCTCTTCCTTTTTGGCATCCTTTTATAACAAATTGAGCTTTTTTCTTCCTTTCATGCATGCGTCTTTCTTATGTTTAGTTTGGGAAAATAATGTGTAAAGAAACTTAAATAAGTTTGTTCCAGGAATGAAATTCTGAAGGAGTGGTTTTTTATTGGAATTATTGTTCGGTTAGTCATTTTTTATGATCGAACAACCAGGTTGTCATAAATTTTTAGTGGAAGTCATTGTTGAAATAATCCTTTGAATACTGTTCATCAATTGCTTTTACACGGAAGTTTTTAAACCTGCAGAGGATGGTTGAATTGTTTCTTAGATTTCAGTAAATTGCATTCTCAAATACTTGAAATATTGCTGCAAGGTCCTGAAGTACTAGTAAGTTGCAAATGCAAGTAATCTGAAAGGATACATACCCAGTTGAGCCTGGAAGTGTAGTGTATAGAGGTTGCAGTTTTTTGTTTTTCTTTCCCCTGATATACTGCTTTGTACATGGGCTGCATCCCCTTTGATGCTTCTCCTATGTATACATATTTTTACCTATAAAAAATAAATAATGTACTCAGTGGGCCCCATGAGATGTAGTTTTGACCACTCTAAGAAATTAAGCTTTCTGAAGTTATGTTTCAACATTATCTTTCTGGTGGTTCTTAATTTGCAATTGTTTGTTTTCTATTTAGCTGGCAGCTTTCATTTGACATGTTATATTCTTTCTATGAACATTCTAATAGTTCATTCCCCTTTTTTTACCTTTGCTGTTATTTGGCAGGCATTAGCGAAAACATTAACAGTGGATGAGCTATTTTATTTGAAGGAACAGTATGCCCTATTGGAGCCAAACAAAAATGGCACCATAAGCTTGGACAGTATTAAAGCGGTTGGGTTAAAGCAAGACTATTTAAATTTCTCTACCACTTTTATGTGAATGTTGCTCTGAAATACTTTTGATTTGGTCAGGCCTTGACGAAAAATGCAACGGATGCTATGAAGGAGTCTCGTGTCCTTGAATTTCTAGCGTCAGTATGTGCTTTGATTGTTATGCCGGATAGTGGTAATTAATTATGTTTTTCTGTATGGCGTTTTATCATCTGTAGTGATGAGCTGTTTTCTCTTCTTTTGTGATAGCTTAATGCACTTCAGTACAGAAGGATGGATTTTGAGGAATTCTGTGCGGCTGCATTAAGTGTTCATCAGCTTGAGGCTCTTGATCGATGGGAGCAACATGCTCGTTGTGCTTATGAACTTTTTGAGAAGGATGGAAACAGGACTATTGTCATCGAGGAACTGGCTTCGGTATGCTGGTTCATGTTCCTGGGCTCAAATATATATATATAATATTTATATATTCTTGATTAAATGCAAAATCGAAGTGTGGGATGCAGTACATGTTTACATGCATTACTGTAATGCTGTACTTGCCATATTGCAGATGGAAAATGATTTACAAGCATAATTTTCACACCAAAAAAAGAAAAAACTCAACCAAAATGATGTTGCTGTTGCATTCTTGAAATTATAAACCTCAATGATGTTTTGGTTTGAAATAAAATAACCATAAAATGCCACATCGGTCTTTATGTACATTCTGTATGGATTCTGTTTGTATATTGTCTTTTGAGTACATCATGTTAAAGGACAAATAGACAGATTAATGGTATTTTGGAAATTGTTACAGGAACTAGGCGTTGGCCCATCCGTCCCTGTTCATGCCGTTCTTCACGACTGGATTAGGCACACGGATGGAAAACTGAGTTTCCTTGGTTTTGTCAAGTTGTTGCATGGTGTGTCTAGCCGGTCTCTTGCTAAAGCTCAATAATACTTGTAAGACCATGTAATGTTCTCAATTACTGGTTTCTCTGTGCTACCATGGCCAATAAAAATACGGGATAAGAAGCAGTTTAAGACACTTCCTAATCCTTCACGTCTGGAGATTTCCACTATTGTGAAAGATAGCACGGAGCCATTTGTTTCGGGAATGGTATCTCAATCATATCACAAGCTTGTATGCACCATTCCACTTGTGGAGGTTTATTAGAGTAGCGACTGTAGCGCCATTTCAGCAATGAAGGACAGGAGTGTGTGCCATCTGTAAAGTCGTAGTTAGATTCGCCTTCAATTGCAGGTGAGAGTATTTCTCAACTGGTTACGAACATTCATACCGGATTTTAATTTAAATTTTTATTGTTTTCTGGCATATTGGACCGGACTTGCATGTCTGCAATTGCCTTGTATCATCTGATGTGCTTTATATATATTCTAGTTAAGGAATCTCTGTTCAACTTAACCATTGTACTCTTGCCACATTTGGGGTTGAATGGGTGCTGTCAAGTTCTATTAAAATGCTTTGGAATGTTGGGGAAGTGATTGTAGGAGGAAATCAAGTTTGTATAGTGGCTCTCCTTTGTGTCATGTGGAAGCTTGTGGAGAGAGAAACAGGTGCATTTTTTTGAATAGTTCTGTATTAGGGTATCCATAAGCTTAAGATCGGTCAATGCATACCTATTATTTTTGGTGTAATGGATTCTTTTTAAAAACCTCTCTTTTTATTATTGTAGATTTTGAAATTGTTGCTTTTTAAAAAAATAAAATAAAGGAGATTAGATTAGTCATGGAAAAACTAGATGAGGAAGTAGAAGAGCTTTGTGGAAAATTTATGCTGGGGTATATGGGCCTTGATATAGATGAACTCGATGAAAAGTGGTTGTTGAGTAGCTTTTCTGGGCAAATATAGTAATAGTCATAAGACGGGTAGAGCCAATTTTAACCCGCTTTGATCTCAGAAAACTACATATACATGTCACAGTAGTGCCCTTAAGACTACTTAATGATTCTCTGACTGAATGCTATATATATATTTTGATTGAGAATCTGATAGTTGAGCTAGATTTGAAGATATTGATCTTGGTTTTGAAATTGAGGACTTTCCCTAAATCAAAGCTTTTTAAACATTTTGGTTTATGAATTTCATTTCATCTTGGTTTTGTTTATGCTATTTGTCGTAAGGATTAATTGCACTTTTTATCTTTGTAGTTTGATTCAAATTTCACTTTATCTTTACCCATTAAGTCTAATTTTAACTTGATTTTCCTGTTTCTTTTTGTTTATTTTTTCTACATGTCACCTTAGAAAATTGACTACTATCTTAAAATTATTAATTTTAACTTCAAATTTGAATAGGATTATTAAATTGAAATTGGACGTGTGCAGAGACCAAATTATTTAATTTAAAATTATAGGAATTAAAGTGAAATTTGGATCGAATTATAAATGTAAAAAGTGTAATTAACCCTAATCTGAACTATTGAAATTATTTTCAGAACAAAGTGGTAGTGAAGGTGGATTGAAATGGAATTATTTATTTACTTTTAAAGATTTTTATGAAATGTTTACTCCTTTACAATATGATTCAATTTATAAATGTATTTTTTCATAATTTTTTAGTGAACAAAAAAATGAGAATGAAGCTTTTGACCGTTTAGATTTTTGACTAAAATATGAGGTAACTTTTTGGCCTTATTTGGTAACTTTTTGATTTTTTGGCTAAAATATGAGATTAAAAAAAAATAGTATGTTTAGAATGATTTTTTGATTTTTTTATAAAAAGATATACAAAAAGTAGAGAGAAATTTTTTTTTTTGATTTTTTTGATATAGGTTATAGGTTTTTTTATTTGTTTAGTAATTTTTTAACTTTTAAACTAAAATTGTTACATGCCAAACGGGCCTTATTTCATTCCAGTTCATGTATATCATCATTTCAATCTAGTTGATTTCAATAAACCAAATGTAAACTTTTTTTACTCAGTTGAGACTTTTGTCATGAAATAATGCAAAATATGGAATATTAAAATATTTCAAAAATAAGATTGTTACAACCTAAAACTTTGTATCAATCCAATTGCTTTACTTTAATAACAACCACTAATCTTTTGTGGCCTTTGTTTGGACGGCCCCTGTGCTGTCTTATTAACATTATCATGGTCGTTTGTCTCTTTGCTTTTACTAATTTCGATTGGAAGTTTGATTGTATTTATGTTTTGTTTGGTTTTAAGGTTAATCATTGACAGAGTTTGAAGGATGGAAAAAAATAAAAAAATAAAAAATTGTGTTATTGATTGTTTTTTTGATTGAGACGTAAGAGTTAATTTGATTTGATTTTTAAATTATGTGACTGATAGAAAAGGAAAAAGGGAAAAGAGAAAGGGGTAGTAAAATGTAAGAAGAAAAAAAAAAAAAAAGGGAGACAAATTATATTTGATTTTTCCTGAAATTTTGCCTAATTGCTGAGACTTTTTGTAGTTTGCATATTTATAATAACCTCTCTTATGAAATTATTATTAAGATTTTTCTCTGTTAGAGTATCTCCAATCGACTTAAATTCTGTGTTAGAAGTGTTTTTTATGGAAAAAAAATAAAAATAAAAGTGGAACTCAATTGTGTTTTAAAGTGCTGGTTGGTTTAAAAAGTGAATGGGTGTATTTACAATATTATTAAAATATTAGGTCAGAGTATGATTCACTTAAATGTATATAGGAAAAGCAAATATTCAAATCTAAATAGGCTCTCCAAGAGCCCATTGGAGATTCTACTGATGGGGCTTGTTTTGAGACTAAAAATGTCAAGAATATCTGTCGGTTGGTTTATATATTGAAGGGTAAATGACACAATGAGGTTTTACATAAAAGTCAACAAAGATGCATGGATATTTTAGTAATGTTGAACAGAATTTTAAATTGCATTCAATATTTTAAAAAATCATAAGTTTAAACATTATATGAATATTTATAAATAAAATAAAATAAAAACACCTAATTTATAGTTATAAAATACCTAAAAAAATTCCCAGATCAATACACAAACAAATACACACTAGTAATTTCATATAAAAATCCATCATTTGAATTAATGCTTTATTGTTTGAGTTTTAAAATTTTAAAAGAAAAGTTAAAACAAGAGACCTTTATTCATAAATTCTATTTCTATGACTTTTATACCATAAAACCCAAATCATTTTTTATTATTCTATTAGGTTCCATTCAGTGTAGTAAGACCAAAATGCCCTCCTTCCATTTCACCCGTGCATACTCCATTCTGAAAACTCAATTGTTCCTATTCCATCTCTTCACTCCACAACACATTCATTCTCCAAAAAAAAACTCATCGTTGGTACCAAAAAATTCCCAAACTGTAACCCTAGATTTCACATCGCCTCACCACCGTTGTCCTCCACTGCTAACCATCTCCGGCCACTACTATTCCACATCAACGCATCACAGTGAAGGTTTACATCAAAAGGATTGGGGTTCGTTCTTCCTTGGTTCTAACCGGCCGTCGATTTACATATCCCACCCACAATAAGGACCAAATGTAAGCACCATCCTTCCACCCTCTGTTTTTCAAACAATGATAATATAATCTAATCACAAATGTATATGTTTATATTACCCCTATTATTATTATTGTTTTTGGATTTCATTTTATAATGAACTTCCTATTTTCACTTTTTGTCTATGTTGGTGATGTTGATTTTTTGTTGAATATGAATAACATTAACAAACAAATGTATAATTTACATTCTTTTGTTGTTATTTTTGTTTGTGGTTGTGATTTGGTAATGAACTCTGCTTTTTTTCCTTTATCAATGTTGGTATTGTTGATTGTTGATGTCTATAGAACCCTCAATTTTCCCCCAAATTGAAATATGATGGAATATGACATAAACATCATATTGACAAATGTACAATATTTACAGGGTGATCGAATATGATGTGAATATGG
Organism: Camellia lanceoleosa; assembly: GCA_025200525.1. Classification (NCBI taxonomy): domain Eukaryota; kingdom Viridiplantae; phylum Streptophyta; class Magnoliopsida; order Ericales; family Theaceae; genus Camellia; species Camellia lanceoleosa. The sequence continues at coordinate 65,956,602 of CM045759.1, read as the reverse complement.
TGTAAATATTGATATTGATGTAAATATCTACTTCAATGTCAATATTCACAGTATGACTATAATGTCAATATTCACAGTATGAATATAATATAGATATTCAACTTCTGACATTAATAGAATATGATGTAAATATTTACAGAGTTGTTAGTATTGTTGCTTGTTGATGGTTATAAAGTAATTAGAGTCCCTAATCTTTGATGGTTGTCAACCCTCTTTTGGTTCAATGTGTATTTCATTATACATGATGTCAATATTTACATCAGATTGTTAAATATTAGTAATGACTTGTTTGTCTTAAATTGTCATGTGTTATTATTTTGTAATACACTTCTTATCTCCTCTCTTGTGTCAATGTTAGAGTTGTTAGTGTTGTTGGTTGTTGATGGTGATGAAATAATTATATTCTAAACATAATGCCAATATTCACATTCTGACATCAATGTCAATATTCACCTGCTGATATCAATGGAATATGATATAAATATTGACAAAGTTGTTAGTATTGTTGCTTGTTGTTGTAATGCCCCTAATCTTGGATGGTTGTCAACCCTTTTTTGGTTCAATCTGATTTCCATTGTACATAATGTGAATATTTACATCAGATTGTTAGATATTGGTAATGACTACAAACCAATGGCAACATTAACAACACAAGACCGTACCCATCATACACATTTACATCATGTTTGTTTTTGTTGGTTTGTTGTTGTATCATATTGGGTTGTCATGTACTATAACATGTTCATGTGAACATGTACACCAGCTATTCACATAATATTTCACCATGATCATCCCATTGTTCACATGACATATAATTTACAGTTATTATCACTATTCATTTATGAACAGGAATGTTAAATTTGTTTGTATTTGAACAAACAGGTGTTCCTTGTAAATTTCAAGGCAAAAGAAAAAGAGAGAAAGCCTATGTCAAAGGCAAACTCGATCAAACAGCTAGTCCCAAACAAGTGAACATGAAAAATGTCAACTACTGGTCTAATATTGTTGGATTGGTGAAACTATTGAAGGGTACAAAATATACAAATGGTCAATTGAAATGCCTTAGGAAAACACCATTTTGGTCCCTATTTGATTGTTTGATCAATAATGAAGTTGACCTTAATCATTGCATGAAATACGATGATGTCATTGTACGTATTGTGCAAACATTCAAGCCATCCAGTGAGAGGTTTTACATTGGGGAGAAGAACATTCAGATTTTTAGAAATGATGTATCATTTATTTTTGGGGTGGATTCGGCACCAAGTCAATGGATCTCTCCTATGGTGCGAAACCAACTACCAGCATCATACATCGAACGTATAAGGATATCAGTCGGTTAAGTGTAGCAAAAATACGTGAAATTCTAAATGAAGCATTAAATGGCACAAAGAAACAAGACAACAAAGAGGTTGCAAGATTAGTTTGTATGTATGCGTGCGTGAAACTACTCTTTTCCACGTCCGGAGAAATAATTGGATGGACATTCTATTCATACATGGACCCATTAGACAAGATGATCGAGTATGACTAGGCTGAGAGCATCCGGGCAACTCTCATGGGGTCAGTGGGCCAAAATTAGAAAAAACCAAGACGAGTCACCGGATGTGTTATGTTGTTAATAGTAAATCCCATAAATCTTATTATATATGTAATATGAAGATTCACTGGGTTTGTTTAATCCTGTTTGCAACAAAACAAATATGACACACATATCAGTAGACACTAGTGTGAATGTTGGCATCATTACAAACTGATGTGAATGTTCACAACAGTATGCCATGGTGGGAACATTCACAATAAACTGATATAATGTAAACATTGACACCAGTGTTTTGTTCATGTTGGCACCAAGACAAATGTAGCACACACATTGATAAACAATAATGTCAATGTTGACATTAATGATGTGAACATGCACATCAGTGTGTATTGACACAATCATTCATTTCAGTGAACACTGGTGTGAACATCCACATTAGTGTGCAATGATAGGAACATTCACAACAGTGTATATTGATGTAAAAATTCCCATTAGTACACACTGGTGTAAACATTCGCATCAGTGTGTACAAACAAATGTACAAATGTAGCACGCACAACAGTATGATCTAATGTAAACATTGACACTAGTTTGGCATCATGACATTCAAATGTAGCAAACAAATGTACAAATGTAGCACACACAATCAATTTGGCATCATTACAAACTGATGTGAATGTTCACAATAGTATGCAATGGTGGGAACATTCACAATAAAATAATCTAATGTAAACATTGACACCAGTGTTTTGCTCATGTTGGCACCAAGACAAATTTAGCACACACATTGGTAGGCAATGATGTCAAGGTTAACATCAATGATGTGAACATGCACAGCAATTTATATTGACACAAACATTCATTTCAGTGGACATTGGTGTGAACTTCTACATCAGTTTGTAATGATAGGAACATTTACAACAGTGTGTATTGATGTAAAAATTTACATTAGTACACACTGATGTGAACATTCACATGAGTGTGTTGCTAATGCAAACAGTGACAACAGTGTTTATTGATATGAACATTCATGCAAGTGTTAATTTTTCTGAAATCAACATTGATGTTTGTTATTTGTTTCAATACTGGTTGTGTGAGCACACAACTATCTTATAACCCCGCAAATCCAATGCCATTCCTTGGTGTATGAAGTGGGACCTCATAGTTTTACATACCAACATCAAGTCCATATCCTTGCCGAAGCTTGGTTTAAATGAGGTAAAAGTACACTCCAAAATGTTGTGAACATTCACATACTGACACAATGGACTATGTAACTAACATAATATTTCTAATTCGAGGTGTATGGCGACGAGTTGATGGCATCTCCAACAGAAGCAAAGATGTACTATAAATACCAATTTGATAGTGGATCCTAACATGAGGATTCGTCGAGTACAACACCCAAACAAGATGAAAGCAACAATGATGAAAGCAAAGACAATGAAGGCAGTGACAATAACGATGGAATTTCTGGAGATATAGTTAACCTAAATGATGTTAATGATGACATCAACGCCAGCTTTAATAACCCCAATGCTGAGAGAGGTATCATCATAGTACAACCAAGTGAACTGGATATTGTGGATATGTTTATAGAAGAAAATCAAAAAGCTTGGGGTCTCGTACGACAATGGGAAGCAAAATACAAACACTTAGAAGAATCATGGGAGTTAAGAACAAGAGTGATCACTATATTTGAAGCCAAATTATTCGACCAATCGGGACCCATCCAATGTGGACATGGAGATCAAGAATTGCACAGAGCGGAAAGATTCAGAAATTGAGCGGTTGATAAAATTGGTCATCGACCTAGAATGCAAAAAATAATTCTTTAAGACCTTTACGATGATCAGTCCGTCTATATTATCACGCAAATCGAAGCACAAAAGATTCATGACAGCCTTAAGAAGCATCCTATTGTACCACTAAAAGACATTATCAGTCCACTATCTAGGGTGAAGCATATCAAGCAGAAGATACGGAGAGAGCACTGCTTAGTTGACTTTTAAAACCCCGACTTGCCTGGCCAAAATAAAGAGAAAAAGGGAGTTGAAGACCAATCTCATACAGTCCACATTGTACAAGATGTGGCCAAACAGCTATAAACAAAGCACCTAACAAAATCTAAGAAGTTAACATTGACCAACAAAATGAAGGTTTGAGCCAACATGAGCAAACCCAATAAGCAAAAGGTCCAAAATTTGCACAAGAATGGCGATAACGAGTAAGTGATTATACATATTGAGATTGTATTTATTTTAATGATGATATGAAACTTAACATCTGTACGTAATGGATTAGATCATTTTATAATTGTGTAATGTTAACATTCACATTTTTTAGTATCACAATGCACAGGTTGCTTGTGTGGCGAGGGGACTCAAAGTCTAAAAACGTGTATTTTGATGACATCATACATATCACTAAGGAAGAATCAATACATAACAACTTATGACACTCGCAAATTTATATAACCACTAGATGCATATAATTTACTAAACATACATACACACAGACACACTGTATAAACACTAGAAATAATGTACTGCTTCCCCTCTATTTGTGCAGATAATAAATGCATATAGCGAAATACTACTTGAACTACAAAAGTTGGTCAACCCAACTTTGGAGGATTCGACATTTATTTTCACAAGCACATGTTTGGTAACAACTAGACTATTGGTTTGTTTATGCACAATGTTGATGTGAATGTTCACATGAATAGTATTTGAATTGTTCGCTTGGTCCCGCCGCGTCGACATTTCCGCATCAACTGAGTACGAATAATGTCCACTGTTCGAGTAATAGGAAGATTACGTGCTTCTTTGATCCAATTATTAAATGACTCCGTTGCATTGGATGTCATCTCCCCATAACGCATGCCCTTACAAAGTATAACAACATTACACAATAATTGAAATGAATTTTCTCGACCTGAATATGAAATTTCACATCAAATATACATCAAGCGTATAAACCTACCTGAAATATGAATTTGCCCAGTGCTCAGGTGCCAACTCTTTCAAGAAATTATGTGCTCGTTGTTTACCCTCCTTCTTTAATTTCTCAAGTTTTTTTATGAAAGCCCACCACAGTTGGCTCATATGCACAATTACCCAAATTACTAACCAAGTGGTTCCTAAATTGGTTATCAATACCCTTCATCTAGTCCCTTAAATTATTCTTTAAGTGCTATAAGCAATAACCGTGGTGAGCTGATGGGAATACCTTCGGCATCGCTTCTAATAGCCCAATATTACGATCAGAAATGAACATAATTTGTCGCCTAATATCAACAACCTTCCCAAGCTTGTGCAAGAACCATGACCAATTGATCGTGGTCTCTGAATTAATAATCGCAAATGTTACAGGAAATAAACCTACGACAAATACAACACAACAACATCGAACACATGAACACAATATTCCAATGTGAATATTAACAATAAAGTGTTAAATTAAAAACATGAATCAAACACGTACTATGAACATTTACATCATGTCAATAATCTATTACTCTATTTTGCTTACATGTGAATTCTTGTAGGCATGTTGTAAATAATTTCTTATTATTTAACTTGTTATTTAGTGACATCAATGACAATATTCACATTCTGACATGAATGGAATGTAATGTAATGTAAATATTTACATCAGTTGAAAACCAATAAATACTAACCATTGTTCCCATCTTTCGCCGTTGTGGCAAGTAGTTGACCTTTACACATTCCTTTAAAAAACGTCCCATCAAGGAATAAGAACTGTCGACAAAAATTAAACCCCCAAATACAAGTAGCAAGTGATACAAAAAAAAGGCTAAACTTTTGAGTGCTCGAGTTGTAGTCAATATTAACATAACTTTCCAGATTGTAACGTATCACGACATCCGAATACCATCATAACTCATCAAAAGATAATGAGTGATCCCTATGAATGGCTCCCTTTACTTTCTCCACGCCCAACCACGCAATATAGTAACTTACATCCAACCCATAGTCCCGCTTTAAAATACCGACCACCTCACACGTGCGAGTTAATGGCTTATTCCTAATAATTTCAAAGATAATAGTCGATACCAAATCAGAACTGACTCTCGGATTTTTTGATGTCCAGACATTCGTACCACAACTATGTACGTTACTCAACTTCTTAATATAGAAAAATCCATTTGCTGGTTATGCTCTACAATGTATAGCCCACAGGAAACCCCTATCCTCACACTTCGCACACACCACAGTAACCTTCGCTCTCTCATTCTTGACATATTTAAATTGGAACCCACATTAGATTGCATACTTACATAAGACATCACGAAATTCTTCAGCACCTTTTATAAATTGTTGTCCCACGTGTGTAATACCATTGGCCTAAGGGGCTGACAATAATTTTTTCTCCTTATGGTGGCAAAATCTCTGGAATGCATCAATTTCATCCTCACTCCCTACTTGCAACGAACCAGAGGTACTAGACTGACCAACTTCACTTTTCAACTCAACGACAATCTCTATGTGTTGAACTCCCATTGATTTGGCAAGTAATAACATACTTTGAAACACATCATCATTATCCAAATTACACCTATTAATTCCAAGTAGCCGATTAAACAATGAAACACAATTAACAGATAATTCATTCCATTTTTCACACACACACACACACACACACTCCATAAAACATATATAAGACAATACTTGCCCCACATTTTTTATAGTAGTACTGCCCGCATATGAGCACACCAACAACATACAAGTATCCATCTATTGCAAAGACATAAAAACAAAGAAGTGAACAACCACATTATGAACACACAAGCATTACAAAAAAAATTTATAACAATTGTATATGAACATCATGCAAAAAAAAAAAAATGCTGAGTCTATAATTTGCATATTTAATCCCAAAACCGAACACTTTATAAACATTCACATTGTTCATGCGATGTAAATATTCACTACATTCAAAAAACGGAGACATAGCTCAAACACATGACCAGTCAAAACCCATATCCCCATACAACCAACCAAAATCTAATCTAGATAACAAATCATACAATCATTAATATACATTCATATTCTTAATACAATGTGAATTTTCACCATATTAAAAAAACAGAGCCATAACTCAACCATATAACTAGCCAAAACCCATAACCCTATACAACCAAATAAAACTTGTATGTCCATCAATTCCAGAAAATGAAGTTGGAAGCACAAAACAGAGCATATAATCCTTCATATAAATCCAATCACAAATGATATTCATCCATTACATAATAACAAAAACGAACACATTATGAACATTCACATTGTTCATGCAATGTGAATCTTCACTACATTCAAAAAACAGAGATATAACTCAAAAACATGACCAGTCAAAACCCATATCCCCATACAACCAACCAAAATCTAATCTAGATAATGATGTTGAAAGCAAGAAACAAATCATACAATCATTCATATACATTTACATTCTTAATGCGATGTGAATATTCAACACATTAAAAAAACAGAGCCATAACTCACCCACATAACTAGCTAAAACCCATAATCTTATACAACCAAATAGAACTTGCATGTCTATTAATACCAACAAATGAAGTTGGAAGCAAAAAACAGAGCATACAATTCTTCATATAAATCCAATCACAAATGACATGCATCCATTACATACTAACTTTAAGACAATGTAATCAAATAAAGCACTATATTCGTCTTCTTCAAACATAAGAGAAACCCTAACACAAGCAAGAATCACACAACATATCAATTCACAACGACATTGAAACTCTATGACAACCAACATGTGAACTACCAAAACGTAATGATAGTGTTTATTTTTTCCTGTATAATATATAACAATATTAAATATAAGGATATAATAGTCTAAAAAAGTAGTGCAAAATAAAAAAAATGACTTTATGGAATAAAATTATAAATATATGAGACTAAGTGGAATATAAATTTTTTTTATAGACTTCTTAAATTAAAACACTATTAAATGAGATTTATCAATAAAAATTCCTTAAAACAAGTGAACTCTTTTAATTTTAATTTTTAAACAAAATGAACTCCTTAAAATTCATTGAATATTCCCTGTATATTGGATACATCTCGTCTTTATACAATGATGGTAGTGTGGTGGTGTGATTGGCTATGGACCTGTGGTATGGACGGGAGGTGACAGTGGGGCGATGAATTAACTATTCATGATAATTTCAAGGAGTTTTCTTAGGTGTGCAATCCACAAAAGGTGTAAGTGGGTTGCACACCATGTGCCACTCACACAAAAGGTGTAAGTGTAAAGTGTAAGTGTAAGGTGTAAGTGTAAGTGGAAGGTATAAATAAAATGTATAAGTTGCACACCATGTGCCACTTACACAAAAGGTGTAAGTGCAAGGTAAAAAAAGTATAAGTGTAAGGTATAAGTTGCACACTATAGCATTACCCTAATTTCAATCGTTCAACAGACTTTCATTAAATTTGTATCAAATTAGAGTTTAGACATGTTAAGAGGGAAGTAAATTTTTTATCAAATAAAAAAGAACTTTTTATCAAATAAAAAAGAACCAAATCTTTCACTAATTTTTTAGTAATTTTTTTTCTCACTTTGATTTGATGAAATTGTTAAATGATGAAAGATTGGAGATGGGTTATTTAATTATTTATTATCATTTGTGATTTGTGGCACTAATTTTTTGAGCACTAATGACACTAATTTCTATATCAAGTAAAAAAAAAAAAAAAAAAAAACACAAAGTTACCAAAACAGGAAATTAGAGCCATTAGTGCCAGCAGTTTTAGAGCTACAAATCATTTTTCATTTATTATTATACCAAAATTAATTAAAGAAGATTTTTGCAATAAGTTAGATATTTAATGAAAATTTTGATGGTTATCATTAAAATGATTTAAATCTTAAATAAATATACAGGAAAAAAGGTGAAGAATTGTATGCCTCGGCTGTGAAGTTGGCTATTTTAATGGAGTAAATTAAAATTTGTGTTTGGGGGGGGTTTATAAATTTTAATAAAAAAAAACCTTTCCCGAACAAAAGGTTTATGAAAAGAGTTTGGCTTTTCTCCAGTCCCAGATCAAATTGAAAGGTGCAGTTGGGTTATGGGGGTCCATTACGAGTCTTATTTCGATAATCCAAACCGTTAATATATAGAACTTGTCGAGTATTGTATGCTTGTAAAAAATTAGGTTGATCAGGCGTTAATAGCTATGTGATCAAATCAGTTATGTATAAAAAAATAGATGGTAAATAAATAAACGGTTGATAGAAAACTAATTCGATAAAATAGCTATTAATATCCGATCAATATAATTTTTTACAAATATATAATATTCGATAAAATCTATATATTGAAATATTCAAATTATCAAAATGAAATTCGCAATAAATTTTTACGAATCAAACAACACCGATCAGTCTGATTTGGGACGGGATGGTGGGGAAGCCTTTCGTTGTGTTTTCTTCACGTTACGTCATATCAATCTTCGACTAGACTTCGTCGGAGAGGCGCCAGTCATGACGGCGTCATGAATGGAGAAGTCATTTCGTGATCTACGGACACGGCGTTGTAGTGTCTCAAATCAAATGCAATCGGCAAAGAAGATATGATTCATTAATATGTTAATTATCTAAAAATTTTATTTATAAATGCTATAGTGATTTAAATTTTATCTAAAAAATTTAAAATTAATAAATTTTATTTAGGGCTAATTTGGCATGTACTAAGTTAAAAAGTCAAAAAGTCACTATCTTATTTAAGTCACATCATCTTATTTAAATCACATTACTTCTCTAACACATCACATCAAACCTAACCCAAACCCACTAATAAGTCAAAAAATATACTTTTTTAAGACATCTCAAACCAACCCTTAGTAAAATTGAGAATTTTATTAGGTTTTTTTAATTTTTAAAATTAAGAATATTATTAATTTTACATAATAATATTTTAGATAATTATTTCACTAATTGATAAAAAAACAGAGCATGAAATTAAACGTTTTTATCTTTCTACTTATTGGTTTGATTCAACTATCTAATAAAACTGATAATATTATCACTTTTTATAATTTTAAAACTGAGAATATTATCAATTTTTTCATGTTTAAAGTTTTTTCTTTTTTTTCAGTTTTGCTCATTAATGTTCCGTCATCAAGCTCTTTTATAGACACAAAATTTTTAGTTTTGTACAAAAAAATTATTCAATTTTTTCAATTTTTTTTTTATTATAAATTTTAGTTTTCATTTTCTGCAGGTAATTTTTTTTTAAATTTTTTCAATTTTAAAGTTTTGAAAATCAAAATAAATATCAAATTATCATGTTCCTTTATAAATAATCATAAATGATGAACAATTATTATTTCTGACTATTAAAAATTTAATAAAATTTAAAGATCAAAAAAAATCTTAATTAAAATTTAATAAAATATAAGCTTACAAATTAAAATTTGTGTGTAAATGTCCCTTTATTAATTCCTATTGCTATTTGTGATCATGAGACATGACGATCGGCGATTGGTTAGAAGTAAAAACACTTTAATGTTTCCTAAACATTTGATCTATCTAATAACTCTTCGCCATGAATGCGTGCCAAATGATTTTTAATAGATTATATTGATTTTTTTTTTTTGAAAATTGAAAAAAATAGATCTCTTATAATTTTGAAATAATTACATTAAATAATATTACGGAGTGTAAAAGAATTAAAATGTATGAAATTAATTCATACATGTTACACTAATTTTTTGTGTTGTTTTTTTTTTTTTCAAAATTTTCAACCATTTTCTTTATTTTCTGATTTAAGTAGAAAAAGAAAAAAGGAAAAATAACCTGACAGTGGATGTTAAGAAAAATAATTATAAAAAAAGTAAGAAATATTATAAATATTAATAATTAAAAGAGAGATTTATTTATAAATATTATTTAGAGGACTTATAACCCAATAAATTCATAAAGTATTATTGTGTTTCACTTAATTCCACACATTTAAACTTATATTTCAATAGATCATTTTTCTCATATTAGAAGTATTATATGGACTATTTTATCCTTATAAACTTTTATTATACAATATATATATATTATATCATATATCTAAGATAGAACCCAGGGGTGGGTGGCCTTTTGGTAAGAACATGGGAATTAAACTCCCAGGTCATGAGTTTAAATTCCCCCTGAGCCAATCTCCTAGGCATAGCACAGTTGGTTAGAAGGTTGGACTTCAAGTTGTCTAACCAGCACTTGGTGTAGGTTTAATGCTCTCCTGCTGTGCGAGTCCTGACTTGGGAGGTCGGGATAAGTTCCCAGGTTATAGTCTCCTCGCTCGGAACGGCTAACAGGACACCTTGGTGATCTCTACAAAGGGGCGCTGCTTTAGACCTGCGGGAGAGTAGGGAGGATTTTCCTGTAACAAAAATAAATATATATATATATAAGGTCTATTTTGGGAAGATGGTTATAATCAGCTTTTTGATAAAAAGCTGTTTATAAGTTGCTTATAAATAGTTTTTTTGTGAGAGAAGAAGTGAGTTATAATCTGGGAAGTGGATTACAACCCACTTCCCAAAAGGGGCCTAAGATAGAGAAAATTATTATTAGATATATTTCATTTATGATATATATAAAATACTGTATATAAATATAGAAGATTATTATTATTAGTATTTTCTTTGCCTCTATGTGGCGGATTCACTTGATCAAATATCTTTATTCACTATTATTTTACAATAAGGTCCTGTCATGGAAGAACATTTAGAAGAGAAGGTTAATTATACATGTAGACCAATAATAGAGATGATGATGAACTCGCAAGAGAAATGATGGTAAATCGATAATGAACAATCGTTTTTTTGCCATTATTATACATAAATTGTAATCTCTTCATCGGCTTGTTTAGTTATCGATATTGTACAGTTTATTCGCTGGTATTATGCCAGAGTTGATTATATACATATTTTTCTAAATATGTGCATCAATACATATGAACTATTTGATATTTTTTATATATTGTTTGATGATTTGTTGTATATTAATTGTTACTATGCTTTTTGATTGAGCAATCTTTTTTATTGCCATTAAACAATAAAAATATTTAATTTTTATTTTTTAATTTTGTTTCGTGTTTTTACGTCACAGTGTGAATGTTTACATTAATATGATTTTAGTTTTTTTTTTTTTTAAGGCCAATTGTATGTTAATTATAAACTGTGAACATTCACATTGTATTTTGGTATAAATTTTATTTTTTTCAAAAGTTAGTTATATGTTTGTTGGTTGAACAATCAAAATAGTCGTTTTTATTTTTTTTAATTTTATTTTATGTTTTCATGTTGTAGTGATGTTCAAATTGGTATGAATGTAGCTTTTTAAGGGTACTTGTATGTTAATTGCAAACTGTGAATATTCACATTATATTTTGATATGAGTTTTATTTTTTTGAAAGTTAGTTATATGTTTGTTATTATTGTAAACATTCATATTGTACTTTTGTATGTATTTTATTTTTTTGAAGGTTATAGTAATCATACTAGGACAAACATAGTGTACATAGAAATGTGAATGTTCACATTAATTCTGTAATACAAATAGGTAATTGCACCGAATATTAATGTTCACGAGTTCATGTAACATTGAGTGTGTATATGATTCCATGAAGAGATGTTATTTATTAACATGCATTCATAATATGAAAGTTTACATCAACATTTAGTGAGATTTTTAAAAAGTAGATGATTTAGAATTTTGAGAATGTGAGAGATTTTTTTGTGTAGAATAAGTGAGATTTTTTCCCCTATAATGGGGGAGAGTTTTTCTCCATGGAATAAGGGAGAGATTTCCTACCTAAAATAAGGAGATTTTTCTTAAAATGATGAGACATTTTCTCCTTGAAATAAGGGATATATTTTCTTCGTAGTATGTGTGTATAATTTCAAAAAAAGAAACATGTGCAGAAAGGTAGAAGGTTGATTTGGTCATATTATATCAAATAAGACTTAATGAAATACTAAAAAAAGAATATAAATTAGATGGAACATAAATCTTAAAATTAAGATTTAGGAGTTGTTTGGAATGTCCTAAATAAGTGCACTTTTTGACTTTTTGTACTAAAAAGTTGAGAAAAAAAATAGGATTGTTTGGATTAACTTTTTGACTTTTTATGAAAAAAATGTGTATTAAAAAATTGTATAAATTAGTGTGTATGGGAAAATTAGGATTGAAAGTTGTGCAGCCGTAATTTTTGACTTTTGGTGAATAGTGATAATTTTTTAACTTTTTGAATAATTTCTTGACTTTTTTTCAACTTGCCAAACTTAGCCTTACTAAAGAGTTCCCTAATTAAAATTATAATTTTTTTATTAATACATAATTAATTTTGACCGACGCCACTTCAATGTAATTGCCCCCCAAAAAAATAAATAAAAATAATAATAATTAGTGAGTGATAACTTCTTACACATGATCGTAAGAATTTGTACTAATTAGGAGACAATATAGAGAACCTAGACAAGCCCATCATACGACATGTGAAATTCACGATCATTGGTTTTTTTTTTTTTTGATAGTCGGTTGTCTTAATCAATATGTGCACACACACCTCAACAAATTTTAAAGTTCTCAGGTTAATGACAAGATAAATTTTTAGTGATTTCTTTTGGTGATTTAAATCTTGAGATAAACTTTAAGTCATATACCAACTCGACAATACGAGTACTACAACCTAAAAATCCATAAACTCTCTTTAAAAGAAACACCTTACATTGCTATATAGTCTAACATCAGAATATAAGTTTAACTACTCAAAAGTTGCATCAGAAAAATGATTCAATGTATATGAAAATTTGAAATTCCAATGATATGTTATGGAATTTATATATAAATTAAATTTAGAGCACATATTAATATTTTTAGATAAAAGTTTTTAAAATATAATATTACCATCATTAAAAACATAAAAACTTAGGGATAAAGAAAACGGCAAGAGTCCCACCATTAAAAGGTTCCTTATGCGCTTAGATTTTTGTGAAAGAAACTTTTTTAAATATTTTTTTTTTATCAATAAATGTTAGTTGTTACATTAATACTTATAGGAGAAAATCTTTTCTTCCTTGACAAAGGACTAAAGTGTTTGAACTCCCTTAATTCAATCCCTCTAAGAGAAATTGAACCTATAACTTTCTTGAGATTAAACCCTAAGGAAAGTATAATGTTGGTTGAAACTTTTTTAAATGTTGAATCATAAAAAAATATTTTAAATTTTATCTCGAAATAAAATATATATTATATAAATTTAAAATCAACCAAATATGGACTTCACTTATACATTTTTTTAAAATATTTTTTTTGAGTATATAATATTATTGTAACAAAAATGTAAAAAGGGAAAAAAGTACACCAATCTTGTGTGTCCTTAATTGGGACACGAAATCCATTACCATCCATGCAACCCCCACTAGACACCTCTTCCCCCTTGTTAGTACTTGCTGAATATGTCTCCTGAAGTTAAAAATGATTCTTCAAAGACCAATCTTCATCAATCTCAGAGTCTCCGAAAAGAAAACTCGCCTTATCATAAAAAATTAGTATTAATAAAATTATTATGAACAGATTAATATGATTAAAATTTAACTAGTGTATTTTTAAAATTTATATAAAAAATGAATCTGAATCACATAATTATAATTTTAAATAAACTTTTGAGTATATAATATTACCGTCTTAAAAAATTATTCTCATAAATATATCCTTGATTTCTAGAGAACCTAAGTGGGTCTCAATAGATACACACTTTCAAATAAAAAAACAACACTCAATTACCACCCTACACACAACACACATAACTAGCTAGTCTTAACATTAAAATTTACACTTGAAACCATTCACACTTTTCTTCTAAAGCCTATCACAAACCTATTTCCTTAATTATCTCAATCCAAACTTAATTTGGAGAGTTTTTGCAAGTACCAATTCATTAATTAATAATTATGTAAAGAACTTTAGAAAAATCCTGAATTCGAAGGACGAAGGTCGATCTCTTGGGTCCAAGCAGTCCGGTCTTGAGTGTGCAAGTGCCAGTAGGTCTGAGCCAGCGCGTCTGGGTCCATTGACCCATCCCCTCCACCGTTCTGTTGCTGCTGCTGCTGTTGTTGGTGGTGGTTTTGGTGGTGAGGCCCAACCAACAATCTTTGCTGCGATGTCGACGCTGCCCTGAAACAATTCCACATTATCCACCTCCACCTCTCAATTTATTAGCTAAATCATTTCTTGGGCTATACCTGATTTATACTATATATATATAAGTTACACCTACATGCAAATGTGAAATTTGGCTTATAGAGTAAATAGTAATTTTTTAGACAAAACTAGGGTTTTAATCAGCTAAGCTGGTAGTGAAGAATCACGATCACCTACACTATTATGTACTACTTTCCTATGTCTCTTTATATTTTATTAATTTATAAAATTGTTTATGTCAATAAAAATTATTCTACAAATTAACAAGATTTAAAACGAATATATGAAATGGGACAAATTATCTCACTAACATTTTATGTCCTCGTTTTCGATCTGTTTCTATTTTATTAGCTTATAAAATTATTGATGTGAATAAAACTAAGGACCTGAATCACCTCTAGTCTGTGTAATCACCTCTCAACACGTTTAACATGTTAGGTTCTATTTATCTTTGGAGTTCCAAAAGAGCAAAGACAAATGAAAAAGAAAAAAAAAAAAAAAAAAAGAAGTGAGATTTGACATTGAGGGAATCTCTGAGTCATGCGGATATGATTTTTAGAAAATTCAGAAGAAAAAAAAAGTTGCAAAGGGACAAACCTGGGCGAGCCGACGATACCGTCAATGATAACATGAGCCACGTGTACTCCCATCGGCTGAAACTCTCTCGCCAAGCATTGCGCCAAACCTCTCAACGCAAACTTCCCACAACCTTCACGTCGCCAACATCACAATTTAACATTTAATAAAAACAGTAATATTAGGTATCATGAAAAATTTTTTATGAAAATAATTATAAAAATTTCGTGATTCTTAAATTACACTTAGAATAAAGCATTACACACTAATCAAGGTAATCCAAGGATCATAACTCTTTCATGATCATTTTCATAAAACTTTTTTCATAATTCTTAACTTTTCTCATATACAAATACGTAATTGACATACCGACTCTGTTTTAATTATGAATTCATATAAAAAAGAAAAAATTTAAAATATAAAAATATAATATAATTATATTTTATTCATATTCCGTTCATATTTTTCATTCTCTATTCAAACAACTGGCATGCGTTCTTAATAGTGAATGAAATAGGAGACAACAAGTGGTTGAACACCCCCAAATTTTAATCTAACAACTAATGACTCAACTAGCATCCGTCCTTAGTAATGAATGAAATAGGAGACAAGAAGTGGTTCAACACCCCCAAATACTAATCTAACAACTAATGACTATTAATTTTTGCCGATAAAAAAAATCTATAATTCAAACCATATGATTTTGAATGAATGAAAATGAAATTACATAATTCGGAGTAGCCAGCAATGCCGTTGAGAGAAGCTGAACATCCAGTGAAGAGAATTGTGCCTCTTCCTCTATCCACCATGCCAGGCAGTACCTTCCACCAATCAAATTCAACCAAAATCAGCTGCGGAGGAGAGAGAGAGAGAGAGAGAGAGAGAAGGGGAGAGGGAAAAGCGAAGAAATTCACCTGTTGGGAGCAGTGGAAGGCGCCGACGGAGGAGACGGCGATGGATTTCTCGAAGGCGTCGAGGCGAATGTCGGCGAAGTTGGAAGGGTGGCAAGAAGAGACTGGCTGGTACGCATTGTAGACTAAAACTTCAACAAACCCTAGGGATAGAACACCTTCGAATGCCTCTCTTATGCTCCGAGAATCGGAGCAATCGATTCGGATTGCGAACACTTGCGCTTTCTCTTCTCTAGCGATTTCGTCGGCGAATCTCGATAATCTGCCTGTAAAATTCAGTACTAATTGAGAGAGAGAGAGTAAAAAGAGAGAGGAGAGGAGACGAGAGGGAGAGGGAGAGGGAGTTGCCTAGGTCGCGGGCGAGGATGGCAACGGTGTAGCCTTCGTGAGCGAACTTGCGGGCTATGGAGCGGCCGAGGTTGGGGCCGACGCCGACAATGGCGGCGATGCCTCGGGAGGAGGCGGCGTTCGCCATGCTTCGCATCTTGTGACTGTTGATTATGAGAGAGAGAGAGAGAGAGAGAGATTGAGATCGGTGATGATACTTGACGGACAAATCAAATGCCGTGAAAATCGATCTCGTAAAAAAGCTTGGTGGTGGTGGTGGTGGGCGGAGAAGCTGTGTGTGCTGTGCTTCGTCGCTGTCTGAATCTATGGGAACAACGTGTAAGCTTCTAGAATTTGCCTCTTTTCATCACTCAGTCTCTCTCTCTGTGAACTTTTTTTTTGTTTGTGAACTTTTTTTTTTTTGAACCAGGTTTTGCTTGTGAACTTGGGAACCGATTTGAAAAAAGTGGAAAAAAAAAATGTGAAATATGTGTAGAATATAATTATATTGGAAAATTAGTCTAAAGTCGCTCTCCCATTTTTAATAATGGAAGAGATGTACAATATTATTTTATGATATCTAAGGTCCTTACAGAGAAATTTGATATCCAATTTTATTCTAACCTGAAAAATCGACACTGTATGAAGTCATCTTCTTACACAAACGCACACTCTCTCTACTTTCTCTGTCTAAAACTATATATATCTATCTCTCTCTAAAACAGTCGGCACTGTTTGAAGACTCTTTCTCGCTCATCTTTTTTGGCAAGGTCTCTCTCTCTCTTGAACGCCAACCATTGAATACACAGTAAGAAACTGTTATTTTTTACTTTCACTTCATGATTTATTTGTAAATTCAGAGTTTCAATTGGTTATTTTCAATCCAACTCTGATTTGTCTTTTTGATCCTTTCCAATGCAATTCCTATTTTATTTTTTTTTTACACCTTGCTCCTCTCTTACTCATCTGTCTCTGTTCTTGAATTATATGCTCTGTCTCTCTAAATGTTCTCAATGCTGATTGGGTTTTCTCTCTGTCCTCACCATAGTGGTGATTGATTCGTGGATGATGTTTTTTCTAGATTAGATTTGAGTTGACTCAGTGAGTTGGTGCTCAATTGGATTACTCTTAATTTTCTCTAGATTACTCTTAATTTTTTTTTAGATTACTCTTAAATTTTCTCTGGATTTGACACTTTTTTTTGAATTATCCTTAAATTTTCTCTAGTTTCAATTTTTCTTGATTTTTTATCTGGTTTGAATTTTTTCTGATAAAGGATTTTGAATTTTTCCTGGTAAAGGATTTGAATTTCTCTAGTAATGACATAGAGTTTGAATTTTCTCTGTTCATGATGGCATTTGTTAAGGACATAGAGTTTCAGATCTTCTTTGCTAAAGGATGTGTGTTTCTTCATAATCTGGAGAGTTTACTTTGAGAGGAAGCTTGAAATACTCGGCCACGAAATTTCTCTAAAAAGAAACATAAAATTTCTTTGGGTTGGAGAGAATTTCTCTGGATCAGAATTTCTCTAGATCAAATTGAGGGACCTTAGACATTATGAAAATATTAGATGTCCTTTATACTATAAAGTCTTAATACCAGAGACCTTAAAAAAAAAACCCCTTATTATATTTTGCGTAAATATATATATATATTTTTTTTCAAATTTTTTCTTAAATCTATGTATTAAACCCAATCATATCATATGATCTTACTACAAATTAGTATAACTTTATTATAAATTTTTTTAACATTAATCATAAAATTAATTACCTTGTCACAAAGTGTAACAAAATATCTAAAATTTTGTGGTTTATGTAACAAAAGTTTGTGATTTTATTATGATATTTTTTGTTATACTAATTTATGGTGAGTTACTCATTTTATGATTAATGTTACTAAATTTTGTGATAAAATAATATCAATTTGTAATAAAATACATATAATATGATATACCCCCCAAGAAAAGGGCACACCATAGAATTTTCCATCTCTTTATTAAAAATTTCTCTCTTCCATTGTAGTAGTATGGCAGATAAATAACATAATTTAATACTATAACAATTATAATTTAAAAAAAAAATGATTTATCACTAAATAATATTTGAATCATAACTAATATTATAATGTATCATAACTAACAATATAGTAAGTTATAATCAAATATATAAAGGTTGTAATCAAAAGTGCATGTGTACCATAAAATTTCCCTAATGAATAGATAAATAACCAAGTACTATAATTTTACAATATTACTATATTCATCGAATTTGTGCATGTCAATCGTCTGGTCGGTCATCCGAGTAAATGCCGATTGACACACCGGTAGACAAGGGTGACAATCACGGTTAACAAAAGTGATTCCAATCGTCCAGGCGGTCATGTGGGAGGTCATCCGGCCAGACATCCAACTTATGTAATTCGGACAAACTCAAATTTGATAAATCAATTATTTTTCATAATTTTATCCATAATAATATGATAAATTATTTGTCAATTATAATTTTAAATCACTACATTTGAATACATGATGATATCGATAGTTGGGTTTTAAAATCTAGGCTATTGGCCGGTACATATAAAAATTTGGATATTGTAGCCTTCGTTTGGCATGTCAGATTTTTTTTTTATTTTTTTAGTTATTTTAATCACAAAACGACAAAATAAGTTTTTTTGTTCAATAAGACAAAATATCATATATAATCCATAATCATTTCATTTTTTCTCTTACAAAAGTCAAAAAAGTCAAAAAATCTATCTCAAACGAGTTTTTTAGCCCTAGGCCAAAAAAGTCAAAAAGTCAATCCACATCCCAAACAAACCCTTAATTATGAATTTTTAAAAATCATTAATAAGATGTGTTGTTCACCGTAATGACTATGATTTGATACGTAACGGAGTCGATGAATTTAACTTCAAAATTGATTCACATCATAATATTGAAATGTATCCGACTCGAGGTCTTGAAAAGCCATTACATACCAATTTTTAGAATAATAGGGTTAAATTTTAATTTATTATCAATTTAATCATGTAAGACTCAAGTATCTTGTTATTGTAGGTAAATTGTAGGCATTGAATTATGGATTTCCAATATTTGTATTAGTTAAGAAAGACTTGCAGAAAACTCCCAACTATGATCTTATAGCAATGGAGAGAGATGTAGAACAAGAAAACAACAAGCAAATCAACAAGCGCTCAACAAGCAAGATGGTGGATGGATTTCAATGGTAAAACAGAGGGGAAGACAAACAAATCAAGTTGGGTCGAGGGAAGGTAGACATGCAGGGATGTATACTCTACTTGTGGATAACTTACCAGAGTCAATGGCTCCAAGAAGCATGTATGCTTTGTTTCTAAAATTTGGCATAGTAAAGGATGTCTTCATTCCACAAAAGAGGAGGAAAACAACAAACACAAGGTTTAGGTTTGTACGTTTTGATTGTCCTGTTGCAGCCAGTGTAGCAGAACAAAAGGCAAATGGACTATGGGTAGTTGGCAAAGCTTTGATAGTTCAAAGTGCAATGTATGGAAAAGAAAAAGGTGACAGGATGAGGTCAAAACAAGTACAGCGAAGGCAAATGGAGACAAGAAAACTATCAGATATAAATGGAATAAAAAAGTGGAATCGAGGCATTGATGGAAGGTCGTACATGAAGGTCATACAATGAGCCCAACCAAGAGGTCAAACCACTACTACAATCAGAGTTTAAGAAATAGGAAATGGCTGGCTGTATAAGAGCATGATTATGAGGCTTAAACCCAACTACTCTGTCTTGGAGGTAAAAGCAGAACTCAAAGAACAAGGAATGAAGAATGTAATGGTGAGAGAATGATGAGGGTGTGATGTAGTCCTATCATTCAACTCTAGGGAGGCTTTGAAAAGTACAATTAGTAAGCTTAATGTTTGGTTCTAGGACTGGTGTGAATACATCACAGAATGGAAAGCAGGAATGCAACTTCAGTAGGAGATGTTTGTTTGGATTAGATGCTATGGTGTACCTCTGAATCTATGGAATTCCAATACCTTCAGAAAGATTGGCCGATTTTTAAGGGAAGTGCTCCAACTAGATCGAGATATTTGTGAACCAACATCCTTTTGTTGTGGAAAGATTAGAATAGCCACAAGTGTTATGGAGCTGATCAATACCAGTTTGAATCTTGAATGCAAAGAAAGAGTATATCCAATACGAGTCTGTGAGGAACAGATTATCAATGAGGTACCGAACAGTTGCAAAGGTATCAACACTGAAGATGGAGAAGAGGGTGTCAGCTCCAATGCTAATGGGGTGTTACAATCAACTGCATAGAGCAAGAGGGAGGTAGAAGATGCTGACAAGGCTGTTGAGGTGGATGATGATATGACAAGGAAAAATGATAAGACAAAAGGTGTTTCAACTCCTAGGCTGAATGAGGGACGTGAGGTAAAGGTATGTGACAGTTGGTTTCAAATATCAGTGGTGAAAGAGACTAAAGAGTGCACGAGGAAATCAAATGAAACAAGTTCAGGCGTGGGTGAAACAATGATGGCTGTGGAAAGTTTACAGCAGATACAGAGGTGCAATCATGATTTGGGAAAAGGTGCTGAGGTTCAAAAAGATGATGGGCAGGTAGTCCCTCTAGGCTTTATTAGAAGCTTAAGTGAAACCCAAAAAGCAAGACTTGGAATTAGTTCAGAGGTTGCTTTGGGCCAAGACCAATCAAAGTCCCAACCCATTGAGCTAGTCTAGTACAAGTCTAATAGTAATGGACTAAGTCATATCTTGATAAGTACTAAAGGAGGACTCAAAGGGGTGGGCTATAAATCCAAAACTAATGACACAATTAGTGCCTCTAGTGGTGGTTCCATCAATAACCAGTTTAAGCAAGGCCCAAGGAAAGTGATCACAAAAGGACGGCCTAAACATCCATTGGCAGTGGGTGGGTTCTCTAGGCTAGTTAAAAGAATTGGGCAGAAAGGAATGGGAATAAGAAGAAGCAAGGCTTATCAGAAAAATATGGTGCCCAGATCTATAGCAGTACAAAGACCAAGTGTAATTACCAGTCAAAATACTTGTGAAGCAGATAAATTACAAGAGGCTCAAGAAACATTACTTATGGGGAAAAGCCTGGGGATCAACTTCAAGGGGCAGGAAGTAGAAATTATTAATAAAATTGCACAACTGGAGGAGAAAGATAGGGTGAGAGTAAGAGGGGGAGGACTGATGCAACCTCGAAAGCAGTAATGTTAGGAGGTTACAAATCCGAAAAATGTTGCTATGAAGATTCTAAGCTGGAATATTAGAGAGGTTGGAAGACCTGAAAAAAAGAGAAAGATTAAGAACCTGATGTTTGATAGGAAAATTGATATGGCTTTGATTCAAGAAACAAAAAAGTCAAGCATGACCAATCTAGTGGCTAGGAGTTTGTGGCCAAAAGAAAAGATGAAATTCATGGTTGTGGATGCACTGGGTGTGGCTGGTGGATTGTTATGCCTATGAGACCCTGATGTATTTCAACTTTCAAAATGTTGTAGTAACAGAAACTTCATCTTACTCTCAGGTACCATTTTGAATTCCTTTGACTGTGTTACTTTAAATGTTTATGCACCAAATGATATTACAATGAGAGGTAAGTTACGGGTGTCCTCGTTAAATTAAAGACCCTTTTCCTAAAACCATGGTGTCTTGGAGGTGACTTCAATGAGATTAGAAATGTTGGGGGAAAAAATAAGAAACTCAAGGAGGGATAGGGGCATGAAAGAGTTTAATGAATTCATAGATGGATGTGAGGTGAATGATATGCAAATGGTAGGAAAAAAATTTACTTGGTGCAATGCCCATGATGGACACAAATGGAGTAGAATTGACAGATTCTTTCTTAGCCCAGAGTGGATTGAAAGACATAAATTCAAATTTTGGAGATTGCCTAGGTTGGTTTCAGATCAATGCCCTATAGTGCTTATGGAAGATGAGAGGGATTGGGGTCCTAAACCTTTCAAATTCTTAAATGCTTGGCTTTTGCACTCACAATTTACACCTTTTGTGGAGACTACTTGGAAGGAATTACAGTTTCAAAGGACTGCTGGGTACACTCTGCTAAGGAAATTATAGGCTTTAAAGATGGCATTAAAATAGTGGAACAAAGAGGTATATGGTAATATTGCAGCACAATTAAAAGCATCAGAAGATAAACTGAATGCCTTAGATCTGAGGGCTGAAGTAGGACCTCTGGAGGATGCTGAAATCAAACAAAAAAGTGAGGCAAGGAATGAAACATGGAGATTAAGTAGAATGATGGAATGGGCATGGCTTCAAAAGTCAAGGTTAGATTAGAATATGAAAGAGGACAGGAACACAAGATACTTTCATGTAATGGCTACTAGTAGACAAAATAGAAATGCCCTCAACTCCATTGCTGTTGAGGATGTGGCAATTGATTAACCAAATCAGGTCAAGAATGAGGTATGGTCACACTTTACAAAACAATTTTCAGAAGAGTAGAGGCATAGACTTGTGATAGGTGGTGTAGACACCCCATTTTGACTAGCCCTAAGACTTGGGCGCTTTCTTTTGATTACTCGATGATGACAATTAGAATGTGTTTCTCGCAGAATTCTCAGTAAAAGAAATGGAATTTAAACTTTAATCCCAACCTGCACCATTATGGCTAAATTATTTTTAAATCTTGAATATTTTATTAATTTAGTATTTTTGTAATTTTTCATAAGTTTATGTGTTTGTTCATATTTTTAGTGTATTTTATATAAAAGAAAATAATAAAACAAATTATCCTATATGTTTAAAATTGACAGGGATAGGCCCACAAGGACCACGGCCCACCATGGGTAAACCCGAGCCCACTATTTAGACCTCATTACACAACCCGGTCAGTAAAGCCCAGCACAGCTGGAGGCCAACTGAGCAGAAAAGGCCAATGATGCTCGGACACGTGGCGGGTGCAGAACAGCCCATGTCAGCAGACAAAGATCTGCAAAGTTATTGCCACAACACATCACCATTAATGCAACCCATCACCGCATTTATTACATAACACCCTCAGCTTTAACGACGCCTCACCCTGAACAAGACGAACCACGGCGCAAGCTTTCGGCAGAAAAGGTCAGAACGACTGAGACAACAAAATGATTACCAAAGGATATAAGCAAAGCTGGAGGACAAGAAGAAGGTTAAGTTTTCCATCCTCTCTCTCTCTCTCTACATTTTCTGTCCATCACCTTCTCTAATTCATACACCGGAGGGTTCGCCGGGGGCAGAGCTTAGAAAGATCTGACAGGCTCGAGACAAGGCGGTTTGCCACGGTCGGCCGACCCCCAAGCAACCCAAGCAAGGATGAGAGCCCATTACCTTCACTAGCCGTCTGCAGCATCCGTTATCCACACGATGATCCCCTTGTCATCTCCACTGTCCTCTCCAATTATAAGGTCAGATGAGTCCTCATTGACAATGGTAGCTCGTCGGACATCATTTTCTCAAGCTCGCTAACCGAAGATCGGAAAAGAGAGCCTGTCCCCACTCCAAACTCCTCTGGTTGGTTTCACCGGCGACCGGGTGACTTCTGTCGGCTCCATTGACCTACCCATCACCATTGGAGAGTACCCACGGTAGACCACGAAGTTGCCTACTTTCCCTGTTGTTGACTGTCCGTCTGTCTACATCATCATCCTCGGCCAGGCCGCCTCAACGCCTTCAAGCCATCACATCCACCTATCACCTTGCCCTCAAGTTCCCTCACGATTCGGGGTCGAAACGGTGAGGGGAGAACAGACCGTCGCCAGAGAATGTTATGTGGCCTCACTTAAAGAGGTCAAACTGAAGGAGGCGATGATCATTGAAGGACTTGACGTTCGAGATGAGGATGAACTGATTAGAGGCGAACCCGTGGAGGAACTCGTCGAAGTTAACATTGATCCCACCAACCCACTCAAAACTGCTAAAATCGGCAGCCAACTGCCTTCCCAAACAAAGGCCGACCTGACCGCTCTCCTAACCGAACACAGAGACGTCTTCGCCTGGACTCATGCAGACATGCCAGGCATCGACCCCTCTTTCATCACCCACCGCCTCAGCATCGAGCCTCATTTTCGACCTTACCGACAAAGGCAGCGCATTTTCCATCCAGAGCGCAACAATCTCATAGCTGCAGAGGTTGACAAACTTCTCGAGGCCCAGTTTATCCGAAATGTGGATTATCCTAAGTGGCTGTCCAACGTCGTCCTGGTTAGTAAAAACAACGGCAAGTGGCGTCTCTGCATCGACTACTCCGACTTGAACCGAGCTTGCCCCAAAGATAGCTATCCTCTCCCCCGCATTGATCTGCTGGTCGACGCCACGGCCAGTCATCAAATGCTCAGCTTCATGGATGCTTTCTCAGGGTACAACCAAATCGTGATGCACTCATCCGACCAGGAACACACATCTTTCATCACCGACCGGGGCACATACCACTACCGTGTCATCTTTGTTCGCCTAAAGAATCTTTGGGCCACATACCAACATCTGGTGAATCTGATCTTCCACCATCGGACGGAACATGGAAGTGTATGTGGATGATATGCTAGTCAAGAGCAAACTCTCCATCGACCACCTCACCGACCTCACGAGACTTTTGCCACCCTTCGCAAATATCGATGAAGCTCAACCCAGAGAAGTGCGCCTTGGCATAGGATCCGCAAGTTCTGGCTTTATGGTCGGTCAACATGCATCGAGGCTAACCCTGAGAAGATCAAAGCCTTGATCGAGATGCAGTCACCCAAAACCGTTAAAGAGGTCCAAAGGCTCACCGGAAGAGTGGCAGCCCTCAACCGTTTCATCTCCCGAGCAACGGATAAGTGCCTACCATTTTTCAAAGTACTGCGGCAGACT
This sequence comes from Camellia lanceoleosa, assembly GCA_025200525.1. Classification (NCBI taxonomy): domain Eukaryota; kingdom Viridiplantae; phylum Streptophyta; class Magnoliopsida; order Ericales; family Theaceae; genus Camellia; species Camellia lanceoleosa. Next base: position 65,931,133 of record CM045759.1, on the reverse strand, counting down.
TTTGAATGGACAACTGAATCAGAAGAAGCCTTCCAACAGTTAAAGCAGTGCATGGCCAATCCTCATCTTCTCTCACAAGCAATTACCGGTGAGCCCCTCTTCCTCTACCTAGCAGTATCAAGCACCGCAATCAATGCAGCACTCATCAAGGAGGACGGCTCGGTCCAACGGCCGGTCTACTACATCGGTAAGCTCTCGGGGAGCAGAACTACCCCCTATTAGAAAAGCTGTCTCTGGCCTTGGTCACTGCCTCCAGACGACTCCGTCCCTACTTCCAAGCCCATTCCATAGTGGTTCTCACCGACCAGCCCCTGAAGAAGGTCATGCAGCAACCCGAGCTCTCAGGAAGACTAATGCAGTGGTCAGTAGAACTAAGCCAGTTCGACATCTCTTATCGCCTGACAACAATCAAGGGTAAGTCAGAGTCGACTTCATCTTGGAATTTACCAATCCAGCCCCAACCACTAACCCCGCGCCCCCACCAACTCCACCAGAGCCCGAAGATCCTCATTGTTGGACACTCAATGTTGACGGCTCGTCTCGCAGGGAAGGAAGCGGGGCTGGCCTTATCCTCACATCCCCCGAAGGAGGTTATTTCAAATGTGCCCTCCGCCTCTTGTTCGCGGCCAGCAACAATGAGGCCGAATACGAAGCATTGATAGCAGGACTTCGTCTAGCCAAAGACATTGGTGTTAGCCACATCCACGTGTTCAGTGACTCCCAACTTATCGTCGACCAGATCACGGGTGAATTCGATGCCAAGGATACCACAATGCGGACTTACAGAGACATGGCTCTCACCCTTGTTCGTCTCTTCAACACCTTCCAGATCAGACACATACCTAGGGCGGAAATATCCAAAGCAGATGAGATGGCTCACCGCCTCCGTGACCAATCCGACCTCGACCATGGAGTCCGCCTCGAATACGACTCGTGGCCATCTCACCCGACACGCAGAAGTGCAATTCCTTCAGACGGAACCCATTCCTTGGGCATCCGACATCTTCCTCTTCTTGACCACTGGAGAACTCCCAGATGACCAACAGCAGGCTGCCAAGGTCAGAGCTCGGTCGGCTAACTACATTCTGGTCGACGGCGTCCTTTACAAGCGTGGTTTCTCACGGCCGTACCTCCGATGTCTCAGCCCCGCCCAAGCAACGTATGTAATGCAAGAGATCCATGAAGGAATATGTGGCAATCATTCAGGTGGCAGATCTCTCGCACACAAAGTACTCCGTACAGGCTACTTCTAGCCGACACTCAACAAAGATGCCTCTGATTTCGTGCTGAAATGCGACAAGTGTCAGCGCTTCGCCAACATCCCCCATGCTCCTCCCATCGGTGATCACCTCTGCTCTTACCCGCTTAAGCCAAATGGGGTATCGACCGTTGGTCCACTTCCCATCGGGTCGAGGCGGCACCAAGTTCGCAATTGTTGCCATTGATTACTTCACCAAGTGGGTCGAGGCAGAACCTCTCGCCTCGATCACCGAACGGAACACCACCAAGTTTATCTGGCAATCGATTGTCTGCAGATTTGGCATCCCTCAGGCCATTGTCTCCGACAACGGCAAACAGTTCGACAATGCTAAATACCGGAAATTTTGTGCAGATCTCCAAATTCAACCATGCTTCTCTTCTCCCAGTCACCCCCAAGCAAATGGCCAAGTTGAGGTCACCAACCGCTCTCTCCTGAAGATCATCAAAACTAAGCTCAAGTCGCTAAAGGCCTCTGGTGAGGAACTACCACATGTACTGGGCCTACCAACCACCGCCCGGACTCCTCTGGAAACCCTTTTCGCTAACATATGGCTGAGGCGGTCATTCTCAGAGAAGTCGGTCGCCCACCCCAGGTCTTACATCCAGATCTCGCCTCCGCCGAAGAACCCGTCGAAAGGCACTGGATCTCATCGAGGAGCTCAGAGAGATTGCTGATTGGCTTGCATCGCCAGAAAATGAGAACACACTACAACCGCAGAGTCCGATCGCGAGAGTTCTCCATTGGCGACCTTGTCTTGAGAGAAGCAACTCTTGCCACAAAGAATCCAACCGAGGGCAAATTGGCAGCCAAATGGGAGGGGCCCTACGTGGTGAAGGCCCGCACCGAGCACTTACCGACTTCAAGATATGGATGGCCGAGACCTTCCCCATCCCTGGAATGCTGAACATCTGAAGCGTTACTATCAATGAATTCTTTCTTTTGTATTGCCAAAATTGCTGTATTTTCCTTTTTCAATACATAATACAAATACCGAAGTTCCAACTTTCTATACTTCAACCTGTTCAATGTAGCTTCCATGAAACTTTTATTTGCAAGTACCACCTTCAAAAGCCTCGGCCAGACCGAAAGCACTTTCAAAAGCCTCGGTCCGACTGAGCACCTTCAAAAGCCTCGGCAGACCGAGCACTTTCAAAGCCTCATCCGACTGAGCACTTTCAAAAGCCTCATCCGACTGAGCACCTTCAAAAGCCTCGGCAGACCGAAAGCACTTTCAAAAGCCTCAGTCCGACCTGAGCACTCTCAAAAGCCTCAGCCAGACCAGAGCACTTTCAAAAGCCTCAGTCCGACCTGAGCACTCTCAAAAGCCTCAGCCGGGAAAGACTTTCAAAAGCCTCATCCGACCTGAGCACTTTCAAAAGCCTCGGCCAGACCGAGCACTTTCAAAAGCCTCAGTCCAACCTGAGCACTTTCAAAAGCCTCAGTCCGATCTGAGCACCTTCAAAAGCCTCTGCCAGACCGAGCACTTTCAAAAGCCTCAGTCCAACCTGAGCACTTTCAAAAGCCTCAGTCCGACCTGAGCACTTTCAAAAGCCTCGGCCAGGCCGAGCACTTTCAAAAGCCTCGGTCAGGCGAGCACTTTCAAAAGCCTCGGCCAGACCGAGCACTTTCAAAAGCCTCAGTCCGACCTGAGCACTTTCAAAAGCCTCGGCCAGACCGAGCACTTTCAAAAGCCTCAGTCCGACTTGACCACTTTCAAAAGCCTCAGCCAGACCTCAGCCTCAGTCATAATCTGACGCTTAACCACAATTTCAAAATAATTTGACACTCAGTCATATTTTAACGGTGTTCTCCCATGTCTCATTTGCAAATCGCATGTTCAACATTACATTTCAGTCTACCTTTTCGAGGTAATTTGACACTTAGTAAATATTTTAAAAAGATTTGCTCATATTTCATTTGCCAATCACATCTTCAACTTCACATTCCAGTTTACCTTTTTAAGGTACTTTTGACACTAAGGCATGTTTTTAAGACGCAAGCATTCGCTGAAAACATCGGTGCATACAATAATCACAAGCAAAACAAACCTAGACCAAACCAACACAAAGAGAGATGTACTGGCATCATCAATTAGAACCATAAGGGTCATTTTATTCATTCAAAAACATGTGTACATCCATTTATTACAATACTTCAAAAACAAAACGAAACAAAAAAGATGTATACAAGGAGGAAACAAAAACTCCTAAGTACATTTATTTTCAGATCACTCCCCCTCCTCACTGGAAATAAGATCTGCTTCTTCTATCCCCTCGTCCAGGGGGGTCTGGGCCACATCGTCTTCTTCAACCACCACCTTTGTTAAATCGAGCCACAGGAGCAGCTCTTGACACTAACGCTTGAACATTTTCCACCATTGTCCCAAGATTTCTGCCATTTCATGCTTATAGAAGTCCGACTGCTGGAAGCTTGCAATCACTTCAGACTCAGTCCTCCCAGCAGTCGTCTTCGATGGGCCAGCCCCCCCAGCCTCCTCTCTCGCTAAGCTACTGGCCACCGCAGCATCAATAGCCACCTGAAAGTCTGGCGACGCCTTGAATTGTTCCACAGCTGCGAGGCACAGGTCAGGGTAGGCAGCCCTCTCCGAGGCCGCCTTCGCCCTCTCCTCGCCCAACTCCTTCATCAAGGCCTCCTTTTCAGCCCCAGCCCTGACCTTCTCAGCCTCCAACCCCTTTTTCAAGACCTCTACTTCAGCGATCAACCTCCCCCTCTCAGCTTCAAACTGCTTCTGCAGCGTCTCCTTCTCCCTCAACACCTGCTTAGCTCGCTTCTAACTCTGGCCGAGACTCTCCTCTGCTTCCGCCGCCTGCACGCCATCTTCCATGTCTTTTGCGGCGCCTCAATTTCCATTTAGCATCCGTCTCTCTGTCGACAAGATCCTCGTTACTATTCATGGCCTCCTCATGACGCCGATCGCGATATACGAGCTTTTGGACTCCTCCGACTATTTTCGCTCACCGATCAACTAGAACTCGGCGACACAACCTGCGGCGTGTGTCCTCCAACTCCGACTTGATGATGGCATTTCGGTATAAGCGACCTTCGGCAAAGACTCTCCTTCTTCAGCTTGGTTAAGTCTGCCTTGGCCTCATCAGCTTTTATCTTGGCCGCTGCACCTTTCCTCAGCAAGGCCCCTGCCAGGGTAGTTACCTCCATTTGGGCAGAGCATAACCCCCTGAACAGGTCCCCTCCCCGAATCCAGAGGCCGAATGCAGAGCTGGCTCCTCCACCATCTTCACCAGACGGTCTGCCACCACCTTTGCTGGTCCCCCATCTCCCTCCAACCTTCCAGTTACAGCATGCGCATGGTAAATGGTGGCCCCCAGACCAACTCCTCTTTCCTGAGGCGCAGGCCCCCTTGGGATCTGCTCCCTCCCACTTGGCTCTGCCACGACCAACTCCACATCCGCTTGCACCACGGGGGTCTTCTCCAACCTCCCACTTGGCTCGCCCCCAGCCGGCCCAGCCCCCACTTGCTCTGCTGGGGTCTTCTCCACCACGTCCACCGTTGGGCTGGCTATCCCCACTTCGGGGGTCTCCTTCGTCACAAAGGTCTCGCCTAACCGAGACGACCACCCTTCTTTGCCTGCCCCACCTCCCCACCTCCACTGTTTGGCCAGCCGGCTCTTCACCCTTACCTCCTTTCTTTCTTTTTTCTCGGGCTCCTCCCCACCTCGCCTCAACCTCTTCTTTTTCTTCCCCACCCACAGTGCCTCCATCTCCTTCAACGACCTCTCCTTCAGAGGATCTTTTGGAAGCAACATGAGCAGACTCACCCAAGCCCTTCTCTCCCAACGCTTTTGGCCGAGGACGAATCCTCTCCCTCACCACTGGCTGAGGAGGTCGGTCGGCTTGGGCCTCTGTGAACTTCTGAGCCCTCAGTAGCATGGCCTGATCCTCCGCCTCCTGCGCCTTTCTCTTAACCTCCAACTCCGCTCGGTCGAGGTCTCCCCCGACCGGTTGTGGGCCCAACCCCGCTTCAAACAGCGCAGATGGCTGAACCAGCTCGTCCCACCTAACTTTTTCCTTCTCCCTCCACTCCTTCACCTTCCTTACTCTCTCCTCCATCGCCGCACCCCCCTTTGACTCCACAAACTTGGTCGGCACCTTCCACGTTTTGCGTGCCCCAGCCCCTCCAGAGTTGGACACGAAGAATCACCTATGCCTCCAACCTTTGATCGAGGTTGGCAACCCTGCCACCAAGCCCTTCCTCGCCACGGCCTGTAGGGTTACCCAAGTCTCCTGCTGCCCTGAAGCTTTGTAGCAGCAAAAGAATTCATCCACTGTCATGGCCTCCCCCGCCATTGCCTTTGGCCAGGCGCTCGCACACGACAGCAAAATCTTCCACGAATTGGGCATCAGCTGCCCTGGTGCCATGTCCAAACGATTAAGCACATCCACCACGATCTGCGGCAGCGGCAATCGCAACCCACCCTTCAGCGCCTCCTCGTAGAGGGAGAACTCCCCTGGCCTGACGTCAGATGGCCGCTCTGTTGACCTTGGCACCACCAACTCTACCTCCGCCGGAATCTGGTACCTTTCGCGGATAGCCTCCAACTCCGCCGCCGTAACAATGGACCTGTCAGCCCTCGAGTGCCAGTGATCTGGTTCCACCTGGCTGACTGGCTCCGGCACCGCTATCATGACGGAACCTTGGGACCGCCCCGTTGGCACCTCCACCCTCACTGATCTATATTGCTGCGCCAGCTCCACAGCATCGTCCTCTCCCAGCGGATCCATCCTCACATCCCCAGTCCCTTCCTGCGCCATTGCTAAGCTGTGTTTGCGAATAACCCGAGATCTGAGTTCGAAAAATCGCAGAAGTGTTTTAATGGGGTATCGTGAGCAACGAAGGAATTGATACTTCGAATATTTTGAGTTTTTGTAAACAAGTAGGTGAATCGTATGATACCAAAGGCCCACGGGTTGCCCGTATTCCAAGGATCCAAATTAATGTTCGCCAGTTCGAAAACTTTTCAAATCATCCGCCAAAATTGTATCATCAATGCCCATAATAATGCCCTGACGTTTCACTCCTAATCTAACGCTTGACCTTTCACCTCCTCCGACATTTTGCCACGTGTATGGTCCAGATGCACTGACTTCTGCCCTCACCTTGGCTTTTCCACTTCAAATCACCACGTGACACGCCGCCCCTCGAGCCCCGTGCTCTCCCGCTCGGCCACCCTCACGATCGGCCTCATCAGCTCGGCCACTATTACGGTCGGCCTCATCCGCTCGGCCACCTTCGCGGTCGACCTCTCCCGCTCGGTTACCCTCACGGTCGGCCTCATCCGCTCGGCCACCCTCACGATCGGCCTCATCAGCTCGGCCACCACTACGGTCGGCCTCATTCGCTCGGCCACCCTCGCGGTTACCCTTACGGTCGGCCTCCTCCGCTCGGCTACCTTCGCGGTCGACCTCACCCGCTCGATCGCCCTCACGCTCGGCCTCACCCCGCTCCGCCTCCCTCACGCTCGGCCTCTCACGGTCGGTCTCTTCCTACAGGTCAGACTCATCCCCACTATTATTATTCCCTTCGTTGGACTAAAGCTGCACTCGGGAATGGGGGACTACTGACAGGGATAGGCCCACAAGGACCACGGCCCACCATGGGTAAACCCGAGCCCACTATTTAGACCTCATTACACAACCCGGCCAAGAATTCCAAAGACAAATTGAGGCCAATGGCGAAAAAGGCCAATGATGCTCGGACACGTGGCGGGTGCAGAACAGCCCATGTCAGCAGACAAAGATCTGCAAAGTTATTGCCACAACACATCACCATTAATGCAACCCATCACCGCATTTATTGCGACAACACCCCTCAGCCGGAACGACGCCTCCTCACCCTGAACAAGACGAACCACGGCGCAAGCTTTCGGCAGAAAAGGTCAGAACGACTGAGACAGCAAAATGATTACCAAAGGATATAAGCAAAGCTGGAGGACAAGAAGAAGGTTAAGTTTTCCATCCTCTCTCTCTCTCTCTACATTTTCTGTCCATCACCTTCTCTAATTCACACACCGGAGGGTTCGCCGGGGGACTACCCCGTTCCCCGATTGAACTTGTTTGCAGGTTATCCAGTGGGCTTGTGGAGCTTGGATCGGTCCAGCCCATTCACGAGGACTCACTGTATTATCAAAAATTATTATATTATATATTAGTATATTATATATTATGTATTTTGATATAAATTATATATTTTAGATATTTTATATATTATATTATATTATATATATATTATAAAACAAAATATAATAATAAAAGAAAAAGTTGAGGTCGGCGGTGCCGCCTCAACTAACGCATATAATATATATACATATTATTATATTTATATTATTATATTATTATATTATTATTATATTATATGATTATGCCTATATAAGGCATTGAATGGCAGAGGAGAAGAGGAAGGGGTGATTCAAAGAGAGAAAATTCTGTGAGGGAGTTTTGGAGGAATTCTGAGGGAGGAATTTTTGAGAGAAATTCTGGGAGAGGCTCAAGAGGGATAGAAGGATTAAGAGGGAGAAAGAAATAAAATATTTTCTTTAATATTTTTATTTCTATTTCATCACTACACCATTAAAAAAACAATCACTAAAGTTATACTTTCAAATTTTGGATTGAGAATTGAGAACACATTCCACAGATTTGAGAGTAATCAAAAAGAAAGTTTGTGACTCAAAAAATTTATTATTTCTCCAAAAGGTGAGTTTTCGCAAATTTTCATTTAATGTAAAATGTGATATAATTTGTTTAAATACTTTATTTATTTCGTTTTATTATCGCTTTAATGGGATGGCTGCACCACTGCACCACCTGCATATCTGCTGTAATTTAAATATTGTATATAAATTGTTGTAATTTATTACTTTAAATAAATATCCCGGCGGTGAATAGTAACCTCCGGCGGTGAATAGCACCTCCGGCGGTGAATAGTAACCCCGGCGGTGAATAGTACCTAATTTGTTTAAATACTTTATTTATCTCGTTTTATTACTTTTTTTTATCGCTTTAATGGGATGGCTGCACCACTGCACCACCTACATATCTGCTGTAATTTAAATATTGTATATAAATTGTTGTAATTTATTACTTTAAATAAATATCCCGGCGGTGAATAGTAACCTCCGGCGGTAAATAGTACCCAAGTGTAACTTTTTTTTATCGCTTTAATGGGATGGCTGCACCACTGCACCACCTACATATCTGCTGTAATTTAAATATTGTATATAAATTGTTGTAATTTATTACTTTAAATAAATATCCCGGTGGTGAATAGTAACCTCCGGCGGTGAATAGCACCTCCGGCGGTGAATAGTAACCCCGATGGTGAATAGTACCTAATTTGTTTAAATATTTTATTTACCTCATTTTATAACTTGTTTTTATCGCTTTAATGGGATGGCTGCACCACTGCACCACCCACATATCTGTTGTAATTTAAATATTGTATATAAATTGTTGTAATTTATTACTTTAAATAATCTATCTCGGCGGTGAATAGTAACCTCCGGTGGTGAATAGTACCTCCGACGGTGAATAGTAACCCCGGCGATGAATAGTACTTCCGGCGGTGAATAGTAACCCTGGCTATTTAATTTTGCTCGCTTTATTATATGCTGTTTAGGGGGCTGTTTAATTTATTTCAACGATTTATGTTTTAAATATCAAGTTTGTTTGTACTAACCAATTAATCAATTTCGGATAATCATCTCTTCAACTTCTCTCAATTCTTTGCTTATTTCGATTAAAAAGTTATGAAAAATTAAGATTGTGATTTAAGTATAAGAAAGGAACTCTTCCATGCTTAATGGTTTAATCTCTTAGGAGGTTCATTACCAAAGATATAAAACGTTCTATGCTTAATGGTTTAATCTCTTTGAAGATTCATTACCAACAGCATAAAACGTTTTATACTTAAGAGATTCATTACCAAAAGTATACAACGTTCTATGCTTATTGATTCTCTTAGGGGATTTACCACCAAAAGCATAAAACGTTCTATACTTAACGGTTTAAATTCTTTGGAGGTTCACTACCCCAAATGTATACATGTTCTTATACTAAAGCACAATATTTCATTTTTCATTTCTCTTTATTCATCAGTGTGTTGACTTTTAAGGGACTAATTGACCCTTGGAAATCACCAAGGAAAGTGTCATTATCACTTATCATCAAGTTTGGATTTCAAGTCATTATCACTCAAGTTTGGGTTTTTCTAAGTCATTATTACTCTTTTGAGTTTGACTAGTCCTTGTTGCACATCTTGAGTTTGACTTGAAATCCCTAACTTGTAAATAAGTTTGATTCTTCCTTTGTAATTTCCTCCGAAAAATTTATCACCTGTTTGTTTATTGTTAAAGGATTAATTGACCATTGGAAATCGCCAAGGAAAGTGTCATTATCACTTATCATCAAGTTTGAATTTCAAGTCCTTATCGCTCAAGTTTGGGTTTTTCTAAGTCATTATTACTCTTTTGAGTTTGACTAGTCCTTGTTGCACATCTTGAGTTTGACTTGAAATCCCTAACTTGTAAATAAGTTTGACTCTTCCTTTGTGATTTCCTCTGAAGAAAATAAGGTTTATTCGGGTTAAGTCGACACTGATTTTCCTTTATTGCATTTCAGACTTAGTGGATGTAAATATCACTTTTGCACAAACAGGAGAAAAGATAAAGAAATGGACAGGTAATAAAAAAGGCTAATAAAATTGGTTAAAATTGGATTACAACCAACATAAAGAAACAATATGATTAATTGAATTCGGTCGGACGTTATACCGAATTTATTGTGTCAAGGCTTGCCTTACGTTAATTATTGTAATAAATTAGACAGCCCCCTTTTATTTTTTATTCATTCAGTTTTGTAATAATTATTCATTCAGACACTTGGACATTCGGACCCTCCTTCGTGAGGACAAATATGTAATAAGTTGTATGTCTTCCAACCCCCATTCTTTCTACCTTTTATTTCACTGCTTATGATGGTTAGATTAAGGACATCATGTTTAAATTAGCATTTTCCATGATTTGCATCCATTCGTTTACATGCATAAAAGTTCGGCTCATCATATTATTCAAATGTCAAATTCAAACTCTTTACTTGAATACATGCTCTATCATATGCCTTGAATTGACTCGCATGCCATGCTAGTAGCCGAGCTTATTACTTGTACGTTGTATGTGTTGCATTAGCCATATCGCATTAAATAGGATCATGCATGTTTTTCTAATTGTTTACTTTCTTTTGACTCGCCTTCGCTTCGGACATAAGATAAGTTTTATGCTTTAGCATATTGCATAAATGTGATTGCTGTCATATTAAACATACTACCATGAGGCTAAATGCTTACTTGATATACCTGTTTGAATGCCTGTGGATGAAGGCTAATCACCTGAATTAGGAAACTTTGATTCATGTATATATGAGATCACCATTTTCAGTGATACATATTCAAAACATTTCTTTCAAAACAAACATGGAATCAAATGTTCCAACTTTTCGTGAAATTAGTCTATACTTGTATGTTACATATAGAACAAGAGCATATATTGTACATAAAAACCACATCATGATTAGTAGAGGCCGATCTTTGATTGGGTGAGTGGGGTGTTCAATTATTGACCTTCCCCTCTCATACCTAAGTTCCCGAACCAAGACACTTTGGTAACGACGGACTAATGGCCTTTGGCACGAGTCACGGGTTTCCTAAATTTCCCATAAATATTTAGGTGGCGACTCTGAAATCTGGCAAAGCAGTCCATTTTTGGCATTTGATTCAAACATCGATTTTCCAAAAAACAACTGCCGGATTTGGACTCTTTTTGTGTTTCCACTGTTTCACATTGCACTTGTGAAATCAGATTCAGAACCAAAACACAAGTAGAGTCCGAACTGTACGGGCTATTTCATTCTTCCGAAAGGGGGCGCGAAAAGCCGAGCTACAGGTGGGGACTTTAAAAGTGTGAGGCAAAGTGATTCCTTTCATATGCTAGAGTTAGAATTTTCAGCAGAGGAGGTTTGGGAAGCTGTCAAAGATTGTAATGGAAATAAAGCTTCGGGTCCAGATGGGTTTAATTTACTATTTTTTCAGAAATTCTGGATAGTGCTCAAAGAAGATGTGATGCTCTTTATGGCAGATTTTCATGACAGGGGCAAATTGGCTAGTGGCTTGAACAACTCTTTCATCATTCTTATTCCAAAGAAAGTTAATGTAGTTAACTTAAATGAATTTAGACCTATTAGTCTAATAGGGTCAACCTACAAAATACTCACCAAGGTTCTTGTAAGTAGACTAAAAAAAGTCATGGCAGCTGTAATTGGTGAAACACAATCAACATTCCTAGGAGAAAGAAACATACTTGATAGGGTATTGATTGCAAATGAAATAGTGGAAGGGTGGAAAAAAAACCAAGAAAAGAGGGTTGCTATTCAAAATTGATTTTGAGAAGGCTTATGACTCCCTCAACTGGGAATTCTTATTCTTAATGCTATCTAGTTTTGGTTTTGGAGCAAAATGGATCTCTTGGATGAAAGGTTGTCTCTCTTCAGCTAGAATCTCAATCCTTGTAAATAGTTCACCAACTAAGGAATTTAGTCCTCAAAAAGGCCTTAAACAAGGGGACCCATTATCTCCCTTCCTATTCAACTTGGCTGCAAAAGGTTTGAACATATTACTTATGAGAGCGAGGGAGTTGGGGTTGCTAAAATGAGCAGTTTTTGGTGATAATAATGTGGTAGTTTCTCACCTTCAATTTGCAAATGACTCCTTATTGTTCCATGATGTTGAATGGTCAGAAGTGCTAAATTTAAAAGGTATCCATAGGTGCTTTGAAGTTGTATCAGGGCTCAAGATAAACTATCATAAAAGTGTGGTACGTGGGTTTGGTATCTCTGAATCTGTGCTCAATGAGTTTGCCTTTATGCTAAATTGTAAAACTAAGTCAGCACGATTGAAGTATCTTGGGTTGCCATTGGGTGCTAGCCCCCATAGGAAGTTGATTTGGAAACCTGTCATTGAGAAGATAAAGCTCAGGCTTACTGGTTGGAAGAGGAGATTTCATTCCTTTGTAGGCAGGTTAACTATAATTAAAGCGGTGTTATCTAGCCTGCCGGTGTACTACCTCTCATTGTTCAAGATACCAGAAAGGATAGCAAAAGAAATTGAAAAATTACAAGCCTCATTCTTATGGGGTGGCCTTGAGCTAAAGAGGAAAGTTCGTTTAGTGAAATGGGAAGAGGTAACAAAAAGTATCAAGCAAAGGGGGTTGGGTGTTAAAAGAATCAGAGACATGAATGTTTGTTTATTAATGAAGTGGTGGTGGGGGTTTGCCAATGAGGAAAAAGTTCTATGGAAGAAGGTGATATGCTGCAAATATAAAGTTGAAGGTGGGAAATGGCTTCCAGATTGTCAAGTAGGGGTCAGATTCTCCAAGATTTAGGGAGATATGTAGCAGCAAATCAAAAGGTCAGCCTCCTGCAATTTTATGTAAATAATCTTCAGATTAGAGTGGGTAATGGTTGTAGAGTGTGCTTCTGGCATGACTGTTGGAATGATGGAGTTAGCCTCAAAGAATTATTCCCTACACTTTTCAAGTTGTCTAATGATAAGGATTGGTCACTCAGGAATTATGCTGTCAAAAGAAGTAACTCTGAAAATTGGGTGTTCAGCTTTAGAAGGGCTTTATTTCAATGGGAACATAAAGAGCTCATCACACTTAATCACTCTATCAGACCTGGCCCTGTTTTAAATCTGCACAACAAGGACATAGCAGTCTGGTTAGCAACCAAATCAGGTCAATCCTTTGTCTTAACCCTATATAATCACACTGATTTAGAGTATGGTGAATTCAAGAGTTCTAGTAGATTGGTGTGAATCAAGTAACTCCCCCCTAAAGTTCAATTTTTTGGGTGGCTCGCACGGAAACATAAGGTAAAAACATCAATGTTCTTGCACAGAATTGGAGTGCTGGATACTAGTGCTGTCACTGTATGTATATTCTGCAAAGATGCCCAAGAAATAGTTAAGCATGTGCTTATCTGGTGTCCTATGATCTGGAGAGTTTGGACTGGCCTCCTGCAATGATAGGGAGCTCAATGGGTGGTGCCTGGAACAGTTGATGGGTTACTGTAGTGGTGGGCTATGAATAATTTTCATGAAAGCTGAAAGGAGAATTTGGAATGCCATTCCTTTGGTAGCTCTTTGGTCCATTTGGAAGCACATGAATGATTGTCTCTTCCAAGATATCCAACCAAACATGGAGGAGCTACATGAAGTTATCATTGTTAGGCTTGCAATTTGGTTGAAATCCACATCCAGGGGTTTCCATTTTTCAGTCACTAATTTTATGTATAACTTGGCGCAAATTAGATTTTGTTTGGGTAGGAGGTTATAATGTTGTATTGTCATTAAGGTTTTGAGAGGTTTGAGTTGGAAACTTTCTAACTCTTTTTTGGGATTTTGGAAATGCGCATGATTAGTCTTGCTATGAGTGCCAACCTAGTTGGGATGCCTAACTTGGACAATGATGCAACTTCTTTCCAAACTTTTGTACTTATTGTGTTTTAATGAAATATATGTTTGTTTGCTGCTCTAAAAAACGAAAGACTTGCCATACAAACGAACAAAACTTTCAAAAATAATATTAATGTGTAGTCTGACCATGGAGCTCACCACAATCTACTCTAATGAATTGAATGACTCATTTTGTAGCGCTTTTAAAAAAAAATTAAATTCATCTCATAACTATAATCACGTAATTTCATCATTTTCGTTTTTAAGATAAAAAAAAAAAGTCTATCTTTAAAAATATATTTATTATTTATTTTTTGAAGAAAAATCATACTATTAAAATTATCAAATCAATATACATTTATTTATATATACGAAAATTAATCTACACAAATCATTTTATACCTCTTTCGGCCTAAATAAAACAAGAAGTAACAACCCCCCCCCCCAAAAAAAATCATTCACATTTTTATCTTAAAAAACGTATATATATTTCATTCACATTTTTATCTTTTTTATTTTTATCTTTCAAATTTCTATACTACAACATATAAGAATTTTAGAAATCAAATGTTTTACTGTCTAAAAGTGAAAATTTTATTGCAAAAGACATTTAGGGACCAATTTTTATCATCATAAGGATAGTCGCTAAAAGGTCGTATCGAAAAGTAAAAAATAAGGTTTTTAGCAACAAAATTTTAAAAATATCACTAATAAATAGACTTTTAGAGACAAACTAATTTGGTCTCAAAATGATTTATTTTTTGAGACAAAAAATTTGATCCCAAATAGATAATAATTCATCACTAATATCCAATTTTCATTACTAAAAATATAATAACGACATTTTTCGTAATAAAAAATTTGGTTCTTAACAAAATAATTTTATCTCTAAATTTTAATTTTTAAAATCTTAATTTTTTATAGTACTATCCATCAATGATCTAAAGATAATCTTTTTATAATTTTATATTTATCGGGAGTACAACATAGTTAATATTGCATAGTATTCAAAAGTATCTAATAATTTCATATATATATATATATAAGAAAATGTTTATTAATGTCAATAATATTGGAATATGCGAAGAAAAAAAAGAGTATTGAATATGTAAAAAAATATATATAAAAATATTATAAGTTATGTAAAAGTTGAATTGAGATTGTAATTTTTTTTTGGAAAATGTTTTGTGGCACTAAATTGGGAGCACTAATGTCTCTAATTCCTATTTTCGGTAACTGTTTTTTTTTTTTTTGGACCTTATATGAAAATTCAGGATATTAGTGCTCCCAATTTAGTGCCACAAAACAAAATTCTTTTTTTTTTTGGTTGATATTTTTATCTTTTTATTGATAGCTTGTCAGACTACTTTTGGCATGATTAATATGCAAAATTTTGCTAATAAATGCTCTTAAAACACGAGACATTTTTTATTCATTTCAAAATGCTTTATGAATTTCATAAAATTTTTAACCTTTCGATGTTTTTCAAGTTACATTTTATGTTTACAATTGTTCCAAGTGTCCTTGTCAGTAGGTGTTCAAAAAAAGAATTAAAAATGTCATGTGTATATTGGTCAAACGACAAAATTTGTTAACTTTTTATTTTTTCTAGCGTAAATTATTATCATGATCTCTGTAATTTTTCGCTCTTGTTAATTTAATATTTATAATTTTAATTATATCAATTACACTGAAAGCAAAATAGTTCATTAAAAAATGAATGAATTATTTTAAATTGGACGTCTTTATCCTTTATTTCTATCAAATTTTTAAAGTGGCATTACAATTGAATTAGATTGATGCAATGTGAAAAATTCAAATATAAAATTGATAAAATTAGAATTATGATGATCAAATTGGAAATCATAATAGTAATTAATAGGAGTTGACTTTGCAGAGTGTTGTGAGGCTCATCACAAGCTTATTTTAATAATTTAAATTGTTCATTTTGTTAGATTCTTTATATATATATTTACATAAAAAATTAAGTTGAATTAATAATCGTAACATATTTAATTTATTACGTTTATCACAAAAATAAAAAAATAAAAAAAATAGATAATTCATTTTGAAAACCACACTTGTCTATTTATTTAGTGACAAATCCAATAAATTTAATAGAATGCTATACTCAGATGGGCCTAATTTATTTTGTGAATGATATACACAAAGAATTCAATAAAATGAACGATTTAAATTATCAAAACGAGACATGTGATAAGTTTTATGAGGCCAAACAATACCCTTCATGGACTACGAGGAAGCCAATTCCTAACTAATTAAGCTTTCATTTGGCACAAGCTAAACGGTGGCTTTTTGACTAAAATAGTCACAAAAAGATAAAATAAGTTTTTTAGCTCAATAAGACAAAATGTCACATTCAAATCATAATCATTTCATTTTTCCTTTCATAAAAGTCAAAAAGGCCAAAAAAAACATATCCCAAACGAGATTTTTTAGCCCAAAGTTAAAAAAAATAAAAAGTCAAAAAGTCAACTACCATCCCAAACGAACCCTAATAATAAGTATTTGTCATATATATACGTAAGTCTTTGCTAATGACTCTTTAAGCCATTGTTTGGAAAGTGGGTTTGGGGATAAAATAGCCACAAAAAATAAAATAGGCTTTTTAACTTAATAAAACAAAACAAAACATCACATTCAACTCATAATTATTACATTATTTCTCTCACAAAAAAATTAAAAAAGCCAAAAAAAGTCAAAAACCCTTCTCAAATTAAACTTTTTAGCCCTAGGTTAAAATAGCAAAAAAAGTTAAAAAGCCAATCTACTTCCCAAACCAAGCCTAAGAATTGTCAATAAACATTACAAAATGTGAAAATATTTGTAATCTCAAAGTACTTTTTTTATATATTTTAATATATTCTAATACACTTTAGTATATGTTTTACATTTTTTTTATGAGTATATTTTTTGATTTTTTATAAAAAAAATAAATATATACATATATATATATATATAAAATAAAGAAAAAATATTAATTAATGTGATTCAAATAAATACACTTATATAAAAAAATATATTTATATACTCCCTCTGTCCCAAAATAATGGTTCCTTTTGGAGAATCTAACTTTTTTTGATAGTATAATTATTGCACTTTAAAAAAGTTGATTTTTAAAAATTATCCTTTTGATAGTATATTTTTTAGAAATATCAATGTCATAAATGTACTTTTTATATTGTTTATTAATTTAAAAAAAAAAGCAAAATAGGAAATTTATATTATTTTGTACTTGATTTTTGAAGAGGAACTAATATTTTGGGATAATAAAAAATAAAATAAATGACTAATATTTTAAGACGAAGAGAGTAGTTTAATCCAAACAAGACTTAATAATAGCTTTAAGGACGAATTTTAGCACTTTATTTGACATCAACATGGAATGAGGTCACTTGTGACATGTGGCTTCGGTTGGGAAGATGGTTTATGAATTTTTTTTAATTATTTTAATCACAAAAGATAAAATAAATTATTTTAGTCACAGTAAATAAAACATCACATCTAACTCATAATCATTACACTCTTCTCTAACCAAAAAAGTTAAAAAAATCAAAAAATTCTTTTCAAATTAAACTTTTTAACACAAATTAAAATAATTAAAAAAATCAAAAAACTAACTCATTCCCCCCAAACGAAGTTATAATAACACAAACTAGTTCAGTGAACCTTGCACCCACTTGTTGGCACTGACTCAAATGACAACTTGCTCTGGTTCACTGCACCTTTTCCATATTACCCCCACTGACTTTTTAAACATCTACAACAACCATGAACTCACTCTTTCTTCCAAATTGAGAGAGAGAAAGGTTAAGGGCCGCCTTTGCCTGCAACTAGGTGTCTTACTAGTACCCACAGTTCCAATATGCTTTCTAAACAAGGACGGACACTTCCATACTTGGTTACCCGTTGTAAAGGTGGGACCCGTCATTATATTTAGAGATTATTTAGAGTGTCTTAAATAAGTATATTTTTATCTTTTTAGATTAGAAAGTTAGATATTTAGATTAATTTTTTGACTTTTCACAAAAAAATGTGTATTAAAAAATTATATAAATAAGTGTATAAGAGAAGTTAGTGAAGTAACCCGTACACTTTGGGCAGTGCAATGGGCTAGTTAGGAAATGGGAAATGATTGTCTTCTTTTTGAGCTTGAATTGGACGGTGTTGTTCAGCTTGTGGAGGCCCACTACGGGTCTCATTTGACTAATCGGAACCGTGTAATATGTAAAACTCGTTGAGTACTATATAATTGTAAACAATCACGTTGATTGGATATCGATAACTATCTGATCGTATTAGTTTTTTTGTCAACTGTTAACTATAACGCCATCCATTGTTTATACAAAACTGATTTGATCATATAGTTAGCGATATCCGATCAACATGATTTTTTACAGACATATAGTACTGGACGAGTTCTACATATTGATGGTTCGGATTATCAAAACGGGACCAGTGGTAGGCCCCCATGGGCCCAACATTACCATCCAACTTTTAGTGAATATATATGTAACCTTTCACGTTAGTATCTAGAATGGTGTAAAGTTAGTTTGTATTAAAATATTATGTATATTAATTTTTTTATATTTTTAATTTATGAATAGTGATGATTTTTTGACTTTTTCTTGTAACTTTTTGACTTTTTAAATTTTTTTAATCACCCCAAACCAGGCCTTAGTATTCATTTGGAAGGTGGATTGGTTTTTTGACATTTTAGTTTTTTGGTTATTTTAATTTAAGGCTAAAAGTTTCGTTTGAGAATGATTTTTTGACTTTTTATGAGAGAAAGAATGTAATAATTATGGATTAGATGTGATATTTTATCTTATTAAACTAAAAAACCTATTTTATTTTTTTGTGATTAAAATAACTCTAAACCCAACCCAACCCAACCGAACCGAACCCCTCTTCCCAAATGAAGCCTAATACAACTTGCACCCCCAAAAATGTTCCCTTTCTAAAGTTCATCTATAATTAGAGATTTTTGAAGAATCACATGAAATTGTTTATTTAGTATTTTTAATTAATAAAAAATTGAATTATTTTTTATTTTCGAATTACTAAATAAAAGTGACTCTCACCCGTAACTTTTTTTATTAGATGACCAGTTTTGAATATTATTTAAATAATATCACGTTTACTAGTCTATTGATATATTTTGTGTTCCAAATTTTATTGTTGGAATTGATATATACTCAGCAGTGAGTCCTCTATCCATTATATATTTATTTATTTATTTTATTTTTTATTTGTTATATATATATTTTTTCTATATACACTTTAAACAATTAAATTAGACTTTATGCTCCCTCAGCAATAACTCAATCACATGCATAATCCCATCAACAACATAAATAATTAAGCATGAATATGCAACCGAACAAAATTTCATCATTTGAGTTGAAAAACAAAAGCAAGTCTTTTTGCTTGATTTTTGTGGTGTACACATATGATAGAATAGAAAAAGGAAAAAAAGAGTAAATAATTTGTTGCGTAGTCCTTTTCAGTAGATTCTATGCATCTGCATTCTCCATTTTAAAGATGTCACATTTTTTTGGCATCACATGATATTGTCAAATGATGAAGAAGAAGTAATAAGAAGAGACAAACAGGGCATTAATGTCTGTTTCCTCACTCATCATCAAGAAGTTGGACATGTTGCAATTAGAGTTTGTTTGCAGTCTTTAAATGAGCTCAAACATGTTGTGGGCATGTGAGGACTTCCTTCACACATCTTTCACTGCAATTCAACAACAGATTTGGCGGTGGAGTCGATGGTATTGCCGGTGGTGTAGTAACGAGTATTAAAATATGTTTATGTCTATTTATTTATATTTTCTTAAAATTTTATTTTAAATAAATTTTAATAGAGTTCATCATGAACAGAATCCGAATATCTTGTTATTTTATAGTGCATATAATCAAGTCGACTACAAAAGATTACTCATTAGTGATTAAACTTAGGCCTACTAATTTTGAAGTCGTGCATTTGAATTTGAGAGTAGTTGCTTTGTGCGATGTGAAGGGTTAATCCCTCTCTCCGTCCCTCTTGAAATAGGAACTAAATTGGGTGTAGTTTATATATATATATATATATATGAACGACATTTTAATTGAGTTAATCATGAGTAAAATCCTAGTATTTTGATTTTTTATAATACACATAATTAAGTGCAGTACAAGAGGCTACTTGTTCAATAATTAAAACTCTACCTATTAACCTTGAAGTTGTAGGTTCAAATTTGAGAATAGTTGTGCAATCATGCCAAAGCTTCAGTCTTTACTCAATCTATCTCTCTTAGACCCTCATGAAATACGGACTAAATTGGGTATAGTGTGTGTATACATATATATATATATGGGGTAAATGACACTGGTGGTGTATCTAATTTGATCGAAATTTTATCTTGATCTCTGTAATTTTAATTTTATCAATTTAAATCTTACATTTACAATCACATTTGAATGTGGTGCTTTCGTCAGTCACCGTTAGTATGTTAGACACACACAAAAAACGAACATTTGCAACTCACATAGGAATTTTAGCAAGTCCAATGTGCAAGGGAAAAAAAAAAGAATTATACTGTTGATCTCTGGATTTTTTTTTTTTAATTTCAATTGGGTCATGCTAGGTTTCATGAAAATTTTCTGATCTAACGGTGCAGATGGTTTTCATGAAAATTCTTCATGAAACCTAACATTTTCCATTTCAATTTGGTCTCTCAAATTTTGCACGCATTATTTTTCATGTAAAATATTAAAAGTGTGAAGTTTAAATTAATAAAATTAAAACTACAGAGATTAAGTAAAATTTTACTCAAACTAAAAGCATTAGGGGAAATTATTCAATATTCTCGGAATACTACGTGTCTGTACTCCTTAATCAATCATCATTCAACATGCCTCTCATATTGCCCAATCACCTAACACAATATCCCATCTACTCACCTTCTTTACTAATCATGATACTATGTAATACCACGTGTCTATATTTCGGAATTACTAAATAATTATAATTTATCCATATATATTATACATACTCCCTCTGTTTCAAAATAATAATCTCTTTTGAGAAATTTAACATTTTTTTAGTAGTACAATTATTGCACTTTAAAATAATTGATTTTTCAAAATTATCCTTTAATAGTACATTTTTTAGGAAATATTAATTGTCATAATTTCACTTTCTGTGTTGTTAATGAATTTAAAATATTGACAAAATAAGAAATTCATATTATTTTTGTTCTTAATTTTTGAAAAATGATTAATATTTTGGAATAATAAAAAATAGAATAAGCGACTAATAATTTGAGACGGAGAGCAATCAAATCAAACTAAATAATAAATTATTTAAGCTTAATTTAAAAAATTTAAATTGTATTAAAGTTTTAATTTATCTTTATAATGATCATATAATTTTTTTTTATTGAGCTGAATTCGAATAGCTTTCCTAGGAGATGGCAGTGTTGTGGTCACAGGCTCACAGTAGACGTGACTTCAATGAGAGAATTATATAATACTGAAAAATCGCCATCAGTTTTCTTCAATGCAAATGATTGGTGCATAGCTACCACTGCATTCATCTTTCTTCAATATGTAGGTCCATTAACTTTAGAGGGAGGTAGTTGAGAAGTGATTACACATTCAATTGTGTTATTAGGATGGGTAAGCAATTCATAAAATTCGTAATTTACTTCGGTTTAATTTAATTTAATAAATTTAGATTGATTTTTTAAATTTATGATTCAGTTTTAGATTGAAAAATTAAAAATTCATAATTCACGGATTGGTTCCAAATTGAATTTTACGGTTCCAGATTACAACTGATCTGGACTATATACAAATAGTCTATATTTGTCCCGCATAGTATTTTCTTTTATTCCATATAAAATTTAAGTCGGAATTTAAACCAGCATAGTATCTTCTTTTATTGCTTTCATTTGTTAGTTTTTAGTTTTAATTTGTAATGGTCTAAATTCTTATGTAGGATCAGTTTTCTTACGATTGTTTAAATTTTAGAACAGTATATCGCTATTATGGAAAGACATGTTGCTATTGTGAAACTAATATAATGTTATGTTTATGTTTTTATGAAATTAAAATATTTAATTTTTTTTGTTATTTAATTATGTGAATCTGTTGTCCTAAATCGATCCAATCCGTGTTTAAATAGATTGGTTCGAATTGATTCTATGATTTAAACAGATTAGATTGGTTACAATTTTTTAATAATCGTAAATAATGAATTGACCCTAATTTTATCCCAATCCGAACCCTGTTCACCCCGATGTGTGGGAGCTAAATTCGATATGACCCATACGTCGATTGGGCAAGTCTGAGCAGGACCGGTTCTGACATTTTCAAGACTCAGAGCGGAGTCTTAAAATTGGAACATTTTATGTATAAATAATAATAATAAATTATTTATTTAAATTTTTTACTTTGAAAATGTATAATGTAAATTCAAAAAAAATATTTTTTTGATGAATAAGATCTTTTTTTTTTTTTTTCGATCGGCAAATGTTAGTGGTTAGTTGTTAAATTAGCACCTATGAAAGAAAATCTCCCCACCCTTGGCAAAACATATTTTTTTAATTTGAATTTGATAAAAATTTAAAAAATATATTGAAGATAAATTTTGAAAAATTTTTTTACAAAGATTTTCATGAAAATTTGATGAAAGAGTTGAGTAATTCATGTCAAATTAAGTTTTTTATCAAATCTATAATCAAATTAAATCGAAAAAAAAAAAAGGATTTCAAGATGCTCTATAGACTCTTAATTTAAATCGTGAAATTACATGAATTGATTTGAACCTTTATTTTTAGACCTACTAACACCATAAAAATTAAAAGTTTTTGAGACCCTTAAAATTTGTCAAATTGGGACAGGGCCGGCTCTGAGCCCGAGCAGCAAACGGACCAAATCAATGGAAAATCCACTTTATGTGGGAGCATGCTTTTTCCGTTCCGCGGAAGTGGGACATGATCCCATACCAAGGGGAGAAATAGGGAGAAGGTGCCGAATATCTCTCAAACCACAATGCAAACGATCAATGGAGGGTCAGCCAGGTAAACACACCAAACCAAGTATACAACACTTTAACACTTGGTCTCTATTTTATTTATTTATTTATTTTTATCAACATTTTAGGATGTTAGTAAAATTAGTGTACAGAAGTGTACCACATAAAGGGTCACTGCTAATTCATCAGCTCGAACTTTTAACCTTTCCTCACATAGTCTCTGTTATCCTTTGGTGTTTTAGACGTCTTTTATTGACATACATAAGCATCGGAGAGTCCCCTACGCTGATCAACCCACTTGCAGTGTCTGTTCTTTGAAGTTTTTCAAGCGACAAAGGCAAGCGTTTGTGTCTGTCAGCTGCCATTTTCTGAGTGTGGTAAGTTTTTCCCACAGACACCTAGAAAAATGTTGTCCTAGAGAATTTTTACTGTGAAGCACATGAATCCTTCTCAAGGCCCTAAGCATTCCCTTTGTGATTTTGCATAAAAATTAACAGAAAATTATTGATATTTAAAATTAGTATACTTAAATTGCAGAAACATTCTTGTTATGATATTTGAATATCCATTACGATTGTATATCATGATGATCATGTGTTTCATGGGAGTGTATTATGACAAGCATCTGCAAGAGATCTGGGAGGGTCAGAGAAGGAGCCATTGACAATGAGCTTTGAAAGAAACAAGTTTGAAGCTTGAGAGTAGTGTATCCCATCCCAGCTAATGTGTTTTGATGGATCACTACAAGGTTTCCCATAGATTGTGCCATTCACAATTGCTGTGTTTCCACAATTTACATGATAACCATAGTAACTCCCACAACAAAACTTCATTGGATCTTCAAAACCTGTCATCAAAATATACACCAAACACACAATTAGTTAGTTGTGCTTCCTCCTCCAATGAGCATGGTGATTGATTGCATTTCACTTTGAGCCCCAAAAACTTGCTAATGGTAAAATGTTGGTTTGGTACCATTTATAGTTTAGTGTTTTCTAGTTTAAAAATAAAAATAAAAAATAAAAAATTTGGTACACGTGTTTGAAGATATTGTTTTGAAAGCAACTAAAAAGGGTGGTATGGTAGGAGGTGGTTGTTAGAAGGTGGGAGGTGGTTATGGCTGAATGTGGTTTCCGACAGTCAAAGATGGTAGACAGTTGACCATCTAAGGTGGTGGCCAAAGGTGGTTACTTCCAGTGGGAGGTGGTTGCCAGTCGCAAGAGGTGGTGGCCAAAGGTGATTATTGGAGGAGGTCATTGGCGATAGTGGCTGGTGATGATGATAAGGAGTGGGTGAAAGAAAAAAAAAATTAAACAAGTGAAGCAAACTTTTTGGGGCTTACAAAAATTTAGTAAATTTTGTAAACACTATTTATAATTTTTTGAAAATGAAAATAGATACCAAACAAATTTGTATTTACATTAAAAAATCCCATAAATATTAACAAAATTGGCGATAGTGGCTGGTGATGATGATAAGGAGTGGGTGAAAGAAAAAAAAAATTAAACAAGTGAAGCAAACTTTTTGGGGCTTACAAAAATTTAGTAAATTTTGTAAACACTATTTATAATTTTTTGAAAATGAAAATAGATACCAAACAAATTTGTATTTACATTAAAAAATCCCATAAATATTAACAAAAAAACTATAAACATAAACGTTATCAAATATATCCTAGGTTTTTTTTTTTTTTTTTTTTTTTTTTTTTTTTTTCAACTAGTAAAAACTTTATAATGTAACAAGATTCAAACTCGGATATCATGCCATGAAAATACCTAGATTCTTTGCATTGCTTATGAGGGCATATTTAGCTGAATACACATCTACATATGTAAATGTGGCATTTGATAGTTGTGCCCTTAGCTGGGAGATGCTGTCCTTTAGCTGCTTGTTAAACTCCTCAGCCACCTCATTATAAGGCTTCACACACCCATTTTGGTCCAAGTTTCCAAGCTTTGGTGAGTAAGACCATCTCCAACGCTGTACCAAATCTGATATCAAATTTGAATTTTGATGAAAATGATACTGTTCATGGCTCCAACCGTTCACCAAAGCTGGCACCAAAATGAGATTTTACCAAATCTTTCATCAGATCGACGAGGAAGAAATAAATTCACCAAAACACTGTTACGGACCGTTGGAGGGGGACCCGGGTCGACCAACCGGTTGCCCGGCCGGTTGACCAACCGGTCAACCAGTGAAAGGTTCAAAGAGTTCAAGGAAAATCAGTTCAAACCGTAAAAAAAAAAAAAAAAAAAAAAATTTGCCTAACCGGTTGACCGGCCGGTCGACCCGGAAAAAGTTCAAAAAGTTCAAAAAAAATTCAGAAAATTCAAAAAAAAAAAAAATAAATAAATAAATTTTGGCCTAACCGGTCAACCGGCCGGTCGACCACCCGGTTGTCCCGGATGAAAATTTGATGAAAATTAAGGGTTGGAGCGCTCAGTATCAGATTTGGTGAAAAGGCAATTTTTCGACTCAAATTTGGTGAAAAAAGAAATGAAGCGTTGGAGATGCTCTAACAGATAACACTATAAGGCAGGCAACCGATTGGCCCAGTGTTATGTACCCAGAACACCCTTGCCCCTTCATTGTATAGTTGCTGAAACATAGGTCTGAGAAATGTTAGTTTCATATGGTATAGACAAATTACTTAGAATCCTATGTTCATTCCTGCATATAAGGATGGACTTAGATGGGGTAAGGGGGTGATCGCCCCTTCGCTACCATTTCAAAAACTCCCTTTGCTATATTAGTATAATTCTTAATTATTTTTAGTTCATTATTTTTTTTAAATTTTTTTTTAATATATATATTTGCTTTCTTATGTTAAAATTTTGGGTCGGTTCCTACCTGCATTAACTCAATTTTAATAGTGACAATATATAGCTAGGTGGAGTGTTGCTTACATGAATTGCTTGGGAGAACTGGTTTAGGACATCAGGAATTGATGCATTGGTTTGTTCTTCAGTGGTAGTTTGAAAACCATAGGCAAGATCATTCTGGCCAATGTCAAACGTGTATATAGCCTTTACGAAGTCCTCTGGCATTGGAAGACTGCTTTTACATGGTGGAATCTTCTTTTTCCCTATATATATGCCACAAAATTAATAAAAATTTAGAAAGACAAAAATCGATCACAGAACTAGTGCCTATACATGGTTATGAGGTGAATATTTCATGTCACAAATGCATCAGTGTTGGGTGCACTCATGACATTTGAAGATTGGGTTAATGAATGGTCTAAGAAATATGAGACATGTAACACGTTAATCCCTTACATCAGATTGTTTAAAATCAACAAGGAGAGGAGTGGTATTTTTGGAACTTTAAAAGAATGTAGCAAAATTAAAATATTGGGAATCAAATACAACAAAGGGCATACTTTGGGGGACCAAGATGCAACAGTAACCACATTTTTTGTACCATCTTAGTGTACCTCCAAATGTGTTAGCACTGTATTGGAGATAGACATGAGTGGTGAGAACCGTTACACCAAACACAGATTCGAAAACATTTTCTGTCAAAACAGAGTGTAAAAATAAAAATTGCAGGGATGGGAAAAGAAAGAGGGAGAGCTCACCATTGTTGGATAATTGCTTGTAGAGGGCAGTGGTGCGAGACTTGAATTGAATGAAATGTGAGATTTGGATGCCCAGGTGGAATGGACTATATCCTCCTGGTCTGATAGATGAACCTCCTGTTGCAAAATTAGCACCATGACTAAAATTTGTCCCAATTGAGTCCAGGTATGCACTCGAGTAGGGCACTCCCAATGTTTCAGCTGCACAAAAATGAACACTATAATTTTGAAATTGTTTAAATCCATTTGGAGAGTTGTCCCAATTAGTGGCACCACTACATACAGAGCCAGTTTGATGATCTGTCCTTTATTTTTTAAGCTATAATTTTTAAAGCCACAATGGGTAAACCATCTATGAAAAATCAAATAGGTATAATAGTCTTAGTTACAAGATTTTCATTTTTGATAACAAATGGGATGAAATCATATGTATACAATTATCAAATCAATATGATTTTTTTCACAGATGATCTACACACAAGGAAGTGAAAACTAAACAACTCGAGTGCCCAATTCATTGAACTGGATGGATCCAATTCATCTCTTTAATTGGAGAGAAATAAGACCCTATTAATTTTGTAAAAAAGTAGGGGGCTAAATCTAAAAAATGCAATTTTGTACGTTGCAGGCTATTGAAATGAAGTAACAAAGCACTTTTCTATCAGCATTTATCCTCAAATGATTAAGAGGGTGAAAGAAAAAATAAATAAATAAATTTGAAACAAACTATTTTACTTTCTCACCAATTCTCATAAAAAATAACAAGATTTGATAAAAGTTAAAAACAAATTGAATCTCAAATCATAATACCAAGATTCTCCATCAAACATGGAGGGAATAAATCACACCCCCAAGGTAAAAGTTACTCTCTTATCTAAAAGGATGGTGAAAAAAAATAAATTAGATTATGAATTGTGAAGGCAGGCCAATGGTGAATTGTGAAGGTTGAGACAAAAAATGTGTTACTAAATTGCTTACCCATAAAATCTATGATGAGACGACCATCACAGGCCCTTCCAGATGGCTTCCCAAAGAAAGTTTCACCATTTGGTGGTGGGATTTCACCCAGAATCGCTGATCGTCCTCCTGTATCTGAATTTGAGTCTCCAAAGTTATATATCGTGTCGAACCCACAGCTCTTTGAAGCTTTAACACCGCCACCCATTTCTCCGCCGATCAATCCAACCACCACCACCAATACAAACACCCACATTACCCACGGCGGTGGCAAAACCATGGTGACTTCTCAGCAACCTCCCTCCTCAGAAAGTTCTCTCAAGGAAGGCACACACATGTGACTCTTCAGTTTCTCACAAGAGTGCGTATGCTATATCTGTAGCCTGTAGGTCACTTTACTGAAATGATTGTCAACTTTTCTAGCTTGGGGACATGAACAACATGCGGATGTGCTTGTCTGATTCAGTTTTTAACAAGTTCAAATTGATAATTAAAAAGTAAAAGTCAAAAATATATCTTCTACAGCTTCTCAATACTAAGCATTTTCAGCTTTTTAACTAAAAATTACATCAAACACTTAACACAAAATTTTCAAATAAAAAGAGTTATAACTTGCACCAAACAGTTCTAATGTAATGCTTATTCACTAAAAATTTTATTTATAATATATTTTTTATCAAATTTTTTTTATTTATGAAAATGAGTTCGCTCTCCAATTGAACAAAGAGAGCAATGCATTCAATGTTGGGTCCCCATTTCTATCAACTTTGGAATCTTTTAAAGAAGATTTCGAGGGCCTGATTGGTTCACGTGAATTTGGGTTTTGGATTCATTTAATACAACTTTACGGCCGACAAGAGGACTGGACTATGGGTTCCAGAATTAATGGAGTTATTAAAATATTGTTTTAAATTGATATTAAAATATAAAAGGTTATTTAACTTTGAATATATGTAATTTAAATGTTGAAGACGAAATGTAATTAACTTTTAAAATAATTATGGTAAATTTTTTTTTTTTTTTTAAATTTCTTATCAAATGAAAACGTGTGCACTGTTCTAATTAAAACAAAAGAAAATTTAATCCTTGCCCTCGTAAATTTGACGGGGATGACTCTCTTCCATATCACTATTCTTCATATCTCTCCATATCCTATTTTGTCAGTTCTCAGGTCCACCATAATGATTCAAACTGTTTATCTCACATGCCTAGTAATAAAGATGAATTGTGTAAAAAAACTAATTTTATCAAATATTATTAGACACATGAACAATTCAAATCACTATTGTAGGCTAAGAGTGGAGTCCACGAAATGAAATATGAAAAAGGAAAATAGTGGTATGGAGATGAGTCCTTTTCAATACTTCAAAGACAGATTAGGGATATCATTTCCTAATTTCTACAGCATATTATGTTGCTTAATCACAATGAAAGTAGAGTCCACACATGAATTGGTGTTAGATCAATTTTGTACCATCTCATTCTGAGTAGATAGTAAAATATAGTATAGAAAATGGTGTGCTTGTAACCAGACTTCAAAATTCACAAATTTCCATAAACGGTTTCATCCCATGTTTAAGCGTCACCAATGAACCATAAGAGCAAAACAATAATACTATAATTAAAAACAGTAAAAATAAATTTTTTTAAAAAAAGTACAAAACAATCAATTTACATAAATTTCCATTATCATATACTCTTTTGTAAAACCAATTTGAATCCATCCCCAAAACCCATTTAGGAGAGAAAATAATCTCTCCCCCCACAGTTTCTCGCAACTTGTGCAAGGACTACAGTACATGTATACTTCACATTATCATTTACATTAGCAGCCACCTCCTTGGGCGTGACTAAAGGAGCTCCTAACTGTTAGAGAGCCAGAAAGGAAGTGTCTACACGGGCCCTGCAAAAGCAGGAGTGCCTGCAGTATTGCACATGGGAGAACTGGAGGCACCCCTTCAAGATGTTTGAGCCATACCTTGACCCAAACCCAACCCAACCACAACAGGGTCCTAGCGAGAAGAAGCCAAAAACCGCATTGCCCCCATGGAGACTTGAACCCAAAGCCACTTGCTCACCAAACCCTTGGTGGTGAGTGTACGAGGTACCTGAAACTGAAATTGTATGGCATGACTTGTACCAACTGTGAAAGAGGCTTCATTTCCTTTCTCTCTAGGCATCCAACTGTTTGATTCCTGAGTTCATCAGGGAGCTGCAAGCAAACCTGATCCAGAAGTGCTTCCAAGTCCTTTGCAAAGTCAGGAAGATACCAATCTAACAGCTTTGGAACTATAAACTTGTTTTCTTTTGAAATGCCTATTGCTGCCTGTAAGTAGTCTCGCTTTGCGGCCTCCATTTCGTTCTCAACTTGAGATGCAGTATACACCCTAACCTTCATTTGACAAAATTTGTCTCAGCAATTCATAAACAAGATCGTCTCATAGGAAGATGTCGTATTGACTAAGATTAAAGGAATTGATAATCAGAGGTGGCTCAACCATTAGGTTAGTTAGGTTGTCGTCTAAAGTCCACAAAAAAATTTCAAAAATGTCCTATTGTCAAAGACCCCAATTTTTCAAAGATAGATAAATAAGGCCTCATTTTAATATTTAGTTTGAGACTTTCAAAAATCTTAGACCGCTACTGTTGATAATAATAGTAACAAGGAAAATGATTGTTAGGTTGATTAGTCAACCCAAACCGAACACACACTAAGAGGTTATTTAGTCATTGTGTGGTAGGACCCACAATCTGACCAATCATCCCTCAACAGTCAATATGTGTTCAATTTTGGCCTTCGATTAGTCTATACCTATGGTGGTATTCTAACCATGCCATATTATTTGATACAAATTTTTACTTACAACTTATAAAATAAAAATAACTATTAAAAAAAGTTAATTATTAATAAACAGGGGAGAGAATACTTTTAACTTATGCATTTAGATTATTAGCTTACTAGATATCTATATATTTGAAATGAAACGCAAAACTAGCACATAGAGATTCGAAACTTTGCTTGCTGCCGGCGCTCATTGTTGAGCATTAGATGCATTTTTTTTATGCCTTTTGTTTTTGTTTTTGTTTTTTTTCATTTCTATCTATTTATAGAAATGGAGGGAATTTTACTGTTGAATCTTGTCATGAAAATTTTGTTGAACAGTTAACAAAACTCACTTTTGTTAATCATCAAACTTATCCTAAATGTGTGACAAACTTACATCTGGGGAGGACCAACTTCCACAGGAAAGTGCGAATGTAACCAAGGGTTCAGACCACTCCAATCCGAATATACTGCATGCTTTCTTTTTTGGGTGAATAAATGCTGCATGCTTTCATTTCCTCATTTCTTGCAACTTTCAGACAAGTCTATTGAAATCAAGGAAAGTGCAAATGTAACCAAGGGTTAGCAAGTTAACAATTTTCCCCGATTAAGAACAAATCTTTTATAAGGATTTTACCCGCTTCTGACAATATAAACAGAAGCAATTAACTACAGAAAAATGTGAGAAGAATGCCACTTACATATTTCAAGTGGTAAGGCAACCTCAAGACAAAATGCTCAGTCATAGTTGCATTTAGCAAGTGTCCCCCCACAGTCATCACTGCCTGAGCGCAGCATAGTTGTAGTTATGCCGGTTGTGAAACTTAAAAGGTTATGATTAACGGTATTAGTCTGAAACAGAAGACACTTGA
Organism: Camellia lanceoleosa; assembly: GCA_025200525.1. Lineage (NCBI taxonomy): Eukaryota > Viridiplantae > Streptophyta > Magnoliopsida > Ericales > Theaceae > Camellia > Camellia lanceoleosa. Next base: position 65,900,046 of record CM045759.1, on the reverse strand, counting down.
ACTGAATATGTTGTTATGGAAGTATGACTATTATCTTTATTGGCAATTAGCAGCTTAAAATTTTGAACTTCCAAGTCTGATTGAGTTCTTGACAGTTCAAGCTGATCCATAACACTTGATTGATATTATGTATCCATTATTGGTTGATAAACAAACGGATGAAAGGTTATTTGTTCAAAAAATGAGAGGAAAGGAATGAAAATGATGAGAATGATGAGAAGATCTCACGTTTTGCATCAGTGCCACGACTATTTCAGGAGTTTCGGGTATGCCCTGCTCTAGAAATGCCTGAAATATTGATAATGTAAGCCAAAAAATGTCCAAAAGTTAAATAAATAAATCTATAAATGTCTTAAGCTTAATATTATCAGTCACTTCAAAACTTATCGAGTCATTTGTGATAGATAGGCCTCTCTCTTACATTCATCGTGCAGGAATTGTAAATGTTTATCCAAAATGCAAGCTTCTGCTGATGTGTAAGACCCTCCAAATGGACAGAGGCTAGCTTGCTGAGGAGAAGCCCGAAATATATACCAATGAGTAATACACAGCAATGGATATATTGACAATTAGGGCCGCAAACAAAACAAGCCAAGCCAAGCCAAGCCAAGCTTTGGGATGCTCAACCTCTTCTCATCAAGTATATTTGAGAAACTTGAGTTCGACTTGAGTCAACTCAATAACATAAATAAGCCAAGCTCAGGCTTGAAAAGAAAAAAGAAAAACTAAATTATATGCACATTAATTATTAATAAATTTGATCAATCAAATATGTAAATTTGCAAAAACACCAAACATAATAGATAAAAATAAAATAAAATAATTAAAATATATTTGATATATGAATAAAAATAAATGTTAATTAATATATGATTGTGTTCTTCGAGCTAAGCTTAGGTCTACTTGAGGTCTGCTCAATTACTAAAAAGCCAAAAACTTTGATTTGAGCATGTTCATTTAGCAGACAAGCCCAACAAGCTATTCATCAACAACTCGGTTCATTTGCAACTTATAGTGCCAATTTAGTAAGAAAGATAACAACCTTAAACTTACTCGAGTCTATGGACCAAAAATAATGTTAGGGAAAATATGTGATTCCTCACAAGTAAATCAATCAATGGGAATAAAAATTAATGCGGAAAAATTAAATCTGAAGCAACACAAGAATTTTTACGTGGTTCTCTCAATGTGAGGTACGTCCATGGAATCGAAATCCGATTCCACTATCAACCAAATAAGTTCTAAACGATTACAAACGAGACACTAATGGTCTCGCAAAATCACCCTTAGGTAAATTCCAAATAATTACAAATAAATAAGAGGAAAGATCTCATCAAATAGATAAACAAAATCTTCAGAACCAGAGTTGTAGAAGATCCAAAATAACGAACCAAATCAACAGAAGCAAAGAATCACCCAAATTAATTTCACTGTTTACACACCCAAATAATTGATTTCACCAAAGTGGAGTATGTGTAGCAGCCGTTCTTTTCATCTCGGGATGAGCAAAAACAAACCCTAAAATATTGTGAATCTAAGATTTATTATCTAACCTTAGTTGTTTTCAAATTGGATTGGGTCTCCACAAATTAAATATAATATATAAAAATATATTATACCTAAACCAAATCAAATTAAAATTTTTCTTTTAAAATTAATTGGGTCCCGCACTCCAATAAGGAGTTATACCCAACAAATAAAGCATTTGTTTTCCTGTTGATATCAATTGAGCCAGCTTCAATTGAACAGAGATGCTTATAAGGACCGATTTCTCGCTTTCTGAATTCTGAAAACATACTGTAAGGATCCCGAAACTCTGTTTCTTGATTGCTCAGCATTAGAGAAGGAATGGCCTTTGATTCAACAGTCTTGTTCTTCGTTGTGCTGAGTCTTAGAAAGATGTTAGACAAGCACTTCAAAACATCCTCAGAAATTTTGTTTGGAGAGCTGTCAGCTTCCAACGCTCCACCATCAGTGGAGTCAGAAGAGCTCTCTTGTGCTCATTCGCGGTCTGCTAATCTTCTCTCCAACTGTATAACAATAATCAAGATCATTTTACAATCAAAAGGTTGAGAAATTTCTCATCTAAAACTGCAAATATACCTGTAACCTCAGAGGATCAACACATTTTCCTGTTGATTCAGGCTTGATTGGAGGTTTCTTCATTCTAGGACTTTTATTTTCTAGATATTGCTTATCCTTTGATGAATTAGAACGCAATCGATTCTGTTTTACTGGCCCATTTTCCAAAGAGAAATTGGGTTTTTTTGAACAATGTCCAATTCGATCAGGGGTGGGTTTGGAAGACGATAGTTTTCTACTTGAAGCACTTCTCGCAAGCAAAGGAAAAGGCTTTGCCACAGATAATCTTGAATTTTCATTGTGCCTGTTTGGCACAGCTTATAATCAGCTTATTCCAGCTTTCAGCTTAATTTAAGCTATTTTGATGTGTTTGGTTTACCTTATAACTTATAGCTTATAGCTTTTTGGAAGTCAGAAATCAGCTTATTCTTTGAGTGGGGCAGGAGATGCTTTAAGAATAAGCTGGAAATCAGCTTAAGCTGAAAGTTATAAGCTATAAGCTGTTTGGGCATAAGCTATAAACAGTTTTCCACAGCTCTACCAAACAGGGCCATTGTGTTGTAACGAACATAGTGATTCCCCGTGTTTGGAACTTCTGGTGGATAACTCGCTGCATAAATCAACTGAATTCTCTGCATTTCTCTTGGATGATATGTAAGCTGCTTCCTGATATAAGCCTTGTCTGAAATCGATAATCTGCTCTTCTAGCCGAACAACCTCCTCTTCCAAAACTGCTACTTCAGCGAGAAGTTCTAGTGTCTGAATGGTAAGAATAACATTCCCAATTATTTCCATGATCAGCCGCGGAGTTAAATTAGCGACACTTATTAATTATAATATCAAAAAAATTTATAAAAATATTTCATGTAAGTTTTTATAATGCATTTCGAGAAATATCAAAAAATATTATTATTTCTAATTAATGTATTGTGAATAATATAAAAAAATATGAATATAAGTTTTAAAATAAATCATATAATGATAAATTATTTTTTTATACAAAATTTTATTAAAAATTTAATATAATGACAATATCACGTCATCATTAGTATGCAATATCACCCATTAATAGTAAATAAACATATAGATAATGAACCTTACATGTCAAATGTAACTAATAATCCAATAAATTTCATATCTTTATAATGAGATTATTTATATTTGCATGTTAATAATAATGACATCACTGTTATATTTAAAATTTTCATAGATAATATGGTTTATAGTAGTCTCTTCATTTTCAATCAAAACAACCATTATTATTTTTATAATTTTTAAAATGTCATTAATATTTCATTTTAATAATATTTTTGTAATTCTTTTTATTTAAAATATTCTTTATAATTAAAAAAAAATCACAAAATTCAGGGAGACATGACCCCTGGTCCTTATGTGGCTCCACCACTGCCCATGATTGATATAAACCACCAAAAAAATAAAATAAAATAAAATTTGACTAATACACGACTCTTACTAAAGCAGAATCTAGAGAATGACAAGATGTAAAAACAGATAATTTCAATGGCAAATTACAATTTGACCCGCTCAATTATGGTTATCATATCATCATGCTCCGCTCAACTAAGAATTGCTACATTTTACACCTTATCTTTTGACTTGTTTAAAATTTTGTTAAAGAAAGAGGACTAAAAAAAATGGTACGTGAGCTACCCATACCAATTTTATGCGTATTCAAGAGCTAATTTATTTACATGTATGTGATGGAGATGTTTATATCTTCTCTTCTTTTATGTACACATATGAGGGAAAATACATGCACATGCTAATTTTATAACCAGATAGAAAATATATATATATATTTCTCACACACATATACGATATATATACCATCTGTGCGTACCAGATTCCGCATTAGATAAAAGTGAATCGGGGCTCCGCTCTCAGTTGGACTATCCGAGGACCGGGACTCCTGCCACGAGAAGCACCGTCAGAGCTGCCCGGCCGAGGTTAGCCGGATAACCCCTCCGGTATGGGAATTAGCGATCGAAGAAAGAGGGTCGAATTTGCATATCAGTGTGGTTTAGCTTGGGATAGTTCAATTACCTCCAATGTAAAGTTCATGTTATATATCTATATAGTGTTCCTTACTTGCTTCTCAATGTGAGTTTATGGAGTATAGATGCTACCAGATGTCCTTTCAGCATTGCTCCAGGTGGGGGACCACTTGATAGTTGTCATTGATTGTATATTCTCATTGTAAGCATGCTGATAACAAACCACATTCTTTTGGCTCAACAACTTCCGTGATTTTAGGTGTGGGGGACCAACTGAGGTGGCAACCTGCACATGCTTGCACTCACAGATCCCACGTTTCCTTACGAGATTTCTCCAGCTCAGTACTTATGTTCTTCAGTTCGGTAATGGTGTGCCTCGGCTCGGCCTTTTCCAAGCTCATTTACGGAGATGGGCTGGGTCATTATCTGTTCGGCCCACAAATTCCATCCTTATTTCGGCCATCAAAGACTACTACTGGTGGCCTTTCCTTCTGAGTTGGGCCCAAGTGCTGGAAGACTTGGGCGGGCTGTTAATCATGAAGTTGGGCTCAACTGATTTGTCCATATACTCATCTAACTCACTTGGGTTTGGGCTTTGTCAGATTGGGCCGGCCCAAGGCTTGGACCTGACCCATTTCACATTTAGCCCTTTCATTTGCCCCTGGCTCGCGCTAAGGTTCCCCTTGGGGAGAGCTATTGTTCTGCCTTCCAAGCGTCGCGTCGTTTTGGTTCCTCCCCAGTTCGGCCTTGGTGACGGTTCAATCCTGACACACGATTCCTGCATGCGTCCTTTTATGTGACACGTGGCGACGTGCGATAAGCGTGCAAAGATAATGCGTCGACTCTATACCGAAGGTCATGATTTGTATGCCTGCGCGCCGACTGGTGTAATAAATGCTCAGGCTATCAATTCAAATCCCTCGATTTGATTTCCTCATTCCACTAGTGAGTTCCAAAGAAAGAGAAAGAGAGAAAGAGCCTCTTCCTATTCCTCTTGACCGATCTCGCTGGTGCTCTGCTTGGGCTTCTTCGCCGCTGTGATTTCTGTAAGTCCTCTTATGACTCTTCTTCTCTTTCCCCTTTCTGTTTTAATCATCTGGTCTGGTGCACTTGTTATCTGTGTCTCATATCCTGTTATCTGAATCCTATTTCTATCCCACTAATTTAGTCAAATGAGGAAGTTCCGTTCCTTGGTTGATACCCTAGAGGCCATGGCCATGTTCCGTCTAGATTACAATATTCCTCATGACGTTACCCTTTCACTAGCGAAGTAGACACCAAACGTATGGGTACGAGGAACATCGTTGCCTTTCTCATCGCTGCGATTGTCGATGGAGGGGTTCGGTTTCCTCTTGACCCGTTAGTGCGCCGTTTTCTGCATCAAGTCCAGTTAACCCCTATGCAGGTGTCTGTGAATCTTTTCCGTGTTGTTTGCGGCATATATGTCCTCAATAGACGACTAGGCCTAAACCTTGACATATGGGATATTTTGTGATGTTATATCCTTTCTCATAACAAAGACCATAGTACATACTACCTGCGTGTTCGCTCCGCTGATTGTCATTTAGTTACTGGATTACCTGATTCGGATAAACACAATGACGATTTCCTGCAAGTTGGTGGAAATTGGGAGTTTCCTGCCGGAACCGAGTTTCAGTCTAAACGGATGCCACAGAAAGACGGCTACCCAGGTCCGGGCCTCTCCTTTTAATGCCTTTGGTGTTTCTTACTTTATTTTGAATATTGCTCTAATGGGTTGCTTTCTTTTTGCAGAACCTTTCTGTTTCCAGTGAAGGCCGAATCAGGAGAATACTGAAGCCATCAAGGCTGCCTTGAGATACAAGAAAAGATCTGCACTTGAGTTGTTGGACTACCAATTAAGTTACCGTTCTGTTATTCCGAAGAAGGCAAGACTCGCTACTGCTCTTCTGGGCTCTGATATCGAGACTGACACGTCTCTCACCCCGCTGGTCCCGAGACGTCGCAGTAGTCAAGATGCATTTCCTGAGAGAGCGCCCTCCCCTGCTTCCAGTTTCGCAAGGAGCGGGTCTGTGGCAAAAAGAAGGGTGTTGGTAGATTTAGAGGCCGAGGCCTTCGGAGCCTCTGGTGCTTTGCAAACCCCTCTGGAGAAGACCGAGGCGAAGAGCCTCATAGAGGTGAAGATGGAGGTTAGAGCTTCTGGGACCCCTGTAACTGCTGCCGAGCCCTCAGCTTCAATCGTTGCACGAGCAAAAAAGAGGAGAAGGGAAACTGGCAAAGCAGTGGTGGGGGAAGCTTCTTAGGATCCTGCTGAGGATGATACTTTTGAGAAATGAGAGCCGCCGATATTGTATGAGGGCAGGCCCATTTCCACCTCTGATTCAGTTGTCTCTTCACGGGATTTTGCCTTTAGTTTGACCAAGTTTTTGTTGATGCTGGTTGATATGGCTGACCATAATGGGCCTCGTGACATTCTTATCTTGAAGGGGACCCTTCAAATGATGACTGTTGTAAGTGTTTTCTTCGCTTTACTTAACTTCGCTGTTGCATTGTTGTCTTTCTTTTTTTTTAAGCTCCTTGTCGTCCTTTGCAGTGTATCTAGAGAATGTACCTGTCTATCACCCGTGCTAAAGAGCTGGAAAGGGCCGTGCTGGAGGCTGCAATGAACGTTGAGAGACTTATGGTAAACTTGGAGTTAGAGAAGGAAGGACGCTGAACCGCTGAGAGGAAAGCCTTCCGTTTGAATAAGATTGTTGTTTCTGCTGAACAATCGAATGAGGCTGCCATTGAGACACAGGCCCAACTCGAGGGGAAGGTGGCCGAACTGGAGACCGTTATTGCTGTGATGGCTACCGAGCGTACTACGCTGGAGGCCAAGCATTGGCAACAGGGCTGGGATAAAGCTGGGGCGGCATACAAGGAGGAGGTTCTAGTGCTGCGAGACAAGCTCTTTGTGAAGGGTTGGACGAGTGCCTTCGCCGCTGCGATGGTTCCTGAAGGCTCTTCTCTGTATCATGATGTCCCTGCTCCTTCGAAATCCTTAGGTTTGAAGACTACTCCTACCCCTACTGTTCTGCCAAACAATGTTTTCCCAGAAGATGATTCTGTAAACAAGACCCAGAGCATGAACGTTGCCACTGAAACGGTGGACGTTGAAGGGGTTGAAACCCTAGAGACCGAAGCCACGGGAGATGTGGTTAAGGTGGCTCCTACTTCTTAGGAAGTTGGAGCTTCCTCTACTTTTTCTCCCGTAGATGGCCTTGACAAAATTGCTGATGCTGCTCCTGAGTTGCCTACTATTGATGGAAATTGATGTTGAAATGTCTTTCTCTTCTTTTTTTTTTTTTTTTGCTGGTTGTGGGGCCTTCTGTGCCCTTTGCTTGGATAATATGATTTTCTTTTTGAACTTTGCAATTTGATGTTGTTTAGCTTCTATGTTTGAACATTTCCTATACTGCTTGCCCCCGGCCGAGCATTGTTGGGACCTCGGGGTCGAATAGATGCTCGGTCTGGTTCTGTATTGCCTTTTAATGGATGTTCTGTCTGATTCTTTACTGCTTTCCCCCGACTGAGCACTATTGGGACCTCGGGGCCGAACTGATGCTCTGTGTGGCATTGCACTTATTTGCCCCCGGCCGAGCACTATTGGGACCTCGGGGCCGAACTAGTGATCGGCGTGGTTAACAGATATGTGGTATGGCTGTGCTTTGAGTGCATAAGTGGGTCTTACTTAGGTCCAAGTTGGTTTCGAAAGAAAACAATCGTTTGCCCCCACCTGGAGCTAAGTAAGATCGATACTGAAGAGTTGTCCATTATCTAGAACTGCTTGAGTCTGTTTCAACTTTGATAGTACAAGTGTGTTTGAATGAGAGAAATGCAAAGAGAGACATCTTACTCAAGTCCAGGTAGGTTTTTTTTTTTTTTAAAAAAAAAAAAAACAATTGTTTGCCCCCAGCTAGAGTTGAGTAAGGCTGATGCTAGAAGTTTGCTCTTGGCGTAGCTCGATTGAGTTTGTTCCAACTCTGCTTGTTTGAGTCAATACTGAAGTGTTGTTGTGCTGATACTTAAGAAGTTCTGTAGGTGCACAGATATGTGCTTAGGATATGTCAATGTAGTTTCCACCAAGCAATGCCACTTAGCTAAATAGAGGTGTTTACTTAAGATACATTAGTGCGGTTTCCACCAAGCAATTCCACTTGGCTAAATTCCAATTTAGTTGCCAAACATTTTCCACCAAGTTATACCACTTAGCATGTTTGAGTGCTAACCAAATTTAAATTCCGTTCAGTCGTTCTGAAACTGGGCCATTTGGGTTAAAACCAAAGTTAATTCCGTTTGATAAACATCAAAGCTAATTCTGTTTGGTAAAGACCAAAGCTGATTCCGTTTGGTAAGCATCGAAGCTAATTCCGTTTGATAAACATCAAAACTAATTACAAGAATTGGATAAATCTGAGAAGAGTGGGAAAACATTTGTATTGGTCAACAAATAAGTGCCTTTACATCCTGATAAAGAGGTTGGGGAATGACTCTATTGGTAGTATTTCTTGAGGTTTGCTACGTTCCAGGGCCGAGGTATTGCTTTGCCAATCAGATCCTCCAAGTAATAAGCTCAATTTCCAACGACGGCTGTGATTTTGTAGGGACCCTCCCAGTTCGGCCCAAGTTTGCCCTCACTAGGCACCCGTTTATGGTCCATGACTTTCCTCAAAACCAATTCTCCTGGTATAAATTGCCTTGGGAAAACTTTTTGGTTGAAACTTCTGATGAGCTGCTGCTGATATGTTTCGAGTCTGATTAGTGCTGCCTCTCTTCGGCCCTCTGCCATATCCAGTGCTTATGTGATAGCTTCCTCATTACTGGAGCTTTCAAATAATTCAGACCGAAGGGTTGGGAGACCTACTTCGAGTGGGATGATGGCCTCCATTCCATAGGTTAAAGAGTAAGGTGTTTCTCCTGTGGGGCGTCGTGCTGTAGTTCGGTAGGCCCATAATACGTGTGGTAACTCCTCAACCCATTTGCCTTTGGCATGCTCAAGCCGCTTTTTCACTCCGTTGATGATGGTTTTGTTCGACGCTTCTGCCTGACCGTTGCTCTGTGGGTACCCTGGAGAAGAGTTCCTATACTCGATTCTGAGGTCGGCACAAAATTTCCTGAAGATCTTACCATCGAACTGTGTTCCGTTGTCCGCGATCAGTACCCGCGGAATGCCGAAACGCACTACCACATTCCTCAAAACAAACCGCTTTGTGTCTGCCTCCTTGATGTTTACCAGTGCCTCAACTTCAACCCACTTGGTGAAATAGTCGGTTGCAGCAATGAAGAATCACCTATTCCCAGTGCCTCGCGCCAATGGTCCAACAATATCCAGGCCCCATTGCGCAAAAGGCCATGGGTTGGTGAGTGAAGTGAGAGTTTTGGCTGGCTGATGAATGAGTGGAGCAAACCTTTGACATTTGTCGCACCTTTGCACGTACTGCTGTGCATCTTGCTGCATTCGTGGCTACCAGTACCCGTGAGTTAGGGCTCGGTGCGCCAGTGACCTTCCGCCAACATGGCATCCACAAATCCCATCGTGAATTTCGTAGAGAACATTCTCGACGAGATTTGGATGCACGCACAGGAGGTAGGGGCCAAGGTAGGAACGTCTGTAAAGCTTCCCAGATAGTGAGATCCAGAATCGAGCTGATTTATGTCTGATCTTGTTAGCTTCCTTTCTGTCTTCGGAGAGTTTACCAGATTTCAAAAAGACCAATATTGGATCTATCCAGCTCGGCTCTAAGTTGTTGCAGAGGACTGGAGATGCAATACTTGGTTCTGGTACGAACTCAACCCAAACTCTTCTGGCATCCTTTGTGTCCACTGATGAGCCGAGGCATGCCAGAGCATCTACGTGGCTATTCTTGTCCCGACTGATTCGTTCCACTCGTATGGATCGAAATTTTCTGAGTAGGTCTCTGGCCTTGCCTGCATACATAGCCATTCTTTCGTCTCGAGTTTCATAGACTCCAGAAAGCTGGTTTACCACTAGCTGTGAATCGTTGAAAACAAGAAGCTTTTCTGCACTGAAGTGTTCGGCGCTACGCAAGCCGACCAATAACGCTTCGTACTCGGCCTCGTTGTTTGAAGCCTTCTAGCCTAGCCTGAGAGCCTGTTCTCTGATAAATCCTTCTGGAGAGATAAGAACTACTCCTGCCCCCAAGCCTCGGTTATTGGACGAACCATCGACGTAGAGTTGCCAGATGTTTCCAATAAAGAGTTTCCATGCTTCCGAAGCGTTGGGTTTTCCTTGTTCGGTGGCGCATGGCACCTGTACCGAACTCAGATTCCCCGGTTCGGTACTCTGGGTGGGAGTGAATTCTACGATGAAATCCGCCAAGACCTGGGCCTTGATTGCTGTCCTGGGTTGATACCGAATGTCAAACTCACCAAGCTCTACTGCCCACTTTGCTGTTCGGCCAGAGAAATTCGGTGAATCTGAATCGAGGGAATTGGTGAGGACATTAATGGTATGCCCCTGGAAGTAATGTTGCAACTTTCTTGAGGCGATAAGCAGCGCATAAGCTAACTTTTCCAGTGGTAGATACCGTGTCTCGGCATCTAGTAAAGTCTTGCTAACGTAATATACTGGTTTTTGTTCCTTATCAACTTCTCGAATTAATACTGCGCTCACGGCATGATCTGAGACTGCTAGATAGAGATACAGCTCCTCTCCTGGTTCTGGAGTGGATAATAGAGGGGGTGTACTGAGGTATCTTTTGAGACTCTGCAGTGCTTCGGTACATTCACTATTCCATTCAAATGCTGCCTTTTTCCTCAAGAGCTGGAAGAAGGGCTTCATCCGATCTAAGGATTTGCTAATAAACCGATTTAGTGCGGCTGCCATTCTGGCTAGTTTCTGCAGTTCCTTAGACTTTGTTGGCACTTCGAGATCCTGTATTGCCCTGATTTGATCCGGATTCGCTTCAATTCCTCTGTGAGTGACCATGTACAGCAAGAACTTTCCTGTTCCTACCTCGAAGGCGTACTTCGAGGCATTGAGGTGAAGCTGGTGGTTTTTCAGGATGCTAAAAACTTCTCTCAAGTTTGTGAGGTGGTTTGTAGTGAACTTGCTTTTTACTGCCATATCGTCTATATAGGCTTCCATGGTTTTCCCCAGTTAGTCTTTGAATATCCGAGTGATCATTCGCTGGTAGGTCGTCCCGGCGTTCTTGAGGCCGAACGACATTACTCTATAGCAGTAAGTCCCTCTCGGAGTGATGAATGCTGTCTTTTCTTGATCCGGACCGAACAATGGTATTTGATGATAACCGCTATAAGCGTCTAGAAAACTCATGCGCTCATGCCCTGCTGTTGAGTCTACTAGTTGGTCAATGCGAGGCAATGGAAAACTATCTTTAGGGCAGGCTTTGTTTAAGCAAGTGAAATCGACACAAACTCTCCATTTTCCGTTCTTCTTCTTGACTACAACTGTGTTGGATAGCCATTGCAGGTACTGTACTTCTCTGATTGCTCCCGAGGCCAGGAGTTTTTTGACTTCGGCAATTACTACTTCGGTGTGCTTAACTGAGGATCTCCGACTTTTCTGTACGATGGGCCAAGCTGAAGGATTGATGTTTAGCTTGTGGCAAGCAAATTCTGGGTCCAACCCTAGAGTATCATATGCTGACCATGCGAATACCTCCATATTTTCCCTCAGCGGTTCCAGCAGCTGAAGTTTCTCATCAGCGCCTAGCGAGGTACCGATTAGGAAATACTTTTCCAGGTCGTCTTCTTTTATCATGACTTTCTTCAAATCCTCCACCATCTTTTCTTCTGGAGTTTCTCCCACATCTTCCAAGACTGGCTGTCCGGCCACTTCCACCGTCTGTACCTGGTTGCAGAGTTGCTTTGCCTTTAATGCTGCCATGAAGCAATGTTTGGACACAACTTGATCCCCTGAAATCTGCTCTACTCCGTGTTCTGTCGGGAAACGGATGAGCTAGTGATAGGTTGAAGGGACTGCTTCCATTCGATGAATCCACGGGCGGCCAAGTATGGCGTTATAAGGGGATGGTGTATTAATAACCAAGAACTCTATCTGGAGGGTTTTTGTCCCCGCTACGACTGGCAATACTATTCGGCCGAGCGGCCATTCCGGCTGTGAATTGAAACCGACCAACGGGGCTGCCGCTGGGGTGAGATGCTGCTCGGAGAGGCCGAGCTTTCTGAACAAATCATAATACAGTATGTCTGCTGCACTGCCCTGATCTACTAGGACTCGTTTCACATCAAATCGTTTCCCAATCCCAACAGTTATGATCAATGCATCAGTATGTGGGTGCTGTATGCCTTCTAAATCTTTGCTAGTAAATGAAACAGTGCACAGGGGGGATTTTGGTACGGTACGTACCTTTTTCGATGCCGGCTCCACTGACATGATTCGCTGGATTTGGGCAGCCTTAGCGATCTCTTCTTTCAATGCCTCCTCAGATTCGTGAGCCGCTGTCCCATGGATTACATTTATTATCAGCCGGGGCGGATGCTCAATGTTTGCTTCCGGAAGTGGGTTCCCCAGCTCGGCCACCTTCTTACCCTGATCAATGTATTCCGTTAGATGCCTAGCTGCCACCAGGTCCTCCAAGTGTTGCTTCAGTGCCCTGCAGTTTTGAGTCATGTGTCCCCTGTCTTGGTGGTAGGTGCACCTGAGCTTCTGATTGCGCCGAGCTGGATCTTCCAACATTCGGCGGCCAAACAAAGAAGGGTTCTCTCTTGATCTTTTCCAGGATTCGATAGATTAGCTCATTGAACACAGTCACAATGGCTTCGTGGGATTTGGACTTATCCACCTCATTCACTGCAATCCCTCGGTGTTCTCCTTGATCCGTTTTCTTCTTCTGTCGGGCTGCTTGTTCAGCTGATACTACCTCAATGGGGATCTGATCGTCTTCGAGGCGGGCATACTGCTCAATCCTGGCGCACAAGTCTTTCAAAGCTGTGGCCGGGCGCTTGGTAAGTGATTCTCTCAACTTACTTTCCGGGCGCAGACCATGCTTGAAGGACATGACGACCATTTGCTCGCTGCACACATTTTCTTCCAGATCATTATACTTTTCCCAGTATCTCCTAGCATAACTGCGCAGCGTTTTCTCTTGCTCCTTCCTGAGGCCGAACAGTGTATCCGGCTCCTTCGGGATCTTAGTATTGGAGACAAACCTGGCCAGGAACTCTTCGGAGAGTTGCTTCCAGCCATGAATTGATCCAGTGGGGAGTCGATCGAACCATCGGAGTCCGGTTTCTCCGAAGCTAGATGGGAAGACTTTGCACATCAGTGCCTCATCTCAGCTCCAGAGGGACATCATCTGTCTAAAATGGCTGATATGCGTCAGAGGGTCCGATTTCCCATCGTAGGAAGTGAACTTTGGTGGAGTGAACTTCTTTGGAGGTCTCAGGGTCTCAATCTTCGAAGAGAATGGCGAAGAGATGAGTCTGTCCAGCGCTCGATGTTCTCTCTAGTGAACAGTACGGTCTAGATGATCTCAACGTTGCTCATTTTGCCTATTGCCAATCAGCCAAGTGCGAAGGTCCTGAGAAGGGTATTCAGTTTGTTGACTACAATTCTTCTGCCTCTTGGCCTTCCTCCGGCGTCACCCACGGGTGTGGCTACTTGCTGCTTCACTCTCTGTTGGGATTGGTTGGCTTCATTACCCGGAGTCATTCCTGGGGAATTTCTTCACTGGTAACTCTCTAGACGAGCTCCCTCGTTGCAAACGAGAGGGCTCTGCTTCCATCATCTTTTCTGTCGGATCACCCAACACCTTCTTAAGTTGAGCTTTCAATTCCTGTATCTCCATTCCCATGCAATCTATAATTCGATCTCTATAATCCTTTTCCAGAAGGAAATGATGAGAAGAACCTCCGGCGAAGGGCAACCGATGCTCGACAGATTCGGGGGTTCGATTATTGTTTCCAGTTTGCTTCTCCAGAACTGTTGGGAGTGCCAAACCTTTGTCCTTCGTCTTCTCCATCTACGGATTATATGATGAAGGTGGAACGTCCTCAATCCCCATTGCCGAAACTGAATGCAGAGCTCAGAGATAAAAATGATCCACGTTCACCGCACCAATTGTACGTATCGGATTCTGCACTAGATGAAAGTGGATCAGGGCTCCGCTCTCAATTGGACTATCCGAGGACCGGGACTCCTGCCACAAGAAGCACCGTCAGAGCTGCCCAGCCGGGGTTAGCCGAATAACCCCTCCGGTGTGGGAATTAGCGATCGGAGAAAGAGGGTCGAATTTGCATGTCAGTGTGGTTTAGCTTGGGATAGTTCAGTTACCTCCAATGTGAAGTTCATGTTATATATATATAGTGTTCCTTACTTGCTTCTCAAGGTGAGTTCATGGAGTATAGGTGCTGCCAGATGTCCTTTCAGCATTGCTCCAGGTGGGGGACCACTTGATAGTTGCCATTGATTGTATATTCTCATTGTAAGCATGCTGATAACAAACCACATTCCTTTGGCTCAACAACTTCCGTGATTTTAGGTGTGGGGAACCAGCTGAGGAGGCAACTTGCACATGCTTGCACTCACAGATCCCACGTTTCTTTGCGAGATTTCTCCGGCTCGGTACTTATGTTCTTCAGTTCGGTAATGGTGTGCCTCGGCTCGGCCTTTTCCAGGCTCATTTACGGAGATGGACTGGGTCATTATATGTTCGGCCCACAAATTTCGTCCTGCAGCTCGGCCCAAACCAGCACTACGGCTGGGCTGGCCTTTTTGCTACAGGTTGGGCCCAAGTGTTGGAGGACTTGGGCGGGCTGTTGATCATGAAGTTGGGCTCAACTGATCTGTCCATATACTCATCTGACCCACTTGGGTTTGCGCTTTGTCAGATTGGGCCGGCCCAAGGCTTGGACCTGACCCATTTCACATTTAGCCCCTTCACCATCTTTGAATATTTTTGCCGTAAAAATGGCATGTATAGCTTATATACCACTTTTTCATTCTCTTTTCATAGCAAAACATTGAGATTTAAGCAAATCAGAAGATTAAGAGACAAAATGTAGCAATTTTTAGTTAAAACAGGTATAAAGTGACAACTACCCATAGTTGAGTGAGGAGAATGAAGTGTAAATTTACATACATACATATCTACATTAAACTTTCTAGAATGCTGAATTCATATGGGTCTCTCTTCTTTCTTCACTCATTTCCCACCCATTTCATTACTCCTTCAGGTAATTCTTTAAAAAAATTTAATTATATTAAATTGTTTAAAAAATAATAATAATAAAAAGAAGGTTTAATCCTTTTGTCAGAGTAAGAGAGATCTAAGAAAGTGAATATTGAATTATATATATATACTCACCTCTGGAGGAAGATAAGGAGGAAAGCGAGGTAGAGATCCCAAAGGTCTATTGAAAGCCATCTCCAATGCTCTGTGAACATTCTCTTCATGTCTTAACTTCTTCTTCAGCTTATTAACCTGCAATTTGGTAATCGAATTATTAACATAACAATTGAAATAAAATCAAATGTTTGGAAAAGAGAAATTTGAAATACATCTTCAACTAAAGCCAATTTTTTTTCTCTATTGGATCGATGCCAATTCGCCGTGACTTGCAATTTGCTTCCCTCCACTTCCATCTTCTTCTCCTATGAAAATCCAAATATCATAAATTTAAAAAATAGATAAATAAATAGACAGAGTGTAGAGTAAAGAAATTATTCGTTTCTTGGGAGGGAGGAACAAGTGCCCAATTCAGATTTGGATAAAAAGTGTTTCAAAGTATTGGGAAGTGAGAGTTTCAGAGTAAAAAGGAAAAGAAAAGAAAAGAACAGAAAAGAAAAACAGGGGCAGGGAGATGAAAATATGGTTTTGATAAAAAATTTGACAAAGTGAATGAAATGGGAGATCCAAATTCAGTTAAATTAAGAAATCAAAACTAAAAAAAGAAAACAACTCACATTTCGAGGATTCGAAGGGGGTTTCATGGAGTGAAGTGTTTTGCAGACTCTGTTATTCATCTTTCACGTTCCTGAAACATACCCAATAACACGAAGCAAAAACAAAAATCAAATTTGAGTTGAAAATAAAAGCTGGGTAGTGAAAAGCGATTTTGGAAATAAAAAATTACTCAAGTTTTTCATTCCAGATGGAGAGAAAGAGCGGGAAAGTTGAAAGCAAAGGAAGGGAGAGGCAGAGAAACATATATGAGCAATGCACTTGGATGAGAAACCTACGACGGTAGATAGGTAAAAGGGTCTCCAACAGGGAGGGCGTGTGTGTGTGTGTGTGTGTGGGGGGGGACAAAAGAGCGCAGAAGAAAACGACATCACCTAAAGCCGACCGTGGCAGATGGAAGGGAGGAGAAGTGTCAACCCAGCGGGAAATTATAGAATGTTCCCAGTTCCACGTGTCCGTAACTATATTTGTTTATAGGGAGAGGTTTCTCCCTAGTTGGACTGTGCTTTTTTGCTTCTGTGCGCCCATTATATAAACCACCAGCTCCGTTTTGTAGCTCGAATTTTTCTTGGCTTGAGTAGCTCGACTGCTCAAAACAACGTCGTTTTGGGTAGTGTATTTCTTTTCTTTTCTTTTCTTTTCTCTACATATGAAGAAGAAGAAGAAGAAGAAGAAGCAGAAGGAAGAAAAGGAAGAGAGAAGAGGGAGTTGTGTTAGAGAGAGATCATCATCATCATCAACAATGTATTATCATCATCAACAACAACAAACAACACCACATCATCTTGGCATCAACAGCATATCATTATCAACAACAAACAACACCACATCCTCTGTTTTTCTGAAGATCAAAAATCAAACCCCAAAATCCAAAAGTTAAATCCAAAAATCAGAGAGATTCAAACCCAAAAATCAAAATCAACACAGCCTCATCATCATCATCAACACATCATCATCATTATACACAAATCTGTACCCAAAATGATGGCGGCGCCGATGATGGCGTCAGTGATAGCGGCGCCAGTGATGGGTGCTCCTCTCTCTCTCTCTCTCTCTTTCTCTCTCTCTCTCTCTCTTCTTCTTTCTCTTCTTCTCTTTTCTCTCTCTTCCTTCCTCTATTTCAATGATATAAGAGGGAAAGAAAGGAAGAAGAAGAAAAAAAAAAAAACCTCAAAATGACGTCGTTTTGAGGATTCGAGCCACTCGGGCTAACATTTTTTTAAGCTACGAAGGATTATTCTAAACAATTAAAATTATCGAGGTGGTTTATAGAATAATCCTACGTAGCTCGAAAAAAAGTTGGCCCGAGTGGCTCGAATCCTCAAAACGACGTTGTTTTGTGTTTTTTTTTTTTTTCTTTCTTTCTTTCCCTCTTATATCGTTGAAACAGAGAGAGGAAGAGAGAGAAGAGAGAAAAAGAGAGAGAGAGAGAGAGAGAAGGAGGGGGAAGAGAGAGGAGCACCCATCACTAGCGCCGCTATCACTGACGCCACCGCCGGCGCCGCCATCGTGTTGGGAACAAATCTGTGTATAATGATGATGATGATGTGTTATTGATGATGATGATGATGATGATGATGATGATGATGATGAGTTGATTTTGATTTTTGATTTTTGATTTTTGGGTTTGAATCTCTCTGATTTTTTGGTTTAATTTTTAGATTTTTGGGTTTGATTTTTTATCTTAAAAAAAATAGAGGATTTGGTATTGTTTGTTGTTGATGATGATATGTTGTTGATGCCAAGATGATGTGGTCTTGTTTGTTGTTGTTGTTGTTGATGATATGTTGTTAATGATGATGATGATGATGATGATCTCTCTCTCTCACATAGCTCCCTCTTCTCTCTTCCTCCTCCTTCTTCTTCTTCATCTGCAGAGAGAAAGGAAAAAATAAAATAAAATAAAATAAAAACTACCCAAAACGACGTCACTTTGGACAGTCGAACCACTCGGGTAAATAGAAATTCGAGTTACAAAACGGAATTGAATCATTTAATAGGTAAGGATAATATTTTTTAATAAAAAAAATAGATTAATTAGATATCGATAATTACTTAATCAGATTATATTTATGTTAATAATTTATTTTTAAAATTATATTTACCGTTAATATAAATGTAATCTGATTAAGTGGTTATCGATATCTGATCAATGTGATTTTTTCAGGGATGAAATACTCAACAAGTCTTATAATTAAATCGAATTATCAATGTGGGCTCTATTGTGGGCCTACAAAGGTTTAACAGTACCATCCAATCTAATTTGGACTAGAGAAAGGCTTCTTATTTGCTTTTAATATAAATCATTTGTCTATTTTTGTTAAGTAAAATAAATGAAAAAATTAATATTTTAGTCATTAAACTCAATGAAAAGAATATTTTAGACATTATATATATATACCTACATTGAGTTTAATGACTAAAATATTTTATTTTATTTTTGTTGATTTTACTTAATGAAAATAGGCAAATGTTTAAATTAAAAACAAATCAAAAGTTAAAAATTCTGTGTTTATTTTATTACAAGGCTCAAATCTTGAAATTTTTTTTTTATTTTTTATAATTGTACATAAAAATAAGAATGGATTCTTACCCATGTAATTGTATAAACATAAATACACTCTCTGTAGTTTGCTTTAAAATACAAATTATCCTTTGTGATTTTAGAAACAACAATACTAGGTATTATGAAAAACTTTTCATGAAAGTTTTGTGACCTTTAGATTACACTTAAAATAAAGCACCACACACTAATCAAGGTAATCCAAGGATCATAAATTTTTCATGATCATTTTCGTGACAAAATTTTCATGATCCCTAACTTTTCCCTTTTAGAAATTAGATTCCACTCCTTCAAGATTTTAATCAGATAATCAATGACCATTTTATTAAGAATTCATCATATCAGTTAATAATTTTTAATGATAGTAGAAATATTTTTAATTAACCATTCAGATAATTTTATTTCTATATAAAAGAGTAGTTAAAAAAAATTATTTTTTCTGTTAATTTTGTTAAATAAAATTTTTTGACAATGAGGTATTTATAATTTTCATAATCATAAGAGGTTATCCGTATTTTAAACATACTTCAAAGAGTGTATTTGAATCGTTCATATTATAAAATTTGTTGAGTACATCATTTATCAAAAAAATAAAATTAATTAGACATCTGTAATCAAATCTTAGTTGTTTTTTTTAAAAAAATTAATAAGATCATGTTACCTATTTATTTATTTATTTATTTTAAAATAATCCAATCAATTTAATATTTTACATGAATGATATATTCGATAAATTTTACAATATAAACAGTTTGAATTTGTTGGCTACATATTTTGTACGAGCCAATTACAATTCGACACGTAGCGAAATAAGGGTAATATAGGAAGACTATTCAAGTCCTTGATCCTGATCGTACACGTGGCAGTTAGTATTGGTTATTAAAAGATCTGAGTAGCAGCGGATCAACAAAGGGATACAAAGTGACGTGGCTTCAACGGTTACTCGCATTTCAGATTCAAATTTAGGAGGAAAGCTTAATTGTAAGTAATGGCGTAATGGAGCTAATATTGGGGCAACATGATCGATGATCATGGAGGAGTAGTTCGACGGTTGGAAGTGCAATTCGATGGTCACCCTTGAGCAGTATAAATAGTACAGAAGGCCCCAGAAAAGCCCCTAGACTCAAATCCAAAAAACCAATTCTTTATACTTATTTTCCTTTCCAGTTTTACATTTACAGTCTTACATTTACAGTTTTTTACATTACTGTACTATAAATTCCTGCACTGTACTTCGTTTCATAGGAGTAGTTCCAAGTAGATTTGCTGTAAACCTCTACGAGGCTGAGTTTGGATCATTGTAAGTCTTTTCATCTTAATGAAATACTTCGATTGTTCTTCAATTCATTATTGTCTATTTAATTCTCCTAAGTCAAGCCACTAGTAAAAGTTCTCTTCATTGAGGCTGAAAGAACTAAAACACAATCGTCTGATAATTGATTGGCAATTAATTTTCTATGAGGACTAATTGATCCTTGCTGGCACGCTCGTAATTACCAAAATAACCTTCAAAAGCCAAAAAGCCAACATATATTTTTGGCACGCCTTGTGGGACTACATTTAAAATGGCTAGACGTAGAAGACAAAGAGAAAATGAACGCTTGGAAGAAGACGTGGAAGGAGAAGAAGAGATACCTAATCCAGAGGACAATGTGATAACACGTCCTATGGAAACTCCTATTTGATCAGAACCTATGGTCGAACAGACCAGCACTTCAGAACAAGTACCATATGCTCATAATATTGGACAAGACCAAGGAATTGGACCATCCACTGTTCCATCTATTCAGCCAATAAATTCATGGGGTGGCTTAGTAGATGCTATGGGACAACAATTAATGAACACAATGGAAAGGTGGGCAATATCCTTTTTGGATCGAATGAATAACCACCAACCAACAAGTGCAAGACACATCGAGGAAATTTCAAATGTCCCTCAGCAAAGATTGGCTAGAGATAAACAGCCTATACAAGTTAATGGACATTCTAATGGTCAAACTAGTAATCAGAACTATGAAAGACCATCACCTCAGTCTTGGTACGAACCTATTCCGAGGCCTATACCAAGTCAAAATGCGTTAATACTTAACAATGAAGCCATGCAATTTGGTGGATCAAGCCTAGTACAAGAAAATGGCATAAGAATGGTTCCAAATCCTATGTCCGAAGCCATGCCTGGCACAAGGGGGTTCACTAATCCCTTATTCGAATTTATACCGGGGGGGTTGGAAGGTTTTCCTACAAATGGAAGAGATACAACACCAGTTCCAGCACCTTTCTCAGGTCCTTTCGCAGGACAGGCTCAAAGGGGTTACCCACACCTCCAATAGCAACCTGTACCACAGGGACAACCAATCCCAAATGTACCACCTTATGGACCAAGAGGACCACAGGCACAAGTTTGCCCACCAAATCCTGTGTTTGCCCCTCCAGTAGTGGTTCAGCAGGCACAGAATATGGTCCCTGGGGACCAAATTGCTGACATTGTTAGAGAAATGTGTGGACTAATGGCTCGGGGGGTCCAAACTCCAGTGTATAGGAAACCGTATCCAGAATAGGTAGACAGGGTACATGAATACCCAAGAGGTTTCAGGATACCAGACTTTGTCCTTTTTTATGGGAATGGAAACTAATCAACACTAGAGCATATTGCTAGGTTTGCTGCTCAATGCGGCGAATTTACTAATAATGATTATATGAAGTTAAGGTTATTCCCAAATTCCCTAACTGGGGGAGCATTTATATGGTATATTAACTTTACACCTGGCCCTATCCAGACTTGGCAACAAATGGAAGAGGCATTTCATGCCCAATTCTTCCAATCAGAGCCAGAGGTTTCCATGGCAGATTTGGCAAGATTAAGTCAAAGGCCTGATGAGAAGGACACTCAGTTCATTACCAGATTTAAAAGGGCTCGAAATAAATGTAGAGTCATCTTACCAGAGCCAGAATTTGTGAGATTGGCTCAAAATGGTCTAGAGTTTAGGCTTCGAAAGAAGTTTGACTCGACTAAGTTCAGAGACTTAGTAGAACTCACCTATAAGGTGTCTAGATACGAAGCATTGTTAGAGGAAGAACAAGATTGAAATAATGCATCGTATAAGACATATTATAGAGATCCTAATTATAAGATCGATGCAGCAAAGATTGTGGGGAAAGAACCTGCAATCTGTGAAGTATTAATTCATAAAGATACAACAATTGACCAACAGTTTAAAAAGAAAGACCTTCACAGGAAATACTCTTTCGATTTAACTAAGGCAGATGACATTTTTGATCATTTGCTTGCAGCCAACTTCTTTAAGTTACCAAAAGGAGTCAAAATTCCATCTTCTGATGAACTTAAAGGAAAAGTATATTGTCAATGGCATAATTCTTGGTTTCACTCGACTAAGAACTGCATTGTTTTTCGAGACAGGATCCAAGAACAAATTCGGAAGGGAAGTTTGAAATTCCCAGCCAAAGCAGAAAAGGCCATGGGAATCGACAGTAATCCCTTCTCAAAAATTGAAGAGACAGCAACCAATGTCATTGTGCCAGACCTTCAGAACCTATCTTTGAAAGAATTGGAAGAAGTCAATGTGCAGATACATGTGGCCAACCAGACAGCTACCAAGAGAGGCATTGGAAATCTACCAGCTATTGGACAAGATTTCTCACACCAGGGGGAAGATTCTGATAAGGAAGCACTGGATGACGATTCCTTAGAAGCAGCTGTAATGCAAAGGATGTGTCCCAGGTGCAGACTAAGTTACAAGTGGTTGAAGGGGCTTCCAATTGATGGGAAGCAGTACTACAAGGATGTGCAAAGACGTCCTAAACCAACCAATGCTTACAATAAGAGGGTATATCCATCTGGTGTTAGGCAATAGCCATTGATGGTTGAACCAACATCCGATAGAATGCGTTTTAAAAGCAAGAGGCCTTTGTATGAATCCAGATTACCTAATTATTACAGGATGGAGAGCAGTCATTCTGAAAGGAGACTGGAGAAGGGTTCAGTTTATGTGATCAAAGCCAGGGATTGGCCCTATAGATCAATTTCACGTAGGACAGAAAGTGGACACCTTCATCAGAGGCTTGAATTAGGCCCAAAAAATGAAGTCAGGACCAAGCAGTGGCCTTCACAGACAGCTTCGAAGGTAGCTTCGAAGGAGGAAAGAAGCAGTTCAACAGTTGGGTCAGTAAGTTCGTGGGTACTTAGGGTCCCAGATTGGTTTGTGATGCAAAACAAGCCTAGGGAAGTGTTTACTCAAAGAGAGGTAATTGGAAACCAAGGCAAGATAGTCAAACCTCCTTTGGTGGTTCCCAACAATTTGGTGTTGCTTAAGCACCCAAAAACAAATGAGGAAAATTCAGTGCAGGTACAGTCAGTACCAGCAAGACTTGAAAGAGAGTGGAGAGAGCTCTTCATTGGTCCAGACAGAAGGAAAGAAGAATCCAAAGTCAGACCATATTCCAAAACCAACTCCACAAAGCAAAATGGGTTGTAGTAAAGAACAGTTGGCCGAAGTTCATTCTGAACTAAAAGCCAGAGAGAAATCCAGTCTAGTAGGATTGGAGAAGGCATTGATGGAAAGTAATAGCGAGGCAGAGAAAGAAGTTGGCTTAGGCCAAAAAAAAGAAATGGTTGAAGAAGAAATGTTCGAAGCCTTCATGGCCGAACAAATATTTTTGGTTGAAAAGCCAGTCGAAAAAAACCACTCAAAAGAATCTGTTAGGAATGAAGTGCCAGAATACAACATGGACGATGCTTCTGAAGTGGCTGAACAAGGTAGCCAAGAGGAGAAGCAGACATAACCAGCCATCCAATTTGGCTCGCTTCCTCCAGTATCAGTAAATATGGTACACATACTGTAGACACCCCATTTTTGACCGACCTTAAGACTTAGACGTCACCGATTGAGCGCTCGGTGATATTGCATATTGTGCTCGTGCGGAAGTTTCAGAGTCTCGGCTGCGAGCCTTGCCTACGGACTTCCGGACTCTTTTGTGCTTTGCCTCGGTTTGCGAATCAGGCCCTGTTTTCTCTGTTTTCTCTTCCCGAAGGGAGGGAGAGGTCTTATAGACCATCTCTCAGTGGCCGCAGGCTACGTTTTGTGGTCGTAGGCCATTTTTCCCGTTTGGAGCCCGGTTCCCAATTTTTCGGAGCTGTCGGCCGTGTGCCTCGGTTCGGGATCGCCTAACCACCTCTGTTTGCTCCAGTTTTTGGCACATATCTTATTTCCTCCCTTTTGAGGGACACTGTGGTCCGAGAGACCGACTTCGTGGTCAAACACCACTTCCGGTGCCTAACGATCGATTTTGGGGGGCTGTAGCGTTTTGGCCCCCGAGCCTTGCTTGCAAGCATTTTTGGGCTCCGACCCAAACTAGAAATAGTCATATTTTGAGCTCCTTTTCATATTTGATTAAGGACCTTTTTCTATTTGAAACTCCCTTTTTACACTTTGTGTTTAAACCCTCTTTTAGGCCTATTTTTGCACGGTATTTTAGGCTTACTTGTGAGCTGTTTCGGACTTGGTTGTAAACTAAAAAGTGTCTTGTTTTGAGCCCCTCTTCAACTTTTTTGAAGGGCTCTCGGCCGTTTGGGACTAGAAGCTACCACTTTCCTTTATATCTCACTTTTTGGCCATTTTGAGGGAAAATTTGAATTTCATTCCCCCCTCCCCCCAATTTTCCCCCTTTTTTCCACCCTCTTGTGTCTATATAACAGACCCCCAGCTATGTTTTAGGGGTTAGAAAATTTTGGTGGAGCTCTCACATTAAATCTCTCTCTCTCTCTCTACATTCTAACCATCAAAACTCTTTGATTCTTACACCATTTTTACACACCAACCCATAGCCCCACCCTTCCATCTTCCATTCCAGCAGCTGGAGTTGGCTTTTCAGAGGCTAGGAGTACTACATTTCAGACCAAGAGGCTGTCAAAGTTGAGTCTTCAAGGGTAAGTCCTTCTCTCCTCTTTTTGGTCCTATTATTGCATCATTTCTTAGCCCCTCTTTCTTGTATATTTGAGCTCCGGCCATAACTGAAAATAGCATTCTTTTGAGCTCTATTTCATGTTTCCTTAATGGCTTCTCACTGTTTGAGGCTCCCATTTTTCACTTGCTTCATTATCCCTCTTGTATCCCTATTTCTTGTGTAGCATTTTAGGCCTGTGTATAATCTGTTTTGAAGTATGATGTAAACTATAAATAGGCTTATTTTGAGCCCTTCTTCAACATTGTAGAAGGGCTCATCACTGTTTGAATCCTCCATGTGCCACTTGCTTTGATATCCATCTTTTGGTCCCATTTTTGCATGATTTATTAGCCTATTGTGCTTCTATTTTTGAACTTTGGTCCGAACTGAAAATAGTCTTATTTCAACCCCCTCTTCATATTTCATTAGGGGTCTATTACTTTTTGGAGCATATTTTGTATACTTTGTGTTGTAACCTCTTTTTAGGCCTTATTTTGCATAGCATTTTGAGCATACTTGTATACTGTTTTGGGTCTGATCATAAACTGTAAAAAGTCATGTTTTAGGTCCCTATTCAACTTTTTTGAAGGACCTTCATCTGTTTGAGGCCAGCATGTATCAGTTGCTTCTTTGTCTCCATTTTGGCCCATTTCTTGCATAGGAATTTTTCCATACTTCTGTCCGTTTTTGTGGCTTGACATAAACTGTAAAATATCATATTTTGGACCCTTCTTCAACATTGTAGAAGGGCCCTTCTCTGTTTAGGGCCAGCATCTGTTAGTTGCTTCATTATCTTGCTTTCGGGGCCATTTTTGTATACTAGTTTAGCCCTATTTGTGCCCATTGTTTGGCCTTGATTTAAACTGTAAATATGTTTTTTTTGGGGCTTCCTTGCTTCTGTCTTTACACTTCATGTTCAAATAATGCATGCATTGCATAGCTATAGGTCATTCCGTATGCCTAATTTTATGTTTCGGGACTCGTTCCATGCATCGGGTACCATTTTGCCATGTTTCGGGGCTGTTTTGCATCTCATTTTCCCTCTGAAATTTGCATGATAGTATGCCATATTCCATGCTTTTCCATGCCGTGTTAGAGTGGCATTCGTGCCTTAGGGTCGGTCCTCGGTTTGCGTTCGAGTGTCTCATTTTCATCTAATGGCCTCTTATGTGAGTGTGGTTGAGGTCCACTTGTATTAGTGTAAGTCCATATCACATTGTGTATGCCATTTCATTCCATAGCGTTGTGTATACTAGGATTGTATGTTAGTGCGTTGTGTATGCCATGTTACCTTGTGCATCGTGTATGCCATTTCATAGCATGTTGCATATTAGGATGTATCTTAGTTGCATTTCATGCATGTCATGCATATTGCATTGTGTTCGGGATAGGAGTTAGCCCGAGCACGAGAAACGAGGTGCGTTTCGTACCCCGAGTGACGGAACGTGTCTCAATTCCCCAGTCACCGACGCTCCGGATTATCCATGATGGAGTTAGGTTTTAGTTGAGTTTTCATGTGCATTCATTCCATATCAAGTTGTGCAATTCGATTCCTCGGCCATTATGCATCGATATGCGTGATTGGTGGCACGAGGATCGAGGCATGCATACATTTGTGAAAATACATTGCCATGCCTCTTTCCTGCTCTCTGTTGCAGCAAATCAAGAATCAGCAGTCTTCCGAGGCTTGGCGTGCTTTCCAAAAACCATTGCAAAACAGAGGCTAATTGGGGCATCGTAGTGGATTTCCGCGCAAAGGCAACTCGGACATGCATCATTCATCATCTGGAGAAGAGTCAAGACAGTCCCTAACTTGCATACCAGTTTATTATTTTTCTTAGTTAATTTGTAAATTAATTAGGGATTTGTACATATTTGGACTGTATTATTTGGACTGTACTATTTATTCAGACCCTCTGTGCGAGGGCATAATTGTAATAAGTGTGCGTGCGTGTGATGTATGTTTTCCAACCCCACGTCTTTCTCTCTTTTATTTACCTGCTTATGATGGTTAGATTAAGGCATGTTTCAATTAGCATACAGTATGATAGCATGTTTGCATTCATTCATCTGTCTTGCATGCACTGGGCTCGGTGCATCATACTAACTGCATTTGTACTTCAAGTCTAAGTTGAATACATGTTAGCTGTAGCATTCCATACGCCATGTTTAGAATAGCCGAGCCTGCTATAGTTGCATTTTTGCATGTGTTGCATTAGGCATTTCTGTATAATTAGGATCATGCATGGATTTCTAATCGGTTTTTGTTTTGGCTTGGAGTACTCGGTGAGTTTTATGCTTTAGCATCCTTGCATGCGTGTGAGTGACTGCCATGAATAGCATGCTTACCATGAGGCTATGTGCTTATGTGATATAACTGCCTGAATGCCTGTAGGTGGAGGTTGAGTTATTTGGATTGGAACAAAATCATTGACTGTGAGTTTTAAGCCCACTAGATAGTGGCAAAACTATGTTTTCTAAGCCCACCTGAGGGTGGCAAAATCTGTATTTTAAGCCTACTTGCGAGTAGCAAACCATCTTTCACAAACAAACATGAAATGTTTTGTTCCAATTCAGACGACTCAGTCTATACTTGTATGCTGTGCGCATCACATAGTAAATCTAGGCCAATAACCGAAATAAGAACGCACAATGTTTTCAAAATAAGATATCATGGTTAGTAGAGGTCGGTCTTTGACCGGGCGAGCGGGGGTGCTCACGAAGTGACCTTCCCCAATCGTACCCAAGTTCTCAAGCCGAGGCAACTTTGGTGATGACGGACATGTGGCCTTAGGCAACGAGTCAGGGTTTCCTAAATTTTCCAAAATAAAATATTTAGGTGGCGACTTCAGATCTGGAAAAGCGATCGGGTTTGGCACTTCTTTTCTAAAAATCTGTTTCTCAAAGCGATTTGCGGATTTGGACTCTTTGGTTCAAGATTAAGAACGTGACACAATTCGAGTCCGAAACATGTGAGGTCCCCTGAACTGTCTCTGATTCTGGCGACTCTGCTGGGGATTTAGAGAGCTTGACTCGAACTCATGATATCTGATTTTGACTACACTTGTGTGTTTCTTTGCATTGCATTTGCATTGGTGTGCCTATGATACCGTGTTTGCCATCTGCTATTCCTGAACGGTTTGCCGGAGGCTTGTCTTGTCAAGGCATGACCATAAGGCTGACTAGTTATGGGCTCTGCCAGTATGGGAACACAAACCCCGGTTTTACTGTGGCACCCTTTTGACCATTCGACCTAGTGCATATCGAAATCCATAGTGACCATTCCAAGCTAGGACAGGTTGCTTACCCGATATAGGTTGTTTGAAACCGCTGCGTGCGTAGTGAAACCCTAGCTCCTGACAAAATAAGACAGGGAAACCCTACCCCAACATAGGGGTGCTTTGGCTCTCACTTATCTGTTATGTACTTTTAGAGCGCGTCTCTGCAGGAATGTATGTATCAGTTTGCAAGTCTGGGCATCAGGCCTGCGAGCATTACTATCAATATTTGGGAGTCAGCTTTACCTGTGGGTATCAAACTCAGATTCGGGGCAGAATTCAGTAGAGAGTACACTCACTCAGCTTTGCTCATATGGGTTATCGTGAAATCAGGCTGAGATGCTGCATATTTTCTCTTTTGCTAGGTAGTCCTGGAACTATAGCTTCAGAAGGCTTCAATATCCCCCGGGTACATTGGACTGGTGCTGATAGACTTTGTTAGGTTAGAAATTCGATTCAAGGGAAACTAGTGTTCTTTCGTTGAGGCAAGGCAAAGAAAGGCCAGTTAGGGCTCACCGGTTCATCTGATCCGTCAGTCGCCAGTCACATCACCTTTATTCGGACTTAGTAGATCGTGATGGCACAGGGTTCGGAAGAATTTGTGGCCATGATAGCAGCGCCAAATCAGGGAACTGCCATGCAGGCTGAGACCAGTATTGAAACGCAGCGCCCATCTGGGGCATCTGCCTCACATCCAGCTTTGGGACCCCAGCCGAACTTTGACCCAATTCCGCCAACTGAAGATTTGCAGGGTCCAGATCCTCGAGAAGGGCTGGCTCAAGCCCAAGTTTTCAGACCCCTGGTGCAGCCTAATGAGAGGCGTTATCCCCTTGATGCTAATGACCTCGATCTGACCGCAGTGAAAATTGCGAACCTTGAGAAGCAATTCAAAAAGGCACAGGGCCTTAACTCCATTCCCGACATTGAGGATGGGCACACCGAGTCTGCCGTTCGGCTTCCAGACAGATTCAAAATGCCACATATTGACCGTTTCGACGGGTCTGGGGATCCAATGGTACATATCCGACTTTTCTTGAATGTCCTAAAGCCGATGGGTCTGACTAAGCCACAGAAACTCTCTCTGTATGGAAGAACTCTGTCAGATGTAGCAGCCACTTGGTACGCTAAGTTGGAGGACAAAGTGAAGCAAAACTGGGAAGAATTGGCTAAGGCCTTTGTCGATCAGTATTCTTACAATACCCAAGTTGAAATGACCATCCAAGAGCTTGAAACAACCCGCCAAAACCCAAAAGAGCCTTTTGTGAAATTTGTTGCGAGGTGGAGAGCAAAGGCAACACAGATGACAGATCGCCGCCCTTCTGAGAGGGATCAAGTGCAGATGATGGTGCGGAACCTCGAGCATGATATGTTACAGAAATTGATAGTCGCTCCGTTATTTACTTTCAAAAGTTTGCATGAACCGGGGGTTCAGGTCGAGAATGCGTTCAACAACGGGATCATTCCCAGAACAAGTGAACCGACAAGGAGGGCGATTGCAGGGAGTACCAATGCCGGAAGTAGCACTATTCCCGAACCCACTGAAATCAATACAGTCGTCATAGCTAACCCTTTTGCCAATTCAAGCCTGCAAGCAATGACCGACCCGAGCTCGAGGCGTAACTTTCACCCTCTATATGAGCTTGACTAGCGCACTAAAAGTCTTGATGGAAAGAGGGTATCTCAAACCCCTCGATCCTCAACCTTTATCTGACCCACTCCCAGCCAGACATAACCCCGCCAAGTACTGTATGTACCATCGGCCATGATCATAGCCTTGACCGTTGCTACCGCCTTCGTCATAAGGTCCAAAATCTCATCGACAACCGGACGATAGCTCCACCTTCAGACCCCAATGACCAAACATCTCCTGCCTACCTCAATCTCATCCATATACTGCCATCCACCTATGACCCCAACATATACATCACCCCGGCTCATCTACCCAAGGCTGAGGTGTTTATCCCAAAAAGCATGGACTTATGCATGATGGGTGCACCTGAACCTCAACCATCTCAAACCCGTGAACCCACTACTTCTGAGTTGATGGGAATGATTAAAGATCTTCAAAGAACCGTGACAGATCTGGCCTCTGGGACATTGGCTCCATCATCGACCACATCACATACTGGGAATTTCATGTCAAAAGGCTCCCCAGTCTTGGGACGAGCTGAATTTGAGGAATGCCAATCCCTTGGCAAGGTGGAGGCGAGTGGAAAGAACAAGATAGGGGCGGACATGGATCCCCATGAACATCTTCTGTTGGCGGTTGAGGCTTTGAAAGCCGAGGGACTGAACAAAGAGCAAGTGCTCGCAGTTGTTGCAAAAACTATGGACAACATTTTCGCCACTCAAGTTGGGGGCAGTTTGAATCAAGGGGTAAGCCGGGAGAAGGGTCGTTGTATTAGAAACGTTCCTTTCAGCTCTAATCCTCCACTCAGAAGAGATCAGCAAACCAGGCTAGCACCTGCCAATCCCTTTGCTGGCGCGCCCAGTAAAAATCCACAAGCCTTGAAATACCAACCCCGAGGTCGGAGGGTCTTCCATGCCCTCTATATGCCTTTGTCCAAAGCTCTCCAAATCCTTGTTGGACAAGGCCATCTCAAACCCCTTGAGCCTCGGCCTCTCCCGAACCCTCTTCCGGCTACGCATGACGCTACCCAGTACTGCGCGTACCATCAGCAAACCAGCCATACTACCGACGATTGCTTCCGTCTTCGCCATGAAGTACAGGATTTATTTGACAACGGGGTGATCCTCCCGCCGAGCTCAGCAAAGTCTATCGGCACTGGGTCAGTGAACTTGGGAGATAATGTTATGTGAACAGGAGATGAACCACCTGCAGGCGGCGCTCGATTAACTCCAGACGTGGGAATGGCATGCACTGTTCTGAGCAATGTGCAAATACCAGTTTTTGTGCTTTCTGACTTGGGTGTTGGGTCAGTTTTGTTGATTTGTTTTGAGTCTGTCTTTTTGTTTTGAGTCAGTCTCTTTTGTTTTGGGTCTGTCTTGTTGTATCGAGTCAGTCCTGTTGTATAGGAGTCGGGTGATTCCGGGGGTGTTACCTCGGGCGTCACCATTTTATTTTGCGTTTGTCTTTTTGTTTTGTTTTGAGTCTGTTTCTGCCAGGGAGCCAGTTATGCCAACAGATTTGAATGAACAGCAGTGGTTTTTCATGCTTTTGTGTTTGCTTCTGCCGTGTGCCAGTTGCACTAGAAATTCCAAATGAGATGGTAGTATTTGACTAGAAGCTGTGTCTTTTCTGTGCCTTGAATTCATTGCATCGACCTAAGTTTTCCAAAAGCTTTTTGAACACTGCGGTGAAAACGAAGAGGAAGGAATTCCTCGGGTTTTGCAAAATTTTGATCAATTGAGAGAAAGAAAGGCATGCTAAGCCCTTAATGAATGAAATCATGCTTGTTAGTGTGAGTACTGAGAAGGACCCTAGCTTTGATCCAGATTGGTTCTACACTGTCTTCAGTGCGAGCGATTTGTCGCTTTCTTAAAAACTTTCAAAAAATGTTTTGCGCGGTCCTACAAAGACATGTATGGAATCGTTCTTGAGATTGTGCAGCTTAGGATCACTCTCAGCCTCGAGACTCGACCCCCCTTTGCTTTCAAACCTTGAACTTGTATTCAGAATATTCAACGATTGACCACAATGTAAGGCCTGTGTGGTCAGATTTGAAGCAGCCCTCGAACAAGAGGCACCAAAGTCAGATCAAGAAGGTCAGACCTCATCAGAAGAAGCTTGCAAAGCTAGAACAATAGTACCCTTCGAACTATGGGCAAAAATGTCAGATGTGCTCGAAGAGCCGAAGATGAATCCTTCTGCAAGTCAATACAGTAGTCATTCCCCTGGATACGGATGGCTTTGAGATCTTAAAACCATTCTACATGGACAAAGCTACACTTTTTACCCTCTGAGAGGTTCGTTGGGCCGAAAACCCGGAAGGGCGACCCAGGCAAAAGTTAGAGCAAAGAAAAAAAAAAAAACAAAAAAAAAATGCAAAGAATGAAAAAAAAAAAGAAAAGAAAAATGAAGAAAATGTAAAGAAAAGAAAAAAAAGAAAAAAAAAAGAGAAGAGAATCAGAAAAACAAAGCTCGCAAGGTCGAAAACCCGCGACGGGCGCCTTGGCAAAAGTTAGAGCCTAAAAAGGAGAGGTTAATACCCGAGTGTACCTTAACCCCGAACTACGTAAGGCTTGATTCCCATCTTTGAGATATGTAGGCAACTTTATT
The DNA here is from genome assembly GCA_025200525.1 of Camellia lanceoleosa. Taxonomy (NCBI): domain Eukaryota; kingdom Viridiplantae; phylum Streptophyta; class Magnoliopsida; order Ericales; family Theaceae; genus Camellia; species Camellia lanceoleosa. The sequence continues at coordinate 65,867,980 of CM045759.1, read as the reverse complement.
CTGAAGTCCAGCCACAAACACCTCCAAATCAATTGTGTCCATGTAATGGTTTTGATCATCTTTGCCTTCTCTGTATCCGAGAGTTCGGTTGTAATCATCGCTTCGAGGACTGACTACAATGCGCTGCGGTGCCATTCAAACAAGGGGCAACTTTCCGTTGCCATTCAATACGCCGCGGTGCCGTTCAAACAAGGGGCAACTTTCCGTTGCCATGCAGCTCCTTTTGAGCAAGGGGCAATTTTCCTTCAGATTTGAGGTTGCGCATCTCAAGAGTAGGTTCCGTGCTCGTTGAGCAGTGGCCGTTTGCAAAAATAGTTTTTGAGAATTTTTACTGAGGTTGACTAATTTTCTCTCTAAAATTATTCTATTTTTCCAAAAAATTGGACTATTTCTTGGACCCAAAAAAGGAAAATTTTCAGTGCTCATAGCCTAACTTGCATGATTTCAAATCAAAAATCGAACAAGCATGTTAATCAAACTCTTATGCTGATCAAAATTGTTTTAGTAGAAAACCAAAACAAAAAATGGTCAAAATGATGAACTAGGGGTACATTTGAGTCAGGCTTCCTGTCCTTTCCCCGTTGTCAATGCATTTGCCGAAAAGGGCATCATATTTGCCAGAAAAGGGCACCACTGAAACTAATTGCGAAGGGCTGAAAGCTCTCTCGTCCTCCGAGCAACGAGGTATCGAGCCAAGTGTAAAGCACGAACTGGAATGGATCAAGATATTCCACTCCCTCATCCGGACAAATCTAATCACGTCCAAACTCCCCAGCAGAACATCATCGATCGATGTCAGCTACAGATTTGCTACACACCCAGTTGTAGCACAACCCCTCTGTGGGAGAAACTCACTAGCTGCGTGCAGTAGAAGAAGAATCTAGCGGAATGCTAGGGGCAAGAGCCCGCAACTTCCTCTTTATCCATCAACTACCCTGGGAAGGGATAAAAAATGAGAGATTAAAGAATAGAGAGATGTGCGCTGAGAGGAAAAGCGAGGAAAGGGTTTTGAGAGAAAAATAGAGCCTGAGGGCCGAGTGATGTGAGAATCACAAATTAGAAAGGGTAGGAAATAATACCCAGAGAAACAGGCTCCCTGTGCATGTTTGCGTGTCGTGTCTTTTTGTTTTATCTCGATTCTTGTTTTGAGTCGTTTCGAGTATTACTCGATGTGTTGAGGTTGTTTACCTTTTGTTTTCTGTTGTTGAGTCGTGTCTGTTGTGTGTTCATCGTAGGCTCAATACCCGATCAAGAACTCATCTCTTAATTTCAAAAATAAAATCGCTTTTCTTTCGAGTGCCGTGCCATTCCCTACATTTGCGCAAAACAAAATTAGTTCTTTAAATAAGCGCAAGGTTCAACCCAGGCCACGTGAGAATAGTAAAGCAAGGACCTATCTGGAGCTATATAGGTTCCAGACTGCAAAGCAAAAGAAAAGAGCGAAAATCGAAGCATCTGAGTGTGCTTCAACTTCAGAAAACTCTGTGATTGTATTCCGGATGTACCTTTTCAAGCCTTGTCAATACTCCGAAGTATGAGTGTGCCTTTACCTCAAACGCAAGATCAAGCCTGCTTCAAAGTTATGCACCCTTCCACTTGCATTGTTATGCAGTTTTCCACTCGTATTGTCATGCACACCTTATTTGTATTTATTTGCATCTTGTGTTATCTTCTACCATTTAGCCTTTTACGATAAGCAGCGTTTGGGATCGTTGTCCTCCGTGACTTTCTTAGGTTGCGTTGTGTGCGCACTTGAGCAGTTGTTTTTGGACCTCTTCTCACGATTTCAGCATGGTTAAAGTGTTCTTTTCCTCACACGATTTTAGCGTGTTTGGAATTTATCCCAGGTTGCATTGTAGACACGCTGGGCGGGTTGTTTTTTAGGACCTCCTCTCACGATTTCAGCGTGGTTTGAGTGTCCCATTCCTCACACGATTTTAGGGTGTTTGGATTTTATCTCAGCTTGCGTTGTTTGCGCACTTGAGCGGTTGTTTTTGGACCTCTTCTCACGATTTTAACGTGGTTAGAGTGTTATGTTCCTCACACGATTTCAGCGTGTTTGGAATTTATCCCAGTTTGCGTTGAAGACGCGCTGGGCGGGTTGTTTTTTAGGACCTCCTCTCACGATTTCAGCATGGTTTGAGTGTCCCGTTCCTCACACGATTTCAGCGTGTTTGGATTTTATCTCAGGTTGCGTTGTTTGCGCACTTGAGCGGTTGTTTTCGGACCTCTTCTCACGATTTCAGCGTGGTTAGAGTGTTCTCTTCCTCACACAATTTCAGCGTGTTTGGAATTTATCCCAGTTTGCGTTGAAGACGCACTGGGTGGGTTATTTTTTAGGACCTCCTCTCACGATTTCAGCGTGGTTTGAGTGTCCCGTTCCTCACACGATTTCAGCATGTTTAGATTTTATCTCAGGTTGCGTTGTGTGCGCACTTGAGCGGTTGTTTTTGTACCTCTTCTCACGATTTCAGCGTGGTTAGAGTGTTCTCTTCCTCACACGATTTCAGCGTGTTTGGAATTTATCCCAGGTTGCGTTGTAGACGCGCTGGGCGGGTTATTTTTTAGGACCTCCTCTCACGATTTCAACGTGGTTTGAGTGTCCCGTTCCTCACACGATTTCAGCGTGTTTGGATTTTATCTTAGGTTGCGTTGTGTGCGCACTTGAGCGGTTGTTTTTGGACCTCTTCTCACGATTTCAGCGTGGTTAGAGTGTTCTCTTCCTCACACGATTTCAGCGTGTTTGGAATTTATCCCAGGTTGCGTTGTAGACGCGCTGGGCGGGTTGTTTTTTCGGACTTCCTCTCACGATTTTAGCGTGGTTTGAGTGTCCCGTTCCTCACACGATTTCAGCGTGTTTGGATTTTATCTCAGGTTGCGTTGTGTGCGCACTTGAGCAGTTGTTTTTGGATCTCTTCTCACGATTTCAGCGTGGTTAGAGTGTTCTTTTCCTCACGCGATTTCAGCGTGTTTGGATTTTATCTCGGGTTGCGTTGTGCACGCACTTGAGCGGTTGTTTTTGGACCTCCTCTTACGATTTTAGCGTAGTTCGAGTGTCCCCTTCCTCACACGATTTCAGCGTGTTTGGAATTTACCCTAGGTTGCGTGGAACGCGCTCCTGATTGATTTTCTTTGTTCTTCCTCCACTCACGAGTCCAGCGTGGTTGGCGTATGTCACCATTTTGCATCTATTGTACTCTCTATTGCATCGCATCTATTATCTGTTGCATCACATCTATTACATCCATTGCATCATATCTATTTTATTGTCCGGTCTAGGAGACCTTAAATCCTCTAAAGGTACAATTTCTTAGGTGTTTGTCGTACCCGAACGACTTCCGGTGGTCTGGTATAGCCACCTGCCTATGTTAGCGGTGAGTTCCTAGGAGACCAACTAAGACGGTGGAAACTAGAGTTCGAATGGCTCATGCTTAGAACGCAAAGGTTCGGGATTTCCGAGACTAAAGTCTGGTTTAAATACCCAGGGGTATATCCTCGGCTTGAAATCTGTATGGAAGCCCCATAGATTGAGATAGCATCTGTATGCGCCTCAATTCTGGATACTGATCCAACCTAGTCTGTCACCCTGTTGGAGAATAAGGAAAGCTGCGATCATAGTCAGGGAGAAAAGTAGCACTTGTGGTTCAACCAAGAAGAAGCGAGAGATCCCCAGCACCATGAGGCATGTTATTGTATGTACAGTTCATTTGAGGCTGGTGCGACCAGACAAACCGCGCAGGTATTGTATCTTCTCTGTGTGAGACGTGGCGAGAATTGAATAAATTCTCCGCATTCTTAACTGCAAGAAATGTAGTTGTTGCTTTGCATTCTTGCTTAAAACTGTTGCATCTATTGTAAATATGTGCTTCATTACAGCTTGCTACATTTGCATGATCATTGAGTCACCTTCGGCGTCTTGCATTGCCAGTTGCATTTTGGCCCCCCGCTGGCACGCTCTGCACATCTGTTATCTCACCTGTTTGTCTAAGTTTTCGGCCTTGTCAAGAATGGGTCGTCTCTGGGCTTTGACATTCACTCCCGTCATTCTTATGACTTTCGAGTTCTGTCAAAGAGAGGCAACTGTAGACACCCCATTTTTGACCGACCTTAAGACTTAGACGTCACCGATTGAGCGCTCAGTGATATTGCATATTGTGCTCGTGCGGAAGTTTCAGAGTCTCGGCTGCGAGCCTTGCATGCGGACTTTCGGACTCTTTTGTGCTTTGCCTCGGTTTGCGAATCAGGCCCTGTTTTCTTTGTTTTCTCTTCCCGAAGGGAGGGAGAGGTCTTATAGACCATCTCTCAGTGGCCGTAGGCTATGTTTTGTGGTCGTAGGCCATTTTTCCCGTTTGGAGCCCGGTTCCCGATTTTTCGGAGCTGTCGGCCGTGTGCCTTGGTTCGGGACCGCCTAACCACCTCCGTTTGCTCCGGTTTTTGGCACATATCTTATTTCCTCCCTTTTGAGGGACACTGTGGTCCGAGAGATCGACTTCGTGGTCAAACACCACTTTCGGTGCCTAACAGTCAGTTTTCGGGGCCCCGAACTGCGCATTTTGGCCCCCGAGCCTTGCTTGCAAGCATTGTTGGGCTCCAACCCAAACTAGAAATAGTCATATTTTGAGCTCCTTTTCATATTTTATTAAGCACATTTTTCTATTTGAAACTCCCTTTTTATACTTTGTGTTTAAACCCTCTTTTAGGCCTATTTTTGCACGGTATTTTAGACTTACTTGTGAGCTGTTTCGGACTTGGTTGTAAACTACAAAGTGTCTTGTTTTGAGCCCCTCTTCAACTTTTTTGAAGGGCTCTTGGCTGTTTGGGACCATCAGCTACCACTTACCTTTATATCTCACTTTTTGGCCATTTTGAGGGGAAATTTGAATTTCATTTCCCCCCTCCCATTTTTTCCCCTCTTTTCCACCCTCTTGTGTCTATATAACAGACCCCCCAGCTGTGTTTTAGGGGTTAGAAAATTTTGGTGGAGCTCTCACATTAAATCTCTCTCTCTCTCTTTCTCTATATTCTAACCATCAAAACCCTTTGATTCTTACACCATTTTTACACACCAACCCATAGCCCCACCCTTCCATCTTCCATTCCAACAGCTGGAGTTGGTTTTTCAAAGGCTAGGAGTGCTACATTTTCGACCAAGAGGCTGTCAAAGTTGAGTCTTCAAGGGTAAGTCCTTCTCTCCTCTTTTTGGTCCTATTCTTGCATCATTTCTTAGCCCCTCTTGCTTGTATATTTGAGTTCCGGCCATAACTGAAAATAGCATTCTTTTGAGCTCTATTTCATGTTTCCTTAATGGCTTCTCACTGTTTGAGGCTCCCATTTTTCACTTGCTTCATTATCCCTCTTGTATTCCTATTTCTTGTGTAGCATTTTAGGCCTGTGTATAATCTGTTTTGAAGTATGATGTAAACTATAAATAGGCTTATTTTGAGCCCTTCTTCAACATTGTAGAAGGGCTCATCACTATTTGAATCCTCCATGTGCCACTTGCTTTGATATCCATCTTTTGGTCCCATTTTTGCATGATTTATTAGCCTATTGTGCTTCTGTTTTTGGACTTTGGTCCGAACTGAAAAAGGTCTTATTTTGACCCCCTCTTCATGTTTCATTAAGGGTATATTACTGTTTGGAGCATATTTTGTATACTTTGTGTTGTAACATCTTTTTAGGCCTTATTTTGCATAGCATTTTGAGCATACTTGTATACTGTTTTGGGTCTGATCATAAACTGTAAAAAGTCATGTTTTAGGTCTCTCTTCAACTTTGTTGAAGGACCATCATCTGTTTGAGGCCAGCATGTATCAGTTGCTTCTTTGTCTCCATTTTGGCCCATTTCTTGCATAGGAATTTTGCCATACTTCTGTCCGTTTTTGTGGCTTGACATAAACTGTAAAATATCATATTTTGGGCCCCTCTTCAACATTGTAGAAGGGCCCTTCTCTGGTTAGGGCCAGCATCTGTTAGTTGCTTCATTATCTTGCTTTCGGGGCCATTTTTGTATGCTAGTTTAGCCCTATTTGTGCCCACTGTTTGGCTTTGCTTTAAAATGTAAATATGTTTTTTTGGGGGCTGCATTGCTTCTGTCTTTACACTTCATATTCAAATAATGCATGCATTGCATAGCTATAGGTCATTCCGTATGCCTAATTTCATGTTTCGGGACTCGTTCCATGCATCGGGTACCATTTTGCCATGTTTCGGGGCTGTTTTGCATCTCATTTTTCCTCTGAATTTTGCATGATAGTATGCCATATTCCATGCTTTTCCATGCCATGTTAGAGTGGCATTCGTGCCTTAGGGTCGGTCCTCGGTTTGCGTGCACGTATGCACGCATTTCGAGTGTCTCATTTTCATCTAATGGCCTCTTATGTGAGTGTGGCTGAGGTCCACTTGTGTTAGTGTAAGTCCATATCGCATTGTGTATGGCATTTCATTCCATAGCGTTGTGTATGCTAGGATTGTATGTTAGTGCGTTGTGTATGCCATGTTACCTCGTGCATCGTGTATGCCATTTCATAGCATGTTGCATATTAGGATGTATCTTAGTTGCATTTCATGCATGTCATGCATATTGCTATGTGTTCGGGATAGGAGTTAGCCCGAGCACGGAAAACGAGGTGCGTTTCGTACCCCGAGTGACGGAACGTGTCTCAATTTCCCAATCACCGACGCTCCGAATTATCCATGATGGAGTTAGGTTTTAGTTGAGTTTTTATGTGCATTCATTCTATATCAAGTTGTGCAATTCGATTCCTCGGCCATTATGCATCGATATGCATGATTGGTGGCACGAGGATCGAGGCATGCATACATTTGTGAAAATACATTGCCATGCCTCTTTCCTGCTCTCTGTTGCAGCAAATCAAGAATCAGCAGTCTTCCGAGGCTTGGCGCGCTTTCCAAAAACAATTGCAAAACAGAGGCTAATTGGGGCATCACAGTGGATTTCCGCGCAAAGGCAACCCGGACATGCATCATTCATCATCTGGAGAAGAGTCAAGACAGTCTCTTGCTTGCATGCCAGTTTATTATTTTTCTTAGTTAATTTGTAAATTAATTAGGGATTTGTACATATTTGGACTGTACTATTTATTCAGACCCTCTGTGCGAGAGCATAATTGTAATAAGTGTGCGTACGTGTGATGTATATTTTCCAACCCCACGTCTTTCTCCCTTTTATTTACCTGCTTATGATGGTTAGATTAGGGCATGTTTCAATTAGCATACAGTATGATAGCATGCACCGGGCTCGGCGCATCATACTAACTGCATTTGTACTTCAATTCTAAGTTGAATACATGTTAGCTGTAGCATTCCATACGCCATGTTTAGAATAGCCGAGCCTGCTATAGTTGCATTTTTGCATGTCTTGCATTAGGCATTTCTGTATAATTAGGATCATGCATGGATTTCTAATCGGTTTTTGTTTTGGCTTGGAGTACTCGGTGAGTTTTATACTTTAGCATCCTTGCATGCGTGTGAGTGACTGCCATGAATAGCATGCTTACCATGAGGCTATATGCTTATGTGATATAACTGCCTGAATGCGTGTGGGTGGAGGTTGAGTTATTTGGATTGGAACAAAATTATTGACTGTGAGTTTTAAGCCCACTAGATAGTGGCAAAACTATGTTTTCTAAGCCCACCTGAGGGTGGCAAAATCTGTATTTTAAGCCTACTTGCGAGTAGCAAACCATCTTTCACAAACAAACATGAAATATTTTGTTCCAATTCAGACGACTCAGTCTATACTTGTATGCTGTGCGCATCACATAGCAAATCTAGGCCAATAACCGAAATAAGAACGCACAATGTTTTCAAAATCAGATATCATGGTTAGTAGAGGCCGGTCTTTGATCGGGCGAGCGGGGGTGCTCACGAAGTGACCTTCCCTAATCGTACCCAAGTTCCCGAGCCGAGACAACTTTGGTGATGACGGACACGTGGCCTTAGGCAACGAGTCAGGGTTTCCTAAATTTCTCAAAATAAAATATTTAGGTGGCGACTTTGTATCTGGCAAAGCAGTCCAGGTTTGGCACTTCTTTTCTAAAAATCTGTTTTCTCAAAACGATTTGCCGGATTTGGACTCTTTGGTTCAAGATTAAGAACCGTGACACAATTCGAGTCCGAGCTGTAGTGAGGTCCCCCCGCGGGCCCGTCTACACATACTACTGCATGAATTCCAAGCTGGAGATGAGAACCAAGAAGGGCAATAAGTGGACCCAATTCCAGTCTCCAGCAAAGACTCACAAGTGAGTATGGTGCAGGATGATTCCGGAATGGCCACTCCAATAGAGACTGAATATTAGAGTGAAAAAGAAGTGAGCATTAACCTTTCGTATTCTTTTGAGTATCCCTCAAACTCTATGACACAGCATGTCAAGCTTTTGTATATCAAGGCTTTCTTCGATGGAATACAATTAAATCGAGTCTTGATAGATAATGGGGCAGCGGTGAACTTACTACCGAAATCTTCCTTGAAGAAACTAGGGAAAAGGAATCCCAGGTTAATCTCAACCAGCACAACCATTGCTGGTTTCGCTAGAGACAAGCAGATGGCTCAGGGAATTCTGCCCATTAACCTGAATATGGGAACCAAAGATTGTATGACGGCATTCTTCGTCATCGACAGCAATGCTAAGTACAATGCTTTACTTGGTAGAGATTGGATCCACACTAACAAATGTGTGCCTTCCTCTTTGCATCAGAAAATAATGATGGCCTTGGGCAATGGGGAGATAGAAGAAATTGATGCAGATCTTCAACCCTTCATAGCCTGTGCAGACTTTGCAAAGGCCAAACTGTATATTGAGGGAGTGACACCACTCAGTATACTAAGGAAACCTGATGGCTCAGCCGAAGTAACGGCTGATGAGGAAGTGACACACCTGAAGCACTTAGTTCAGGAGAGTGTTAATGAGGAGGTTGTTATTAAGGATGACAATGATGCCTAGTTGTAAGCAAAGAAATGAAGGCCAAGAAGCCAAGTCTTTGGCTCTAATTAAGTTCTCAGTATTGGATGTAAAGTCAATAGTTCAGAGAGTGCAAGAGCAAGAGAAAGAAGCTATGATGATTAGCTGCAAGCAGAAGCAGCAACAGGCCAGAGTTTTGGCCCTTGACAAATATTGTGCATTGGACATTGAAACAAAAGTCCAAGAGATACAAGAGGAAGAGGCCTTATGGACCGATTTTGTTTATGAGGAGGAGGGTAAGGATGTTGAATTAAAGAACCTGGGAGTGGAACAAAGTAAGAAAATTGCTTCCGAGCCAGAGGGGATCAAAGAAAAAGCTTCAGTAAGTTATCAGATTCTAGACCCCTTAGAAGAAGTAAATTTAGGGGAAGATTCTATACAATAGCCCACCCATGTAAGTGCTTGTTTGAATGCTCTGAACAGGGACCAGTTGTTGGTTGTTTTGAAGAAGTATAAAGATTGCTTTGCATGGTCTTATAATGAACTACCAAGATTGGAAAGATCATTAGTAGAACATAGGCTTCCTATGATGCCTAATTTCAAGCCATACAAGCAAAAGCCAAGAAGAATGAGTCTAGAAGTGATTCAGAAAGTTAAGTAAGAAATTCTTAGACTACTCAAGGCAGGCTTTATTAGGACAGCCAGGTATGTTGAGTGGCTATCCAATATTGTACATGTGGTCAAAAAGAATGGTAAAATGAGGGTATGCATTGATTTCAGAAACTTGAATCTGGCAACTCTAAAAGATGAGTTTCCTATACCTATAGTAGACTTGTTGGTAGACAACTCAGCAGAACATCGAATTTTATCAATGATGGATAGGCACTCTGGTTATAACCAAATCTGCATTGCAGAGGAGGATGTTCACAAGACTGCATTCAGATGTCCTGGGAATATTGGGACCTTCGAATCGGTTAAAATGCCATTTGGCCTAAAGAATGTTGGGGCTACATATCACAGGGCGATGAACACTATCTTTCATGACCTCATTGGAGGGTATTTAGAGTGTTATATTGATGACATTGTAGTTAAATCCCAATCCATGGAGGAGCATCTGTTTCACTTAGAAGCAGCCTTTGAAAGAATGAGAAAGTTCAAATTGAAGCTCAATCCTCCTAAGTGTGCTTTTGGCGTATCATCTGGAAACTTCTTGGGCTATGTGGTACACAAGAAAGGAATACAGATTGACCAGAATAAAGCCAAAGCCATTATTGAAGCCAGACCTCCATCAAGTAAGAAAGAATTACAAAAGTTTCTTGGACAGGTTAATTTTCTTCGAAGATTCATTTCTAACACTGCAGGGAAAACTAAAGTTTTTTCTTCCTTATTAAGGTTGAAAGATGAAGAGAAATTTTTGTGGACAGCAGAGCATCAAATTGCTTTCGAATGTATCAAAGCTTACTTGGCCAACCCTCCAGTGCTGATGCCACCAAAGGGTGACAAGCCCTTGAAGTTGTACATAGCTGCAGCAGAAGATTCACTGGGAGCTTTCTTAGCCCAAGACAATGAAGAAAGCAAGGAGCAAGCTATTTACTACCTTAGTAGATTTTTAAATTCTTCTGAATGTAAATATTCATCTGTAGAAAAGCTGTGCCTTACTTTGTATTTTGCTGCAATGAAATTAAGATATTATCTTTTGCCTACAACTGTCTTGGTAATTGCAACCATAGATTTGGTTAAGTATATGTTATCTAGCCCTATATTGAGGGGAAGAATTGGCAAATGGATATTAGCTTTATCAGAATTTCATTTAGAATATGTTCCCCAAAGGGCAGTGAAAAGACAAGTTTTAGCCAATTTTTTGGCAGATCATCCATCTCAAACAGAAAGCCAAGAGATAATGGAACTCGGTATGGCTAATGTTAAGCCGTGACAAATGTGGTTCGATGGATCGAAAGCCAATGGCCTAACTAGAATTGGTGTAGTGATTAAGTCACCACAAGGAATAGAAACCACACATGGTTTCAGAGTGGATGAAAGTACTTGTTCTAACAATCAAGCTGAATATGAGGCTTTAATAGTGGGATTGGAAATTCTAATTGGACTACAAGTTCATATAGTTGACATATTTGGAGATTCTCAATTGGTGGTTAACCAAATGAAAGAAATTTTCAAATGTTAGAGTATAAGCATGTTGCCATACTATGTTGTTGAATTACATCTACTTTCTCAATTTCAAATAGAAAATGTAACTTATGCCCCAAGATTCTTGAATAATAGAGCTAATGATGTGGCTCAGAAAGTTTCGAATTTCAAGAGGAGGGATAATACTCAAAGGGACATAAACCAAGAAACATATCAGAAATCTATACCACCCTTAAGTAAAAGGAATGTGGTCCTGGAAGTCAATCACAATGATTTACAGGAACAAGATTGGAGGCATCCAATAATGTAGTACTTGGCTGGTCCATCCTCGAAGGCCAGCAGGAAAATTAAATTGCAATCCATGCAATACATCATATACGATAATGCTCTCTACAAAAAGGGGGGGGGGAGATGGTTTATTGTTGAAATGTTTGGGCCCAAAAGAAGCATTAACAGCTATGGCTGAGGTTCATGAAGGTATCTGTGGTGCTCACCAACCTGGTGTGAAAATGAGGTGGTTGCTTCGAAGGCATTCTTACTATTGGCCAACTATCCTTAAAGATTGCATAGAGTATGCAAAAGGTTGCTAGGCGTGTCAAAAGCATGGCACAATAAGGCATGTGCCCATAATTGATCTGCATGTAGTGGTAAAACCTTGGCCATTCAGAGGATGGGCCATGGATATTATGGAGAAAATACACACACCCTCTTCGAAGCATCATTGTTTCATTTTAGTAGCCATTGATTATTTCATTAAGTGGGTCGAAGCTAAGCCATACAAGGCTGTAGACCAGACTGAGGTCATTGGGTTCATCAAGGATTTAATCCATAGATTTGGCATCCCACAAACTATAACTGTTGATAATGGGACTGTGTTCGATGGGAAAATGGTGAAGTTCTTTGTGGCAAAGTTTGGAATTAGCCTTGTTAATTCTACACCCTATTATGCACAAGCCAATGGTCAAGCTGAATCATCCAATAAGTCCTTGAAGAAAGGAATACAAAAGGTCGTAGAAGACAATCCTAGGGATTGGCATAACTTATTATTGGATGTATTGTGGGCTTACAGAACTTCCCCAAGGTCAAGCACAAGAGTTACTCCTTATGCCTTGGTATATGGGCATGATGCATTGTTACTTGTGGAAATTAATGTTAAATCATTGTCACGACCCAAACCCGCCCCTATGGGTTTAGCACCTTAACCGGCCAGTAATCTGAGATTACCGAAGGCCCCTTATGATAAAGACAAGATAACTTAGTCTGAGGCATGGCGGAAGCCAATACAGTAAATAAACTATGTCCAATGAGTCATGTGCGATACGTATGCAAAAAGATTTTCATACATATAAACATTCAGTACAGAACAGTTATGCACAATATTTACAAACATTCAGAACAGGGATCAAGTCTCTATTAACCAGTACAGTGCAGTCTATACAGTCTATACAGTAAACAAAACAGTACAGGAGGGGGAACAATAAACACCCCTAGCCTTAGCTTGGCAAGCTCGGAACCTCACGGTGAGGCACATAGGCTGGTTTGACAAAACTGGAGATACCCTGACACTTCTAGCATTGGTTCGGTGCCTGTACACCTACATATATATATAGGAGCAGTGAGCTAAAGCCCAGTGAATAACATAATGCGTAAAGAGGTTTAGAATGAATGTCCTTACAGTAGTGAAAACAGTCCATTTCAATCAGTATTTCAGTTGTCGATCTGATGCTTGATCATATGTGCTACATCCATTAGCATAACGATGTGATGGGTCTTAAAAGACCGAACAGTAAATGATGGCTATCAATCAATAAACAGTAGTGGTTCCAACTAGGGAACCGATAGAGATCTCTGTAACAAGCGATAACGATAAGTGATGGGTGCTAAGGATGCCACAGTACAGTTCAGAATATAGGACATACATTCATTTAGTAAACAATATCAATTCAGTAAACAGTTCAGTTCAGTATTTAGAAGATAATCATTTTGAACATATCTTTACACAATTGTTACTCACAGAGTTCTGGGCTACAGTAAGCTAGAGCGCGTCTCCAGTCACCAACCCTACACAGTTTACAGATTGAACACACACTAAGTTACATAGTTGGGAAAGATGATAACTTAATCCCTAACTTGCCTCGGTGTGTTCTACATCTATATCCTCAATAAGATACCTTAAATATGCCCTAGGAATGCCTAGGATGGAAAGAGGATGTAAAAATGCACTTAGAAAACATTTTCAGAATTTTCAGTGAAACAGAGTCCCGCTCGAGCGGACATGCAAACAAAGGTCCACGCTTGAGTGTCAACTTACCCGCTCGAGCGGACCAAAAAGTACTGGATAGGTGAAAATCATGCTCGATAGGGCACTCGATGGCCGCTCGAGCGCAAGACACACAGTCCTGCTCGAGCGGGAGTGCAAAATCTGGAAAACCCAGATTGTACTTTCAAGCTTAAAACCAAGTTTTGATGCACTAAAATCGATCCTCTTGGGCCCATTTTCAGGAAAACATAAGTAAACTCATAGAACAACATGTTACAAAGGTCAATTTGAGGAATCAAGGCCCAAGGGTGTTTCAATTGAACTCATTTCCAAACCAATTTTCATAAACATGACTTAACTTAAACATGCAAGGCTTTAAACAACTCTCAAGCTTCAAAACATGCTCTAGTGAGCTAATTCCTTTCAAAAACAAGATGAGTTCATGGATTTAAACATAATTATGAACATGCATGTAACATTTTGCTATGAAATTAGTTCAAAACTTGTCAACATGCACATGCATGTATCAATTGAGCTCTAAATCAACACCATTGAACCAAATCATGTCTTAACTCTACAATTTGACATGGATCATGCAAGAACAATCTTAAATACCACAATAAGAGGTTCAATTACCTTACCTAGGTCTTCAATCACAAGACTAAAAGCTTAATTGGACAATGCTCCTACAATTCCTCAAGTCTACAAGCCAATTCACAAGAAGGAACTCAAATCTCTTTTAACTCTCTCCCTCTCTCTCTCTATTTGGTCGGCTAAGGCAAGGGAATGGCTGAAGAAAGTGTTGTATCTAGGTGCAATGAAGTTCAAGTATAGGTTATGTAGTGGGCCACTAAGTGGCAGAATAGTAATTAAGTCCAATCTGTGCATTTTTATCAATATTTAATCTAATTTAATCACACCAAATCACATTTTTGATAAATATGCCATAAAATTACATTAATTCTAGGGATCATAAGACATCAGTCGATTTTGGATTTGGCCGCCGATAAGGCCTTCAATTTGCAGTTTAAACATGAAAACTGAACAGATAATTAAACAGTCAAACAGATAAACATGCAATTAAACAGATACAGTCAATCGATTCAATTTCAGATTTCAATCAGTCAGTCAGTTCAATAATCCAATCAGTTCAATTACCAATCATAATCATTCTCAGTTTAGCAGTAATCGGTAATTAATCGGTGATCAGTAAGGAGGGTTGTTACAGTCTCCCCTCCTTATAAAGAGTTTAGTCTTCTAAACTCGAATTACCTTCATTCTGGAAGAAAACAAGATTCAATGGAAACAGTTCGGGATATCTCTTAGCCATGTCATCTTCCCTTTCCCAAGTGGCATACACGCCACCATGGTTCTGCCAGTCAACTTTCACTAACGAGATCTCTTTATTTCTCAATTTCTTGATCCGTCTGTTCACAATCTGTATAAGCCGTTCCTCGTAAGTGTAGTCATCACTTAACACTACCCAAGTAGGCTCAATCACATGGAATGGATCCCGGAGATAATCCCTCAACATAGAAATGTGGAAGACGTTATGCATATGCTCCATTTTAGGAGGAAGCGCAACTTGATACGCCATCGGATTGATTTTCTCAATAACCTCATATGGACCGACGTATCTGGGCGCTAACTTGCCTTTGACTTCGAAACGAGTCTGGCCTTTCATCGATGTCACTTTCACAAACACGTGATCACCCACTTCATATTCTCGGTCTCGCCTTCTGACATCTGCATAACTTTTCTGTCGGCTCTGTGCAGTTTTTAGTCTCTGCTGTATCAATTTCACTTTCTCCGTCGTTTCATACACAATCTTGGGCCCAAGCAAAGGCCCATCTCCAACTTTTGCTCAGCAAATCGGAGATCTACATTTTCTGCCATACAATGCCTCGAAAGGTGCCATACTAATGCTTGAATGATAGCTATTGTTGTACGCGAATTCAACTAAAGACAAATGGCTTTCCCAATTTCCCTGAAAATCAAGGACACGCATTCGCAATAAATCCTCCAAAGTCTGGATGGTCCTTTCTGACTGGCCATCTGTCTGAGGATGATAGGCACTACTCAGTCTCAGTTCAGTACCCAATGCAGTCTGTAAGCTTTGCCAAAATCTCGATGTAAACTTCAAATCCCTGTTAGAAACAATGGATACAGGCACTCCATGCAGTCTAACAATTTCATCAATATAAATTACAGCCAACTTGTCTGCATTATAAATTGTCTTGACAGGTAAGAAGTGAGCAGATTTGGTCAGTCTATCAATAATAACCCAAATTGAATCCATACCTTTTCTAGAGCGAGGCAATCCAACGATAAAATCCATCGTGATATGCTCCCATTTCCACTCCGGTATGGGTAAGGGTTGTAGTAAACCTGCGGGCCGCTGATGTTCCGCTTTGACTTGTTGGCAATGAAGACATTTTGACACAAAGTCGGCAATTTCTTTCTTCATTCCCGGCCACCAAAAGTTCCATTTCAAATCTTGATACATTTTCGTATTCCCCGGATGAATAGAAAATTTTGAGTTGTGGCCCTCTTGCAGGACTCTTCTTTTCAGTTCAGTATCATTCGGTACACACAGTCTTTCTTGAAATTTTAGTACATTATTTTCAAATTTGAACCCTGGTCTCGGTTTAGATTCCCTTTCTTCGATGACGTTCTTCAAGAAATCATCATGTTGCTGTTTCTCTTTAATTTCTTCAATCAATGCTGGTTGTGCAGAAATAGCAGTTATTGTCCCGCCTTGTTCTTTCAAAACAACCTCAATTTTGGATTTTTCAAGGTCACAAAGCAACTCTTTCTGTCCGGTGAGCAAGCAAGCTAAGTTCCCAATCGATTTTTGACTCAATGCATCGGCAACGGTGTTGGCTTTTCCCGGGTGATACAGAATCTGTAGGTCGTAATCTTTAATCAGTTCTAGCAATCTCCGTTGTCTCATGTTCAGTTCTTTCTGTGTGAAGAAGTACTTCAGACTCTTGTGATCGGTATATACTTTACATGTTGCCCCATACAGGTAGTGACGCCAGATTTTCAGTGCAAACACTACTGCAGCAAGTTCCAGATCATGGGTTGGGTAGTTCTTTTCATATGGTCTCAGTTGTCGGGAAGCATAAGCAATAACTCTCCCATTCTGCATTAAAACACACCCCAAACCCTTATGAGAAGCGTCACTAAATACAGTATAACCATCCATACATGAAGGTAAGGTAAGAACTGGTGCAGTCACCAATCGAGTTTTCAACTCTTGGAACGCTGATTTCCTTTGGTCAGTCCAGTCAAATGAGATCCCCTTCTGTGTCAGTTGAGTCAATGGTAAGGCAATTTTGGAGAAATCTTTGACAAATTTTCTGTAATATCCAGCCAATCCCAAAAAGCTTCTGACTTCTGTCACATTTGTTGGTCTAGGCCAGTTCCCTACAGCTTCAATTTTCTGTGGATCAACAGAAATTTCATCCTTGCTAACAACATGCCCCAAAAACATAACGTGATCAAGCCAAAACTCACATTTAGACAGTTTAGCATACAGTTTCTGTTCTCTTAGGGTCTGCAGGGCAAGTCTTAGATGATGTTCATGTTCTTCTATACTTTTGGAGTAAACCAATATGTCATCAATGAATACCACAATAAAGTCATCAAGGTACGGTTTAAAGATTCTATTCATGAGGTCCATAAATGCTGCAGGTGCATTGGTAACCCCGAAAGGCATAACTAAAAATTCATAATGTCCATACCTCGTTCTAAAAGCAGTTTTATCAATGTCCTCAGGTTTAACTTTCAGTTGATGGTACCCCGACCTGAGGTCGATCTTGGAAAACACTTGAGCACCCTGTAACTGATCAAATAAGTCATCAATACGCGATAACGGGTATTTATTTTTCACAGTTACCTTGTTCAGTTCGCGGTAATCAATGCACAGTCTCAGTGAGCCATCTTTCTTCTTTACAAATAAAATCGGTGCGCCCCACGGCGAAGTACTGGGCCTGATAAACTTCTTGTCTAACAGTTCTTGCAGTTGCACTTTCAATTCCTTTAGTTCAGTCGGAGCCATTCTGTAGGGAGCTTTAGATATCGGCTGTGTACCCGGAATCACATCGATGGTGAACTCAATCTCCTTGTCAATCAAATTTCCTGGCAGATCATCTGGAAATACATCTGGGAACTCTCTGACTATAGGAATACAGTTCACATCAGTTTTAACATTATCATCAGTAGATGCAGTCAATACCGAACACAGATATCCCTTACACCCCTTTCTAATCAATTTAACAGCTTTCATAGAAGAGATCAAATACGGGGGAGGTACTACTCCACTTCCATTAAATACAAATTCAGGTAAACCAGGTGGACAGAAAACAACTTGCTTTGTCACACAGTCAATAGTAGCGTGATATTTTTGTAACCAGTCCATCCCAAATATTACATCAAAATGATCAATGTTCAATGGCAGTAAATCAATAAACAGATGCATATCCCCAACAATGATTTCACATGCAGGGTACATGCAAGCACATGTCATGGATCCTCCTACGGGCGATGATACAGCTAGCAGATAGTTCATAGGTTCTAAGCGTCTATTCAATTTCCGTGAAAAAGCATGCGATACATAGGAATGTGTAGAGCCCGAATCAATCAGTACATACGCATTTTGAGTACAAATAGAGAGGATACCTGACACAACAGTCTCAGTATTTTGCATGTCTCCCGGTACTAGGGGAATACTCGGCCCTGCCTCATAGGCTCTTTCCCGGTAGCTTTGGGGTTCAGTTTTGTTGCGACAGTTGATGCTGCTGCGCTTAGTGTAGCTTTTCTATTGGTCTGCGGACCAGAGGGGCAGTCTTTAACCATGTGGCCCACCTTTCCACACCTGTAACAAGCACCAGATAGTTTATAACAAACTCCCTTATGATTCTTACCATATTCGGAGCAGGGTGGTATGGAATCACTTCCTTGGCTGGGGCTAATTGTTGACCCCGTATTCTGTTTCTAATTTGATGGGTTATGCTTGCCTTTCTTGAACTTAAAATTCTGTCTTTTACCACGCCATTCAGATGCCGGTGTTTCAGATTGCTTCACTGCCTCGATGTTCGACTCGGCCATCAATGCTCGGTCAAGAACACCTACATAGGTCGGTAGCTTTAGAACACTTATTCTGTCGAGTATTGCAATATTCAGGCCGCCTTCGAATCTCCTGGCCTTCTTATAGTCGGTGTCCACCATGTGTGGTGCATATCTAGCAAGCTCAATAAATTTTGTCTCATATTCTGCCACTGACATGGTGCCTTGTTTCAGTTGTTCAAATTCAATCACCTTTCTGTCCCTGACGCACCGAGGGAAGTACTTTTCAAAAAAGGCTATCTTGAATTGGGCCCAGGTCATAACAGTGTTATCATCACAGGTAAGCATCCACCACCTTCTTGCTTCCTCTTGCAGAGTAAAGGTAGCCAACAGTACCTTATGTGCTTCAGAATACGGAAAAACCTCAAACAATTTTTCAGTCTCAAGAACCCAAGCTTCAGTTTTTAACGGTTCAAGGCCTCCCTGAAAGGATGGCGGTTTCAGTTTGCTGAACTTCTGGCTAAGAGCAATTATGTCCCCATTATTCCCATTGACATTCTGTTCCGGCTGTACCGGAGGAGGATGTGAGGGTTGTTGGTTCTATTGTTGCTCTAATCTTGCAGTTAACAGTTCCATCATTCTTTCCATTCTTGCCATTCTTGCCTTAGTGGATGAGGATTCAGATTCATTTGCATTATCCATTTCACTATAAGCAGTTTTAACAATTATAAGCATATACAGTTGCATACTTAAACAGTTTATCACATTGGCACATATTCAATCATGTCATAACCACACACTTATCATGCTCATATAATGCCCTAATTGCTTTTCTAGGACACCCTATAGCTCATTTGGACACGTGTGTGCGGTATAACTCGTGGTTAGTATCGCTCTGATACCACTCTGTCACGACCCAAACCCGCCCCTATGGGTTTAGCACCGTAACCGGCCAGTAATCCGAGATTACCGAAGGCCTGCTTAACAGTAAGACAGTATAACAGAGTATAGGGGCATGGCGGAAGCCAATACAGTAAATAAACTATGTCCAATGAGCTGTGATAGTCTGTATGCAAAAAGATTTTCATACATATAAACATTCAGTACAGAACAGTTATGCACAATATTTACAAACATTCAGAACAGGGATCAAGTCCCTATTAACCAGTACAATGCAGTCTATACAGTAAACAAAACAGTATAGGAGGGGGGACACTAAACACCCCTAGCCTTAGCTTGGCAGGCTTGGAACCTCACGGTGAGGCACATAGGTTGGCTTGACAAAACTAGAGATACCTCGACACTTCTAGCATTGGTCCGATGCCTGTACACCTACATATATATATATAGGAGCAGTGAGCTAAAGCCCAGTGAATAACACAATGCGTAAAGAGGTTTAGAATAAATGTCCTTACAGTAGTGAAAACAGTTCATTTCAATCAGTATTTCAATTGTCCAGTACAGTAAACAGTCATATGTGGTACATCCATTAGCATAACAGTAAACAGTAGGTCTAAAAGACCGAACAGTAAACGATGGCCATCAATCAGTAAACAGTAGTGGTTCTAACGAGGGAACCGACAGAGATCTCTATGTGATAATAATAGTAACGATGTGAGGTGCTAAAGATGCTACAAGATTCTGATTGAGAATATAGGACATACATTCATTTAGTAAACAATATCGATTCGAAGAAATTCGATTCAGTATTCAGAAGATAATCATTTTGAACATATCTTTACACAATTGTTACTCACAGAATTCTGGGCTACAGAAAGCTAGAGCGCGTCCCCAGTCACCAACCCTACACAGTTTACAGATTGAACACACACTAAGTTACACAGTTGGGAAAGATGATAACTTAATCCCTAACTTGCCTCGGTGTGTTCTACATCTATATCCTCAATAAGATGCCTTCAATATGCCCTAGGAATGCCTAGGATAGAAAAAGGATGTAAAGATGCACTTAGAAAACATTTTCAGAATTTTCAGTAAAACAGAGTCCCGCTCGAGCGTTAACTTCCCCGCTCGAGCGGACATGCAAACAAAGGTCCACGCTCGAGCCTCAACTTACCCGCTCGAGCGGACCAAAAAGTACTGGATAGGTGAAAATCACGCTCGATAGGGCGCTCGATGGCCGCTCGAGCGCAAGACACACGGTCCCGCTCAAGCGTACTGCAAAACATAACAAAGTACTGGATGCTCGAATTCCCCGCTCGAGCGGGAGTGCAAAATCTAGAAAACCCAGATTGCACCTTCAAGCTTAAAACCAAGTTTTGATGCACTAAAATCGATCCTCTTGGGCCCATTTTCAGGAAAACATAAGTAAACTCATAGAACAACATGTTACAAAGGTCAATTTGAGGAATCAAGGCCCAAGGGTGTTTCAATTGAACTCATTTCCAAACCAATTTTCATGAACATGACTTAACTTAAACATGCAAGGCTTTAAATAACTCTCAAGCTTTAAAACATGCTCTAGTGAGCTAATTCCTTTCAAAAACAAGATGAGTTCATGGACTTAAACATAATTATGAACATGCATGTAACATTTTGCTATGAAATTAGTTCAAAACTTGTCAACATGTACATGCATGCATCAATTGAGCTCTAAATCAACACCATTGAACCAAATCATGTCTTAACTCTACAATTTGACATGGATCATGCAAGAACAATCTTAAATACCACAATGAGAGGTTCAATTACCTTACCTAGGTCTTCAATCACAAGACTAGAAGCTTAATTGGACAGTGCTCCTACAATTCCTCAAGTCTACAAGCCAATTCACAAGAAGGAACTCAAATCTCTCTTAACTCTCTCCCTCTCTCTTTATTTCGTCGACTAAGGCAAGAGAATGGCTGAAGAAAGTGTTTTATATAGGTGCAATGAAGTTCAAGTATAGGTTATATAGTGGGCCACTAAGTGGCAGAATAGTAATTAAGTCCAATCTGTGCATTTTTATCAATATTTAATCTAATTTAATCACACCAAATCACATTTTTGATAAATATGCCATAAAATTACATTAATTCTAGGGATCATAAGACATCAGTCGATTTCGGATTCGGCCGCCGATAAGGCCTTCAATTTACAGTTTAAACATGAAAACTGAACAGATAATTAAACAGTCAAACAAATAAACATGCAATTAAACAGATACAGTCAATCGATTCAATTTCAGGTTTCAGTCAGTCAATCAGTTCAATAATCCAGTCAGTTCAATTACCAATCATAATCATTCTCAGTTTAGCAGTAATCGGTAATTAATCGGTAATCAGTGAGGAGGGTTGTTACAATCATTGAGGGTCAGATGCCAAGACTAGCTAAATCCTGAGCAATACCATCAGAGTATGTGCTTGGAATTAGAAAGCATAGATGAAACCGATACTCCCAATAGGAATTAAAAGCCATAAGTTTGGTAAATGGTCTCCTAATTGGGAAGGACCATATCAAATTCATAGAGTCCTGCCTTTTGGGGCATACCATTTGAGAAATTTGAATGGATACATACATCCCAAAAAGATCAATGGCAAATATTTGAAGCCTTATTTCCCAACCATTTGGGAAACACAAGGAGTAGAATAAATGTCAAGCAAAAGAACACAAGAGCACTCAAATGATAAATCAGAATTTATTTTTCTTAATAAAGAGTTAAATACATTCTGCCATAAATTAGCCCAAAAATCATTACAATGCCTTAGTTGTTTTTTTACAACAGACTTCATATTCTTAAATGAGGGAACCAACTGAATGGCTGTGGTCATTTCTTGTTTTCGATCGACCAATTCTTGGTTAGTGATCTGCAGTTTGGTGTCAGTTCGAATTAAGGCTTGATTCACCGCAGACAGCTCCTCCTCAAGTTAAGCTTTCCTCTCTAATAGTTGTGTTCGAAAATAGGAGGCAGAGGAATGTTGTTCCTTTAGCACTGAG
Source organism: Camellia lanceoleosa (assembly GCA_025200525.1). Taxonomy (NCBI): domain Eukaryota; kingdom Viridiplantae; phylum Streptophyta; class Magnoliopsida; order Ericales; family Theaceae; genus Camellia; species Camellia lanceoleosa. The sequence continues at coordinate 65,845,648 of CM045759.1, read as the reverse complement.
ACTTCAGAATATATGTCGAAACAAAGCTCTGATCTTTCACTAATTCCTCCTCTGCAGCCTTGGCAGTATGGCAAATGTTGATGTAGAAGTCGATAGTAGCTGCTGTCTGAAATAGATGACTTGAGATAGTTATACTATATTGCTCAACAACTTTACAGCACTGTAGGAAGCCATTTCTTATTATAGGCCTTTGTAAAGCTTCGAAAGGAATCCTTGAAAAAGATATCAGCAATTCCAGACAATTGTCTAAATCCATTAGAGGTGCAGAAGGCTTCTTACGGGAGGAAGATGAGCTCTCAAGGATTTTTAACAAAGAGTCAGCCAAAACTAACGGCTCGACCTCATCATTAGTTGTTGGAGAGGTAGAGGGTATGTCGAAGAGACTGGCTAGTCTTGCTTCGAAGACATCTACTCCGTCCATGGACATAAGGGGTGCAGAAAGAGTGGCAGTGGGGGACACAGAGGACTGCATAGGGATAAGAGAAATGGATGGAGCATCCTCAGCAGTCTCTATGGTCCTAGCCACCAATACATCAAGAGAAGAAGGGCTGGAAGTAGGTAAAAGTGATAAACCATGGGTCGGAGAGCTACCGGCACCCTCTTTAGGGGAATCAGCTATCATCAAAGATGGAGCAACAGTTGGAACTTCCTTAGGGGGAGGGAAAAGAGCAAGGCTCGGAAAAGAATTGAATGGAGGTGTTCAAAAGATTAAAGGGGAGTTTAATGCAGATGATAAATGACAGTTGCATTGTTGGAAACCATGCACGTTCTAAGACGTGGGAAAAGACTTTGATCCACCAATATCACCAAATATTGGGTATATTAGTGCGGGGGGTAATGTTGGCTACATATTTTGTACAAGCCAATTACAATTTGACGCGTGGCGAAATAAGGGTAATATAGGAAGACTATTCAGGTCCTTGATCCTGATCGTACACGTGATAGTTAGTATTGGTTATTAAAAGATCTGAGTAGCAGCGAATCAACAAAGGGATACAAAGTGACGTGGCTTCAACGGTTACTCGCATTTCAGATTCAAATTTAGGGGGAAAGCTTAACTGCAAGTAATGGCGTAATGGAGCTAATATTAGGGCAACATGATTGATGATCATGGAGGAGCAGTTCCACAGTTGGAAGTGTAATTCGATGGTCACCATTGAGCAGTATAAATAGTAGAGAAGGCCCCAGAAAAAGCCCATAGACTCAGATCCAAAAAACCAGTTCTTTATATTTATTTTCCTTTTCAGTTTTACATTTACAGTCTTACATTTACAGTTCTTTACGTTACTGTACTTTAAAATTCTTGCACTGTACTTCGTTTCATAGGAGTAGTTCCAAGTAGATTTGTTGTAAACCTCTACGAGGCTGAGTTTGGATTATTGTAAGTCTTTTCATCTTAATGAAATACTTCGATTGTTCTTCAATTCATCATTATCTGTTTAATTCTCCTGAGTCAAGCCACCAATAAAAATTCTCTTCATTGAGGCTGAAAGAACTAAAACACAATCGTCTGATAATTGATTGGCAATGAATTTTCTGTGAGGACTAATTGATCCTTGCTGGCACGCTCGCAATTACCAAAATAACCTTCGAAAGCCAAAAAACCAACAGAATTATCAAAAAAAACTAAAGACAAGCTAGACAAGCCATCATAGGCCTCACAGGAGCCTGCTGTGAACCCATCTCCTCAAGTTTGGTACTCACCAAAAAAAAATAACAAGTCTGGAATTGATCGGTTTTAAAGCTTCGCTCCTAGGGGTTTCTATTAATACACTGTCATTTTGATATAAACAAGAGATAAATTATCCTGCAAAAATATTGAAAATTTGGACACAAATAATAATATGATATTTAATGTAAATGTGCAACAATATATCCTGTAAAAAACTATGAAGGAAAAATAACAATTCATTGTGAATTTAAAACCAAAAAATTCAAATCAGTGACAAAAGTTATGAACCTGAATTATTTAAGTAAACTTTATCAACTTATAATTAATTTTGAAAGATAGAACTGAGGTCTAATTTCCCCAACTATAATTTAGAGTAGTACTTTTAAACAAGTACCTAGAAAAGTACCAACCAAGAAAACTAAATATATAAAATTCCATCATTTAAAAGAGAAACAACTTTAATGTTATCATATGCTTATTTTTGTATGATTAATTAACAAGATTTAAAATAATTATACATTTTGCATAGCTCAACAGCCAAGATTCTCATTTTATTTAATTAATTATTTTTTATTTTCATTTATCTTCAAATGAGATTTTCCATTTACTCGGTAAAACTTAATTTTTTGTAAAATGATTTGATCAAAAGTGAGGAATTTTGTCTCCATATTAGAAATCAAAAATAAAATAAAACAAAACAGAAATTTTCGCATCTTTGATCATGCCATTTTACAAACATAAATTTAAAGTAGAAGTAACTAGTTGAAGGAAATATGAAATTTAGCTATTAAAAAAGTACATGGCATGATCAGTAAGCTAGTTTTGCATTTTTTTTAAAAAAGTTAAAAAGTCACTATCTTATATAAGTCACATCATCTTATTTAAATCACATCATCTCTCTATTACATTACTTCAAACTCAACTCATATTTTATAAAAATTTAAAAAGTATACTTATTTAGAACATTCCAAATAACTCCAAGACTCTAATACTAGCAAGGCATGTGAGTACTTCCTCCCAATGACTTTTTGTTGGTATTGAATTAAAAAAAAGAGAAGCAATTTGAAAAGCTAGCTAAAAAATAATTTTTAATTTTTTAATTCATTTTAAATTATATTACCTCTTATATTTTTTACACAAAAAAATTAAAAAAATCAAAAAATTAACTTTTAACAAACTTTTCAAATCAGCCAGAATCATTACACAACCATCCCACAGATCACGAGTCTACTTGCATTATTATTAGTCCCCACGCCTCTCTCTCTCTCACACGTGTTTCATATACGGTATGTTAGGGTGCAGCTTACATCGGCATAAGTGAGTACAACCTGAATTTTTTTAGAACTTATGTTATATAATTTTAAAACATCTGATTAGGGCTTGAATTAAACTTTGTCAGTTCACATAAATTCAAAAAAAAGTCTCTTTAGCTATTTCTGAATCTTTGTAGCCTTTTGGCTATACCCATCTAAAAAAAAAAATTAAGAATTTCTCACAAAACGAACTACCCAAAATAAATTACATATTATTATGTTTAGAGTTTATATATATAGGGATTCTCACAAACTAATTTTTCTTATTATGTTTCATGTTTATATTATATAATTATTTTTTGAGATATTTTGCTTTTTTTTACTTTCAAAATGCAAACATATTCAGTGTGTTTTGTTTGAGTTTTTTGAATTAAATTTTTTAAAAACTCAATTTTTTTATTTTTAGTGAATATTTTTTAAATTTTAAAATTTTTTTTTTTACTTTTTTAGATGCACATTACTTAGATGTATCTAAAAAATAAAAAATTTGTAAAAAAATATTTTAAAATTTTAATAAATACATAAAAATGCAAAAAATATACTAAATTCTCATATTATTTTTTGTATTTTTTATATTTGGTGAATTTTTAAAAGATTTTTTCACAAATTTTTTGCTTTTTAAGTATATTTATGTTATGTATGTCTAAAAAGTAAAAAAAAAAAATTTGCTTAAAATATTTAAAAAATTCAATAAAAATAAAAAAATACGAAAAATAAGAAAGTAAAATTTTCTAAAAAATATTTTTGAAAAAACACAACCAAACAAGCTGATTAGTTTTGAACAATGGATGATAATTTTTTTATGTTTGAAATTAGGCAACCAGAATCAATCCTAAATTTTGAGTAAAACTAGGGCATGGGATTGGACAAGAAGTTTGGACACAAGTCAGGCTCCAACTAAAACTTGGACAAATCTCTCTACTCTTCACGCTGAACAAATCTTAAGCCCACCTAAGTTGTAACCTACCATAAACACATATATATATATATACCCTAACACACGTATACATCAATATACCTCGGCAAAAAAGTCAACTTCAGAAGAAAAATACACAAAACCCACCTATCCTTCCAAGTTCAAGGCCACGTCATCATCATGATGTACTTTTTGTACCCATTACAATCTCTCAATCTTTACATACCCACACCTTGTAGAAATTATACCAAGCAGAAACACACACTCACACTCAAGGAGATATAATATTTAACGTGGTTTGGCCTCAATGTCTACGTCCACGGGAGAATAGCCGGTTATCACTATAACAATGGAGATATTACAGAAAGATTACAATAGAGGAGGAGCTCACACTCTCCTCTGTCACCCACTCACCCGTCTCCCTCGCTTACACCGAGAGAGACGGTCTCTCCGCCTCACATCTCTCACTCTCTTTCGCTTGCTCTGTTTCTCTCTCAATTAAACTCTGCTCCCTCTTCCTCTATTTATACACTGGGAATGGTAGAGAGCTGGCTGGCCTGCACATGGCCAGCTCCTTCTCCACATGCTGCAGCTCATTCTTCATGCGTTGGCTTCACATGGAGCATATGGAAAAAGATTACCATCACATGGGGTGATGATATCCAACAAATCAAATGTTTGGAAAAGAGAATTTTGAAATACATCTTCAAGTAAAACCAATTTTTTTTCTCTATTGGATCGATGTCGATTCGCCGTGACTTGCAATTTGCTTCCCTCCACTACCATCTTCTTCTCCTATGAAAATCCAAATCTAATAAATTTAAAAAATAGATGAATAAATAGACAGAGTGTAAAGTAAAGAAATTATTCGTTTCTTGGAAGGGAGGAACAAAGTGCCCAATTTAGATTTGGATAAAAAGTGTTTCAAAGTATCGGGAAATGAGAGTTTCAGAGTAAAAAGGAAAAGAAAAGAACAGAAAAGAAAAACAGGGGCAGGGAGATGAAAATATGGTTTTGATAAAAAATTTGACAAAGTGAATGAAATGGGAGATCCAAATTCAGTTAAATTAAGAAATCAAAACTAAAAAAAGAAAACAGCTCACATTTCGAGGATTCGAAGGGGGTTTCATGGAGTGAAGTGTTTTGCAAACTCTGTTATTCATCTTTCACGTTCCTGAAACATACCCAATAACACGAAGCAAAAACAAAAATCAAATTTGAGTTGAAAATAAAAGCTGGGTAGTGAAAAGCGATTTTGGAAATAAAAAATTACTCAAGTTTTTCATTCCAGAAAGAGAGAAAGAGTGGGAAAGTTGAAAGCGAAGGAAGGGAGAGGCAGAGAAACAGATATGAGCAATGCACTTGGATGAGAAACCTACGACAGTAGATAGGTAAAAGGGTCTCCAGCAGGGAGGGCGTATGTGTGTGTGTGTGTGTGTGTGTGTATGTGAGGACAAAAGAGCGCAGAAGAAAACGACGTCACCTAAAGCCGACCGTGGCAGATGAAGGAGGAGGAGAAGCGTCAGCCTAGCGGGAAATTATAGAATATTCCCAGTATCACATGTCCGTAACTATATTTGTTTATAGGGAGAGGTTTCTCCCCAATTGGACTGTGCTTTTGTGGCTTCTGTGCGCCCATTTTATAAACTACCAGTTTCGTTTTGTAGCTCGAATATCTCTTGGCTGAGTGGCTCGATTCTCCAAAACGACGTCGTTTTGGATAGTGTATTTTTTTTTTTCTTTTCTATACAGATGAAGAAGAAGAAGAACAAGCAGAAGGAGGAAGAGAAAGAGAGAAGGAGTTGTGTTAGAGAGAGAGATCATCATCATCATCAACAACATATTATCATCATCATCAACAACAACAAACAACACATATCATCTTGGCATCAACAACATATCATCATCAATAACAAAAAACGCCACATTCTCTTTTTTTTTAAGATCAAAAATCAAACCCAAAAATCCAAAAGTTAAACCCAAAAATTAGAGAGATTCAAACCCAAAAATCAAAATCAACACGTCATCATCATCATCATCAACACATCATCATCATCATTATACACAAATCTGTATCCAAAACGATGGCGGCGTTGGTGATAGTGGCGCCGGTGATGGGTGCTCCTCTCTCTCTCTCTCTCTCTCTTTTCTTTCTCTTCTTCTCTTTTCTCTTTCTTCTTCCCTCTATTTCAACGATATAAAAGGAAAAGAAAGGAAGGAAAAAAAAAACTCAAAACGACGTCGTTTTGAGGATTCGAGTCACTCGAGCCAACTTTTTTTCGAGCTACGAAGGATTATTCTAAACAATTAAAATTATCAAGGTGGTTTATAGAATAATCCTTCGTAGCTCGGAAAAAAGTTGGCTTGAGTGGCTCGAATCCTCAAAACGACGTTGTATTGTGTATTTTTTTTCTTTTTGTTCTTTCTTTCTTTCCCTCTTATATCGTTGAAACAGAGGGAGGAAGAGGGAGAAAAGAGAAGAAAAGAAAGATGAAGAGAGAGAGAGAGAGAGAGAGAGAGAGAAGAGGGAGGGGGAAGAGAGAGGAGCACCAATCACCATCACCAGTGCCGCTATCACTGACGCCATCACCGGCGCCGCCATCGTGTTGGGTACAGATCTGTGTATAATGATGATGATGATGATGTGTTGATTTTGATTTTTGATTTTGGGGTTTGAATCTCTATGATTTTTTGGTTTAATTTTTGGATTTTTGGGTTTGATTTTCGATCTTCAAAAAGACAGAGGATGTGGTGTTGTTTGTTGTTGATGCCAAGATGATGTGGTGTTGTTTATTGTTGTTGTTGATGATGATATGTTGTTAATGATGATGATAATATGTCTCTCTCCCACAGCTCCCTCTTCTCTCTTCCTCCTCCTTCTTTTTCATCTGCAGTGAGAAAAGGAAAAAATAAAATAAAATAAAATAAAAACTGTCCAAAACGACGTCGTTTTGGGCAGTCGAGCCACTCGGGCCAAGAGAAATTCGAGTTACAAAACGGAACTGAATTGTTTAATAGGTAAGGATAATATTTTTTAATAAAAAATAGATTAATTAAATATCGATAATTACTTAATCAGATTATATTTATGTTAATCATTTATTTTTAAAATTATATTTACCGTTAATATAAATGTAATTTGATTAAGTGGTTATCGATATCTGATCAATGTGATTTTATCAGAGATGAAATACTCAACGAGTCTTATAATTAAATCGAATTATCAATGTGGGCTATATTGTGGGCCTACAGAGGTCTAACAGCACCATCCAATTTGATTTGGACTAGAGAAAGACTTCTTATTTGCTTTTAATATAAATCATTTGTCTATTTTTGTTAAGTAAAATAAATGAAAATTTTAATATTTTAGTCATTAAACTCAATGAAAAGAATATTTTAGACGTTATATATATATATATACCTACATTGAATTTAATTACAACATACACTCTCTGTAGTTTGCTTAAAATACAAATTATTCTTTGTGATTTTAGAAATTAGATTCCACTCCTTCAAGATTTTAATCAGATAATCAATGACCATTTTATTAAGAATTCATCAAGTCAGTTAGTAATTTTTAATGATAGTAGAAATATTTTTAATTAACCATTCACATAATTTTATTTTTATATAAAAGAGTAGTTAAAAAAAAATTATTTTTTCTGTTAATTTTGTTAAGTAAATTTTTTTGACAATGAGGTATTTATAATTTTCAGAATCATAGGAGGTTATCCGTATTTTAAACATATTTCAAAGAGTGTATTTGAATTGTTCATATTATAAAATTTGTTGAGTATATTATTTATTAAAAAAATAAAATTAATTAGACATCCGTAATCAAATCTTAATTGTTTTTTTTTTTTAAATTAATAAGATCATGTTACCTATTTATTTTTTTAAAAAAATAATCCAATCAATTTAATATTTTACATGAATGATATATTTGATAAATTTTACAATATAAACAGTTTGAATTATCAAAAAAAAACTCAAGACAAGCCACCATAGGCCTCACAGGAGCCTGCTGTGAACCCATCTCCTTAAGTTTGGTACTCACCAAAAAAAATAACAAATCTGTAATTGATCAGTTTTAAAGCTTCGCTCCTAGGGGTTTCTATTAATACACTGTCATTTTGGTATAACAAGAGATAAATTATCCTGCAAAAATATTGAAAATTTGGACAGAAATAATAATATGATATTTAATGTAAATGTGCAACAATATATCCCGTAAAAAACTATGAAGGAAAAATAACAATTCATTGTGAATTTAGAACCAAAAAATTCAAATCAGTGACAAAATTTATGAACCTGAATTATTAAAGTAAACTTTATCAACTTATAATTAATTTTGAAAGATAGAACTGAGGTCTAATTTCCCCAACTACAATAGAGTAGTACTTTTAAACAAGTACCTAGAAAAGTACCAACCAAGAAAGCTAAATATATAAAATTCCATCATTTAAAAGAGAAACAACTTTAATGTTATCATATGTTTATTTTTGTATGATTAATTAACAAGATTTAAAATAATTATACATTTTGCATAGCTCAACAGCCAAGATTCTCATTTATTTAATTAATTATTTTTTATTTTCATTTATCTTCAAATGAGATTTTCCTTTTACTCGGTAAAACTTAATTTTTTGTAAAATGATTTGATCAAAAGTGAGGAAATTTCGTCTCCATATTAGAAATAAAAAATAAAATAAAACAAAACAGAAATTTCCCATGTCATTTTACAAACATAAATTTAAAGTAGAAGTAACTAGTTGAAGGAAATATGAAATTTAGCTATTACAAAAGTACATGGCATGATCAGTAAGCTAAGATTTTAATACTAGCAAGGCGTGTGAGTACTTCCTCCCAATGACTTTTTGTTGGTATTGTATTAAAAAAAAAAAGAGAAGCAACTTGAAAAGCTACCTAAAAATTAATTTTTAATCATATTACCTCTCACATTTTTTACACAAAACGAACTACCCAAAATAAATTACATATTATTATGTTTAGAGTTTATATATATAGGGATTCTCACAAACTAATTTTTCTTATTATGTTTCATGTTATATTATATAATTATTTTTTGAGATATTTTGCTTTTTTTTTTTACTTTCATAATGTAAACATATTAGTTTTGAACAATGGATGATAATTTTTTTATGTTTGAAATTAGGCAACCAGAGTCAATCCTAAATTTTGAGTAGAACTAGGGCATGGGATTGGACAAGAAGTTTGGACACAAGTCAGGCTCCAACTAAAACTTGGACAAATCTCTCTACACTTATGCTGAACAAATCTTAAGCCCACCTAAGTTGTAACCTACCATAAACACACATATATATACCCTAACGCACATATACATCAATATACCTCAGCAAAAAAGTCAACTTCAGAAGAAAAATAAACAAAACCTACCTATCCTTCCAAGTTCAAGGCCACGTCATCATCATGATGTACTTTTTGTACCCATTACAATCTCTCAATCTTTACATGTCAATATCACTGTTAGGCACAAGATGTCCAGTGCGGTAAGACCCCAGTTCAAGGACCAGTCACTATCCCTATTTGATGATCCAATGGAGGGTTATAAGAATTGGACCACCTTCTGGTGAGGAAATCATAACACCCTCTGTCCTTCAGTTCCCTTGAATCTTGGAATAGGATAAAAGAAAATGGCCCGGATCAAATATTATTCACTACCGTCCGTGGTAATATCACAAATGCTTCACAGCCATCCATATTTTTGTGGCATTGCCACTGACAACAGTGAATAACTGGTCCGCGGCCCACAACACAAAGTGTAAAGACAACCAATACAAAACGATGAAACTTTGTATTATGTGGAAGGGTTGGTTACCCATTAGGTCAATTTTGAGCTGAAATTTGGCATATTGCCAGCTCAATCTGGTCCCGAAAATCCCAATCCTTGTGATGAGATGAGTGATTTTACCTTCCCTGATTGCTCGGCTACACCGGCAGCTGGTCTATTATGTCAACATCACTTCACGGAATCGAGTCTCCCTTGTCTTCTTCACCTGTCCTCTCATTTTCAACTTCTTCCAGTAACACAGCAATCTATATCACTATCAGCAATTATAAGAACAAAGATTTGAGGTTTCTGACAATCTTTGTTAAGAAAATGTCTTCTAAAGCACCCAAGGGTATTGAGAAGTTATTCTTTTTTGCTCCTGAAGGCAATGCCCCCAATGGCCCAGGAGCCATATGATCACGATTCACGTGTGCCCCGCGTGATCGTGTGGCTCATTATGCATGCACCATAAATTGGCGAATTCCGTCATGCAAATGGTGGAGTGGATGCCAGTGTTTAGACTAAGAGCCATTGTTATTCAGAAAGTGGGTTAAAATCAATGTATTAGAAACTCAAAAACAACTTACTTGGAAGAAGCTCCATGCATGGTGATCTGAAAAAAACAATCCTGTGATTCTATTGACCTTAAACATTACCTTGAAAATGCTATGCCCAGGTATTCCTAAATGAATTCTCCCGAATATTAGATATATATAAAACACAAATATTACCACCAAAAAACGAGTATCTAACAAATTTGCTCCTTCGTTGCAATCAATACATTCTTATAATTCAAATCCGAACAGGTTTACTACAAATTTGCTAGTGAATGAATGGATTCAGGACTGAATTTTGTCTCCTACCAAGGTTCCCTCAATAGATTTCTTGCTTTGCACAAGGAATATAACATCTCCCAGGTTTGGAACTAAAACTAGAGGTACAAGTAGCTAGTGATGCGCCTAAAACTGGGCCTCGGGATACCAGATAGTAAGAAAAATGTTCATGATAACTATTGCTTATTTGTAATTTGTGCATTACATGTGACAAGAGGCTTCACGTAGTACAGTTGCTCAAGGAAATAGGTCACTCGCCACATCCATGTATAAAACTAGAGGTTTCATATACAATGGATCTCCAGATACGATATAAATCAGAGGACTAAAATGATAACCTCTACATACGCTCTGAATGGGAAGATTATAAGCACATAAGTTCAGTTCAGCGAAAATCCCACCACCCACCACTAGCTCCCCTGCTAGTCACTTCACAAACTTACTCAATCCTCCTCTCATTTTGCTTCCTCACACTACAAGAATTTGAGAGCCTAAAGGGGAATTAAATTTGATCGCAAGAACTAGCTACCATATTGCTTTAAAGAAAGTTGGCAATAGCTAGGTTGGGTCAAGGTCATTGTGGGGTTGAAATGGGCAGTGGTAATGATTTTAAGATACCTAATTTCGGCCCTGAAAACCAGGTTGACAGTGATCACACTGATTAATTTACAGCAGAAATCTTCTGGTTGGTAAGCCATACCAATTCTAACAGGTTTGAGTTGACATACCACATGACCCTAAGAAACAGTTGACGTTAAATCAACATGACCCTAAAATTCCCAAGAACGCTGGTTGTCTACCCCTCTATCCAATAGCCATCACCACAAATTAATTATGTAGATCTTTTATACAAAACAATCGTAACTAATGCAAAACGCTTCTGCTTCTGGGAGAGGTAGTATGCATAACTTACCCTAAAAAGAAAAAAGAAAAAAAAGGGCAGTATGCATAGGTCATGACCTAAGCGCAATGGCAAGTGCCATCTGCCCACCCCTAGCATTGTGGCTCAAGTTTGAGTCGGGAATCAGTGCAGTGCTGAAACTGAAAAATAATGGTCTGATCAAGCAATCTTCAAGTCTGAACTGGACAAACTAACTGAATTCTTGAAGTGAAATTATTATTATTTTTTGGGGAAGTTTCAGTTCCAAAATTCTGCTCTTACCAGCAGAAAATAGTAAGAAAATGGTGGGGGATGTAAATCAAATCAAATCACACCCCCCCCCCCCCCCCCCCAAAAAAAAAAAAAGAAAAAAAAAAAAGCATAAAAGCAATCGGTTGAAAAAGAATAATAATACCATATCACAAATAAAACGGGAAAAAAAAAAAACAACAAAAAAAAATAAAAACAGATAAGTGACTGTTTAAATAAAATATTTCCTTTTCCATTTTTTTTCCTTATATGATTGAGAAAACTTTAAAACTGCATGTAAAAACGACTTGAAGCTGCATGTAACATACATAATTTTCCAAGTATTTTATCATTAACCCTCCAGATGAGAACTTACAGAGTTTGGTTGAGGTTTTGTCAAAAGGGTTTGTGGACCCCTTACAAAGAAGCTATCAGAATGGCTTTCTGTAGCACTAGAGGTCATGGTAGAGACCTCCTTTGACCTACCCATTAAATGAAGTCCAAAAAGATGGTTACCCCAGATATCATACCTAAATTGATCCTCAAGCCCCGTCGCTTCTTCTAAATTAACTGTTTTCTGGTTGTAAAGTTTGGATCCAGGAGCCCGGGCATGTGGAGCAATTGTAGAAGTCGAAGGCCTACCAGTGCAAGGGAAGGTTGCAGAAGGCAACAAAACAGATTTTCCGGGCATCTTTCTTGGTGCAGAGGGCTTCTCTTGGGTAAAGAAAAAACAACTTTTATTGGAATACTTGACAGAAACCTTAGGCTCCAACATGTTTGCCTTTGATGCAGGTTCTACACCTGAACTCTTCCCACAGGGTTGCTCAACCACTTGCCCAAACTGATTACTAGACTCAACTGATTGACCTGCCTCATAAGACTCTGGCCACAACCGTTTAGGTGTAAAAGATGTGACTGGGGACAAGGGTGATGAAGGTGTAGAATTACCACTTTGACTGCTTGCAACGTCAAATATTCCAGATAATCCTGTTCCCGAACACTTTTTCTTCCTTTTCCTTCTACCCTTCTCTTTTCCAATTCTAACTGTGAGTTTACCGTCTTTTGATGCTTCCCGAACATCAGAGTTCTCAACTGTGCTAGACTCTTGCAGGATACAAGATCCAAATGCCATTTCCTCTTGAGTTTGTTTCTGATTTTCAACAGTTGGATTAAGATGCTGAGCAGTTATCCCCTGTTTTGAAGCAACAACTTCACCATCAGGATATCTATTGACAGATTCAAGCATTGAGGTTTCCTCTTCTCCAACTGACCTTAACAAGCCATTCATTTTAGAGGATATGGAAAACTTATTACCATTCTTTGCGTTGAAATGCATACAAGAAGATTTCCCTACACGCCCAACAGTGGCAATGGAGCTTTTCCCACTCTTGAACAAGTAATCCAAGTAGCCTAAGCCCATCAATTGGGGGAGGATGCAAAAAAGTATAAGAAACATCACAAAAGCAGCAAGAAGGATCGCAAAGAAGATTCTATGCACTTGCATCCGAAACATTGATTTCTTACACAAATTGAGCATGTTTAGAGGGAGACTTGCTTTCATAGGGATCACAACAATACCAGTAGCCAAGGCCAGTTCAAGATCTCTCTGTACCATGACTGTAGAAAAATCTGCCTGATATGATATCAGAAGCTTTGTGGACTCACCAGGTTCAAGAGCAAAACCTTTGCAAGTATGCACAACAAACCCGTCTAACTCACATTCTGTCCCAGAAATCTCAATTCTCCTGACCTCCAGTGGCAGGTCCCCCGTGTTCTTTGCATACAGCTCTTTCGACAATGGCTTGGAACAGGCATGAGTGGTTTCTTCCTTGTGATGGGACATTTCAGGAGGAGACAAATTTAGAGGGCTTGGCAAGTTGAACTTAAATTCTAAACTTGGAATAGGCTTAGACCCTTCAAACAAATCCAAAGAAACTGACCCACCATATCCCCGCAAAGATAACCACTCCACACCAGAAAGATTGTTCCTTATCAAAGCAGAACTTCTCCACCCACATCGATTCGAAGGGTGAAAAATTATTGGCCCAAAAGATGCTGTGCTGTAAGGATGGACATAAGCCTCCGTTAGTGCTTTCTCTGATATTGAGAACCCATACCTTGTTGGTGATGTATTTTCACTAAGAACCAAAACACTGGATAGAGAGGGCTGTAAAAGCCCATCTGGGGCCCGCACTCATCGATAATTTCACCTGCATTCAGGATCAGCTGCATTACAACTGGTTGTTCGCTTGGGTTTTTTACAGTGATCCACTCAGAGTGATGAGTTCCAATCTGAACCATCGGAAACACAACCCCGTGATTGTCAAGCACAGACATGCTGCTGGCAGTACCTTGAGATTTCCAGTTTCCTAGTACCAATTCATCTGGTTCTGCTGCCTTCATTTCCTTAAATTTAAGTGCACACAAGCATAAATGATTAGGAATGGAAAAACTGAAATTAAATTACAATGCTCATCTTATTAAAGTTTGCTCTGTGCTACATATATGTTTCACTAAAACACAGTTATGCAAGTTTATTCAATGGAGGGAGGCAACCAAGAAGTAAAAACTAAGTTATATTAAAGTTATAGTACCTGATGCCAGTTTGTGTCATACACAGTAGAGAAAAAAATTCACAAATGAGAAGACCTAACTAATTTCACCTGTTCTATGATTAGTCTTATTGTTATGCAGCCATTCTCAAAGATATTTGTCATGCTAGGAAGACAGCCATACAACTTTTTGTCAAATCTTTCAAAACTTCTTTTTTTCATTTGGTAATTAAGCATTCTAAACATGATTTGGATGAATGATTCCCAAAATACGACTTTTTTTACACAGTTTGATTTGTGATTTCTTCATTTTACAGCCTTTTAGTAAAGTTCAAATTACATACAATCAAGTGCGAGCTTTACAGCTTAGACAATGTCCAACGCACAAGGGGCATAATGGATGGCCTTTCGCAAACAGGGATTTTTCAACCATAGCATTAATCTTCCTCCTGGTGATTTCACATTCGAGAATAAAAAGAAGAAACCTTAAGAATTATGTGGCCGTTTAAGAAATGTTGAGCACCTATTTATTACTATCATTGCAACTCATAGGAGCAGAATAAAGAGCACGGATACTGACACAGACAAGGGATACCTTGATCAATGACGGTGAAATCCTTGCCATTGTACTAACTAAAGGAAAATGGATCAGAATGAGCATACCTTGATCAATGATGGTGACTGCACGCCGCTGCGTAAAGATCCTGTTCTTGCATTGGCATTTTCTGCATTTCCAGACTGTCGTTCATACTCAAGATAGGAATCTAATTTTGAACAAATACTGACTATATCCTTGCAGGGCATCTCAATCTGAGGATTACTTGAGTCATTTGTCAGTATCACTAATTTACAATTCCAGTTTATATCCGGACTTTCAGATGGATAGTCATGTAACCCAATGGGCAAGGGAATATAACTAACCACAGCTACATGTGTGTCGGTGCCAGGAAAAAGTATTAAGCCTTCCTTGTATTTAATCTGGAAAAGCTTTGTGCTTTCTCCAATTAAACTAACCTTAACAACATTCAAGAGATGAGGAGTGCCATTTCTCAGCAAGAGAGCAACAACAACAGTATCACTGGAATCGCATGGCAGTAGAGTCTCAAGCGATACTGAAACAGCATCTATAAGATCATTGGCTGATTCCCCACCTAGTTCTGCTTCAAGAGGAACCACAATTGTATCTGACTTATCTTGAGAAGGCCTAAGCAACTGCATACAAAACGCACCAGAAATTTTTCCTGCAGCGTAATATGTGAAGTCTATCTCTATAACAGCCTCAGTGCTACCAGGACCAATATCCCAATTTCTATAAGGCCCCATTGCCATTTGTGGTGAGCCAACTTGACCACTTTTGGCATGCAGCACACTATGCTCTTCAGAACCTTGAAAATTTTCTATTCTACAGATTGCCTTTGACAAATGTGAAGTATTCCCTATAGAAACTGATATCCACACAGTTACTTCCTCCACATAGAGTGTTTCATCAAAAGGATTAAACAAAGAAAATTTCTTAGTCCACCTTCCACTGGAGGAAACATCCAGGCCTGCTAAAGCCCGTAGCCCATAAGGGGACTCGACAGCAAAACCTTTAGCCTG
Source organism: Camellia lanceoleosa (assembly GCA_025200525.1). NCBI lineage: Eukaryota > Viridiplantae > Streptophyta > Magnoliopsida > Ericales > Theaceae > Camellia > Camellia lanceoleosa. Next base: position 65,829,822 of record CM045759.1, on the reverse strand, counting down.
GATCAAGAAACCACCGGAGCTTGTCTGCAAGATCAGATGAGCTGAGGACATACCTAACCATGTAGGTAAAAACACAAAACAAATTGAAGCAACTTCACCGGGTCCCAGAAACAACTCGCTAAAATTGCAAGGATAAAATTGTGTATTGGTACTGAAAGGTTTGTATATGCATAAAATGCTGTCGCTGTGTGTATTTGCCACAGTTAAAAAAGAAAATGAAGGAAAATATAAATATTTCTGTCCCCAGTCAAGTAGAGGAGGGCTTATTTCAACATTGGGTGACAGAGAACCATCCAAAAATCCCGATTTGATCATCTTCATCTCAGAGTTCTCGTTCAAGTTGGGACTTGGGCTCTTCTGATTACCAAAAGGTCCTCCACATGAAGAAACATAGTTTTGATTACCTTTACTTGTTTGAAGAGATGAGATGTCGTGGATTTCATCTTGGGAGTTCAAAGAACAAGAAACAGCCCGTTCACTTAATAACTTAAACATACCATAGTCCAATGACCAGCTTAAGTTATTTCTTGCTTGAGTTGATCCTTCAGGTAATGTAGCACCAGGCTGAACTGGAGACACCTCTAGAACAGTTGATTCAGGACTACATCCTTTACACAAAAAACCCGGCAATGTAGAAGGAAAGCAGAACAAATTCGAATTGCTACATACATTCTCAAGACTTAGGTGGCCCATTCCTGAAACACACCCTGAACTTACATCACGAACATATGCATCCTGAAACCCTGGATTATAATTATCTGTGCAGGACTCACACAAATCATATTCCACGGAACTCGGCATCCCATTTATGGAACACAGTCCACATGCAGCAATGCAGAAAAGGGTACATATCAGAATCACCAGAAAGTAAAATGGTCTGGCTTGGTGAAACAACACCCTGAATAAACCACCAAAACATATGATGTTAGATGCTATAATTTCCATTTACTAAACACATAACTTGAATGGCAAAAAAACTACTTGCAAGCAAAAAAAAAAAAAAAAAAACACTAAATAATATGTAACAAAACAATAAAATTTGAGCAAAAGTTTCAAAAAGAAACCATAGTATCGTGTTAAAGCACAAGTGAAATGAAAATATCAAAAACTGAAGGCATTATTTCAATAATGCCCACACAAAAAATTTGAAAAAAGAAAATTTCCACATTTTTTTTTTTTTTTGCAATTCAGCAGGTAATAGTTAGTCAATCAATTTTTCCATAATTTTGAATATGGGTTAGTCTGTTAATTACTTCTACTTAATGTTTTTTGGGACAATTATTACTCTTTACTTAATGTTTTTTGCGTTTTATTCATAGATTCCTATATATGTAGAAATGGGAACTAACATGGCCATTAATAGCTATAACCAAAAATTAACAAACAGTCATAAATAAACAATAAAAGCTCCAAAACGAAAGAAAAACTAATAATAATAGCAAACTCAGTAAAAGTTCCTGTAACAGAGACTTTCTTGAAGATACTGGGAAATCACCAAAACAATTCATTATCACCACAAAAACCACTCTGTATCTTACATAACTAACTGAAGAAGAAGAAGAAGAAGAAGAAGAAGAAGAAGAAGAAGAAGAAGAAGAAATACCCATTAACGCACAAGAAAGAAAAAGTTATAAATCGATCGTTAAAACTCGAAAAATGGTAACGAGAAAGAGTGAAATAATCGATGAAATAGGGAAAAAAAAAAACTGTAGAGAGAGAGAGAGAGAGAGACAAGGAGAATCGATGATCGGAAAGGTAGAAAAACTGGTGTTTGGAGAGAGAGAAAAGGAGGGAAAGGAAGAGAAAATATGGGAAGACGTGGAGAGAGTGTCGGAAGAGTTACCTTCGGTGGCAGGACATGGAGAGCTGTAGGTGAGCTCTGATCAATAGGGACTCCATCTCTGAGAATCGAAATAGAACATCTGGATTCTTCGTTGATAGTGGATTTTCTAGGGTTTTTTTGCTTTCGATTCAGGTCCAAATTCTTAGAACTCAAGCACAGACACACATTCATACACCTGATAAACAACGAATGAATGGCCTCGGAGAACGAACGGGAAAAAACGAGAGAAAATCAACCTTCCTCAAAAATTACCAAACTACCCCCACACATATATGTTTGTGTTTTTGTTTTTTTGTTTTTTTTTTTTTGGGAGTGTCACATAAAAGCCAATCCCAAATTCAACTAGGAGTTATTTCACATGGCTATGTTTAACTTTAATTTGAATTTGTTTTCTGAATTTTTTTTAAAATAAAAATTAGTTTGAAAATTAAATATTAAAAATTATTCTCACGCCAAAAAAGTTAAAATTATATGAGTGTTTTATTTTTATTTTTTTTATACCACATTAATTTTTAGATTTTCTTTTTTTTTTTGTAAATTTTTCAAAAAAATTAATTATAAAAATCAAATCAAATCGAATATTTCTCAAAAACAAAAAGACAAAACAAGCTTTTTATATTTTTCAAAATTATATTAATTGGGACATTACATAGACAACAATGCTAGGTAGCTCAAAATTTTATGGTTCAAATGGCTCAAATCACTTAAAACGACGTCGTTTTGACAAATTTGAGCCATTTGAACTACAAAATTTTGAGTTACCAAATATTTTCCTTACACACACACATTTGTCCCAAGAGCATTATATAATTTTTTATATTTGGTGATATCATTTCCTGTCCTTATGTATTAAACCTATTAAGCCTTCATTTAAAATAAGTTAAACGGAGTTTTTAGTCAAAATAGTCACAAAAAGATAAAATAAATTTTTTAATTTAATAAGATAAAATGTCACATCCAAATTATAACTATTTAATTTTTCTCTCACAAAAGTTTAAAAAGTCAAAAATTCTATCACAAATGAAACTTTTTTAATTTCAGACTAAAATAGTTAAAAAAATTAAAATGTCAAATAATCAAACCATATCCCAAACGAATCTAAGTGGTGTGCAAAAAAACCATCAATTGAACCAATTCAAATTGACCAAATTCGTTTGGGAAGTGGGTTGGCTTTTTAACTTTTTTGGTTTTTTGGTTATTTTAGCCTGGGCTAAAAAGCTTGGTTTGGGAAAGATTTTTTGACTTTTTTTGTGAGAGGAAAAATGCTTCGGACCCCCACTGGGGGTCGACCCCCCGTGAGGTGGCACGCCGTGATTGGGAAAAAAAACTATTTTATTTTATTTTTTTTTGAGTTTCAATCACTGATGGCGACTTGCCACCTGGGTCTGCAAAGATAGTTCTTGTGAGAGAATAGTGTAATGATTATGGGTTGAATGTGATGTTTTATTTGTTGTGATTAAAATAACGTATTTTATTTTTTGTAACTAAAATAGCCACAAACTATCTTCCCAAACGGTGCCTACTTGTCCCATTTTACAAAGTGAGTGGGTTGAGTTGGCTGCGTTTAATGGTAAAAATTGAAAAGTTAGTTGGTTGGAAAGTTTAATTTGTCAATTTAACTATAAATATATATAATCCGCTTATATATATATATACATATATATAAAATTATCTTGCACTAGTCCACACAATTTCTCCGCAATCCCATTTATCATTACAGTAATGATTGGTGGTCCGAAAATATGTGGCTCGAAACACCTAAAACGATGTCGTTTTTGGTGTAAAATGATTGAATTAGAAAGTGGAAAGTTTGTCTTATCTTTTATTATGTTCAAAGTTGTTGCCACCTATGTATTAGGAGGATATAACTAGTGTCCTGTGATTCAAGGCCAATAATATAAATTTTTAAAAAAAATCAGAATAATAGGTCGTGGACTTTACATATACAATCTATTATTTATCTCATAAATATGTTTTATTTTGGCTTATTTTAAAATTTTGATTAAAAGTCATATTTTAATTTAAATTTATTTTGAATCATATTATCTCTTAATTTTTTTTATATATTTTTTTAAAAAAATTAAAAAATTAACTTTAGATTTTTAACTTTTTAACTTGCTTTTCCAAATAAGCTTTGTACGTATATTTTATGTTCATAAGAAGTGGGGGTATATTGGGAATATAAAGATACAAACACTTGATCAAGTGCTTAAAGGCAATCATACAACAATTTTGTATTAACTTTTTACAAAAAAGTTGGTGGGTGATGGCCTAGCCTAGATGCCCTACAAAAGCAAAGTGGGTCCCATCCCATATGCAATGCTCCTCTGTTTTCTCTTTCACTACTATTTAATTTTTTTTAAAAAAATTTGTTTGATAAAATATTAAAAAAGGCATGAACTTTACATGCATAGTAAAATATTACATGTGATATTCACCTCAGTGATGTCTTTTAGATGTCCTTCCAAAATTGACTAATAGAGCTATGAATACCAATTCAAATTGACAACTATGTCTTTTGGTTCATTTTTAGTAGTGGATTTAACGAATAATTAATGGGAATTTGGTCAAAATTTCCCTTAATAAATTTTTAATGCATTAAGGATAGATATAAAAATAAATAAATAAAAAGTTCAACATATACCATTATTACTAAAATATTAAACTTTAAAATAATATAACATTTAATCTAGATGTCGATTTTTAATAAAATTAGTATTTTTAGAATTCTTTAATCAGGATCTATCAAATAAGATTCATATTGATTATAAAATTCTTAAAATAAAAAAAATATATTATTATCGAAATTGATATAAACAGTAACATATTACTTTCATTTACAGTGCCATATTACTTTGGCAATTTGTCTAAGAAAAAATTATATTTTATTGTGTCCTTACTCAATTATGTGCCTTCTTCTTAGCGAGTTTATGAAGTAAAATAAATTGGGTTATCTTTTTCACAAAACAATGGCTCAACAGAGGGATTTTGGCTAAATTTTTCATAGTTTTAAATTAATATTAATTATAATTTATTATAATATTTGATTATGAATAAAATAGTATTAATTTATGACCACTATTTAATTATGTCACAAAATAATGATAGGAACAATTCAATGTGACTATAATTAATAACTTATATTTATTTTTTTTAAATTGAACAACTAAAAATGAAAATGAGTTACACATGATGTACATGTTTTGAGTATGCATGTTAGAATTTTCCAAAAATATATATAGTTTTTGTTGCTAAAGAAAAGAACAAAAGGTGGCTCAAGTTGATAATTTTGTTAGTCATTATTTTTATAGTTACGCAACTCTCACACCAAATTGAGGCTGGCGGCTCAATTATTTTTGGAGCCTATGAGAAATCTTAAAAAGAGCCATTACCTTGTAGGGTTTTTTTAGGTGTGCAACCCACAAAAGGTGTAAGTGGGTTCATATTATGTGCCACTTACACAAAAAGTGTAAGTGTAAGGTGTAAGTGTATGTGTAAGGTGTAAGTGTAAGGTGTAAATGTAAGGTGTAAGGTGTAAGTGAGTTGCACACCATGTGCCACTTACACAAAAGATGTAAGGTGTAATGTATAAAAGGTGTAAGTATAAGGTGTAAGTGTAAAGAATAAGGTGTAAGGTGTAAGTTGCACACCATAACCAAACCCTACTTTGTAAGGTGCAAAATTATTAATTAAATTTTTATAATGAAAATTTTCAAACATAATTTTTCAATTGAAAAGTAATGTTAATCTTGTTGAAAGATATTTTTTTAATTGATAATATTAGGCTTCTAGCACATTTGATTATTTTGAAGGCCAAAACAAAAAAAATGGTCATTCACATAAAACATTATAGCAAATTTACTTTTTATTTATTTGATCCCGTACAAATGTAAATGAAATTTTTTTTATCAATCTTTATGTATTTATTTATTTATTTTAATTATAATTTGAGCATGTGAAACCTTATCAACTTTATTTTTAGGTTGGCAGAAATAATACACAATACAGAAAAAAATTAATTGTTGAAAAGTCCAAAGTAAGAAGGGTATTAGACATTAGGTCCAGTAGATATTTTTTATTGGTGAGACATCCACCTTTTATGAAATAGTTTGGTAAGAAATTCTTTTGTTATTAGAGAATGATATTTTATTTTCAATTTTACCTCTTAATTTATCTGTTGACTTTTTATCTATTTGAATATCAATTCAAATTATTTTCTATATGTTCAAATTTATATCTATCTGTTTAATTTTTTTGTCCATCGATTCAAAATTTTTAACTATCTATTTAAATATTTCTTTATCTATTAAATTTTTTTAGCCTATATGTTAATTTTTTTTATCTGTTGAATTTTTATAGCCTATTTTTTCTATCTATTCAAATTCACATCATTTTCAAACTTTTATCTCTTTTATATGTTCCTCTCTCCACTTCTTTTTCCTTTATCTGTTGAATTTTTACACCTCTCTATCTATTTAAATATAGAGCCAAACCAATACCTATCTATTACAATCCAAACCAAAGCCTATCTGTTCTAATTTTTTTTTCTTCTATTGATTCAAATATTTTTTCTTTCTCATCCCTATTTGTTCAACACAAAAACGAAAACAAAAATAAAAAAATTATTTGTTTCATCAACATCAACAACAACAACAAAAACAAAAACATCAACAAAAATTAAAAAATTAAAAAATGTCATCATCATACAATTAATCATCATCATTATCAGTATCTTCACACACACAGAAAGAAAGAGATCGATGCTTTGATGGTGTTAGATCGGCTAGGATTTATCCGATCTATACTATAGAGAAGAGAGTTAAGAGAGAGTGAAAGAGTTGAGAGAGATCTCCCCCGTATTCTCCTCCGTTGTCGTCAATAGCAACCTGTTCAAATCAAACCCCCTGACTACAGTCCGCTTGCCTTTCCTCCATGAGCTGGTAGACCTTGGCAAGGACCTCCAGTGAGTGTCGAGGAATGCCACCGCTCACAGCAGTGACGAGATCTCGGTTGGGTGGTCGGTGAGAAAAAATAGTAAGGAAAAGAGAGAAAAAGGGCGATGGTAAAGTGACGGTATGGAAGAGAAGAATAGCGGCGGTGAGGGAGAGAGAGAGACAGAGAGAGACGTTGGTTTTGAGAGGACAAGGGTCTTGATCTGGAAACAACCTTTACATATGCATGGGTAATTTGGTCATTGCGCAAATACATGTCCTTATAGATAAAGTAATTTAGCGCGTGGATCTTTGTATAATAGAAATTCAAAATTAGATTTATCACGCAAACACCCTATAGAAAATCATATATATATAATTAAGAATCTTAAAATTTTGGAGTCCTCAAATAAGGTCCTGTTATGGTGTGCAACCCTTTAAGTTTGCACACCATATGCAACCAATACAAAAAGTGTAAGTGTAAGGTATAAACATGAAACAGGACGGCAAACAGAAAAGGCATAAGTGTAAGGTGTAAGTTGCACACTTAAGAAAATTCCCCTCAAATATGAGACTTTAAGTAATTGTTTAACTTGTCTAGTAGATAGATCATCTCTAAATCATGTACTAAACCTTGTGTGGCTTAACAAAGAGTACGCTAAGAATTTTGGTATGGGATTGTAATATAATATGGGTCATGTTAGTGACTATTTTATTGGTTTAATTAACAAATTTTAAAATAATTGTAAGTTTTTATGATGTATATATATATATAATTACAGTTATTTTAAATTTATTAACAAATGCTTTCCCAACACTAATCAACAAAATCTATAACATTGGTCTTGTTACCACTTGGAGCAATTCAGTGAGATGCTATAATACTTTTTAGGAAAATGTTATATATAATTTTAATGAAAATAATCAATTTTTAAATGAGACTTTATAAAAGAGTTTGATATAAAATTTAAAAGGACGTTTGAGATTCACTTTTTAAATGAAATAATTTTAAAAGTTATTTGCAAGTCCCGCGTGTTTACAGTGTGAATTTTTTTTATACTTATACAAGTCTTTTTTGTGTGTCAAATTTTTATAAAAACAAATTTAATATAATTATTTTAAAGCTATACCAATTATTTATAATTTGTCCTTTGTTTGCAACATTAAGGGTGTGTTTGGTTTGATTTTGAGAGATAAATTTTCAAAAAAGATTTTGAGAAGAGAGTTTAAAAAAAAATTTAGTTTGCTTGGTTGTATATTTTGGAAATAATTTTGAAGTATGAGAGTTTGGCATGATTTAATGTTTTGTTGTAATTGAGTGGATGTGTGTGAGAGAAAAAATGATTGAGAAGAAGAGAATAGAGAAAAAATAATTAATTGATATGTAGGAGAGAAAAAGTGATTTAAAATTTTTTTTTTCTAAAATTACTAAACCAAACAAAATTTTTAAAAAAAATTTCTCAAAAGTAAACTAAATCAGGCCTAAGGCCTTGTTTGGAAATAGGCTTTTTAAGTGATTTTTTGATTTTTTGACTAAAATGTAATATAAAAAAAAACTAGTATGTTTGAGATGACTTTTTGACTTTTTATGAAAAGATGTGTAAAAAGTAGAGAGAAAATAAAATCTTTGACTTTTTAGTATAATTTGTTAACTTTTTGATTTTTTTAATAAATTTTTGACTTTTTAATTAAAAAAATCACTTGACAAAAAAGGTTTAAGATTTTGACAATCTCTACGAATTATTAAAGAAAGTTGCGCTTACAAAGGCATTATTACCATTTGCCACATAATTTGAAAAAAAATGAAACACAAGAAAACTCATTTTTGAAAAATGAAAACAAATTAATGTATAGAAATAAAAAAGAAATGGCAAAAACGTAAATTAAAAAAAAAGAACAAAAAAAAACGCCTCACCCACAAAAATAAGAAATAAAAAAATAAAAACATAATTTAGCATTTGTCATGTAATTTAAAAATAAATTAAACACATGAAAACTCATTTTTTAAAAATAAAAACAAATTAATGTATACCAATAAAAATGAAAATGACAAAAATGTAGATGCAAAAAAAAGAACAAAATATAGTATACAAAACCCAAAAAAAAAAAAAGGCAAAAACATAAATTTAAAAAGAAATAAAACCATCAAAAGACGCCTTATACGAAAACATAAATTTAAAAAAAAATGATAAAAAGACGCTTTATATCAAAAAAAAAAAAAGGGGGTAAAATAACACTGACGTGGAGCATTAACGGCAAGGAGTTGAAATGGGCAAATTACTTGAAGAGTAATTTGATAATTTAATAGGAAGACACCTTATAAAAAAGTCAAAAAAAAATTTTCAAATCAAATTTTTTAATCTTAAATTAAAATAATTAAAAAAAATCAAAAAAAGTAAAAAATTAACCCATGTACCAAACGGAGGCTTAAGGGGGTTATTATACGTGTGTCTTTACATTGAAAATGGTTGGACCACCTCTCAATCAGGCGAGGCAGGTGGTAAAAGGACATGTTTGACGTACAGCCAAGCATTTGGAATGTACGACCACGGCAATTTGCTGTGCGCGAGTCTAGCTGACTATACAAAGACAAATGGGTAAGGGTAGTATCTAATTCGGTACCATATCAATGATTTGAATTGATTATTATTAGATCAGATTATATTTTTATTAATAATTTTAAAAAAAAATTATACTGAATGTTAGTAAAAATTGATTTGATGAAGTGGTTATTTATATCTTATTAAAGTGATTTTTTATATGGATAAATTACTCGATGAATCTTATATATTGAACAATTTATATTATTGATATAAGTTTCATAATGTGCTCACGGAAACATCAGTACAGTCCAATCCATAATCAAACTAGACACAAGCAACACCCAAAACAAATAATTTAAAATTAATTTATTAAATTAATCTAATTTTGCACTTAAAATTAAATAAGTTAAGTTAAAATTAAAATAATATTATACAAATAAAATTTTGGATGAATTACACTAACAGTCCCTATAGTTTGAGACTTGTGTCATTTTGGTAATTGACTTTTTAATTGTGACACATTTGACCCTGAATTTTGAATCTTATTCCAAATAAGGACAATTGAATATATTATTGGATTTTTTAAGGGGCAAAATTGTCAATTTGATAGAATATAAATTAATTTGACAAAAATAAATGTTAAAAAATTATTTTTGAATTTTTAAAAATTATTTCTACCTACTAAAGATAAAATTATATAAAATTGATAAATCTTTTAGACATTTATTTTTTTTTTTACCAAATTAATTTTTATTATGTATTTGGATGATATCATGTAAAAATTAATTTTTAAAATTAATTATGTAATTTTTATTTATTTTTATCAATTTTACATAATTTTATTTTTGGTGAGTAGAAATAATTTTTTTAAATTTTAAAATATTTTTTTGACATTTATTTTTGTTAAATTAGTTTATATTTTATCAAATTGACTATTTTGCCCTTGAAATTAAGCAATGGTATGTTAATTGTCTTTATTTGGAACAAGATTCAAAATTCATGGTCAAATGTGTCACAATTGAAAAGTCAGGGACTAAAGTGACACAAGCCCTAAACTATAGGGACTGTTAGTGTAATTTGCCCTAAAATTTTTATACATAATGATGTTGTTGGCTTTTTTGGCTTTGGAAAGTAAATTGTATAATTTTAAGCGTGCCAGCAAGAATCAATAAGTCCTTTTAGAATTTATAATTGCCAATCAATTATCAGACGATTATGTTGAAGTTCTTTTAGTCTTAATGAAGAGGACTTTTACTAATGGCTTGTTTTAAAAGAAATTTATAAGAAATAACAAATATGGAACAATTTAGAAATTAAATTTCATTGAATGAATAAGAACTTACAATGAAATGACCCAGTCTTGAAAAGATTTACAGCAACGACTACTTGAGAACTACTCTTAGGAAATGAAGCGCAGCACAGGAATTGAAATGCTAAAAATGTAAAAAACTGGAAATATAAAACTGGAAAGAAAATATGAAATAAATGACTAGTTTCTAGATTTAAGTCCTCTTTCTGTTTAGCCTTTTCTGCTATTTATACTCTTTAGTAATAACCGTCGAAATACGCTTCCACAATCTCTGGTCATGGCTTTGCTCAACTAGCTCCCATTATGCCTCTGTTGCAGTTAGGATTCTTTTCTGAATTTGAATTTAAATTGTAGGTAACCATTAGGCTACGTCATCTCACGCATCTTGATTATTCCGATACCACGTAGATCCGATATTACCAATATGAACTGCCATGCGTCTGTTTTTTATTGAAGACTTGCATTAGTTCTCCAAATTGCCCTTTAGGTGCCATGTGTCACTTTGCAATTGGTTTTTACAAATTATACAGCCAACATCACCCTCTTACTAATATACTCAATACTTGGTAATATTAGTGGACTAGTGCACTCTATCTACGTCTTAGGACGTGCATGGACTCAGATATTCGAAGTGTAATCGTTTTTGAACAATGAAGCGTGAGCATCATTAAATCCTTGTACTTTGCACTTACATTCTCTCGAGTAGAGCGAAAAAGACTGGTACATCCCCAATGGCCAACCACACCTTCTCTTACATTGATCGAGCATACGATGAGTCTTTAGAAGATGATTACAAGTCTCAAAAGAACCTTAATGCATGTATTGGTTACACTTATCTGCCTCCATTTATACAAGTCATGGAAGCTTTTGCAAGTTAACAATCTTTAGATCAAGAATCTGCCAACTACAAACCTTTGGACTAAGCATCTGCAAAAATGGATCTTGGAAACTCCTCTTCTGCCCCACAACTCTCCGTATGGAATGAAGCCGCTTTTTCTTCCTTCAAGTCCACTAGTTGGGGAAATTGGTCAACACCTGCTGAACCCCAACTAAGGGAGCGGATTCATCATCGATTTGTTGAATTCGATGATCCCCTTTCCATGCCAATGGGGATAGTGCGGAAAACTCCTCATCCAGACAAAGCACAGGGATTTAATCCATCACTTTTGGCTAAGAAGGCAAAACTTTGCTCTTTTGACTGGCTCGAATTTGTGAATGACCTCCAGTTCCCCTCTTCTTTTCGGATAGACCCCTCTGCACCTCATCTCCCTCAGAATCCTCATTGGATAGAGGAATTGAAACTTACTTTCTTCGAGAGTCAGTTTTTCTTTTCTTACTAACTTCTAGTTCCTCCAACTGTATTTGAACGATAAAAAGCTCAGCTTCTGCTTGCTGCGTTTTCTCACTTGCCTTTCAATGTTCTTGGAGATGAGATTCCTCTTAAGAACTTCCAATGGGCCTGTGATGTTATGACTCGGGGTCATGTTCTCAACCCAATTGCCGAGCCAGAGCTTCGATTCTTTTCGGACCAACTCCCACTTCTTCTTCATTGGTACAAAATTTCCTTGGCCACCAACAACTCCTTAGACGAAATCAACGACCCCTTGGATGAAATCATGGCCAATCGAATTCAGACTCAGTATGAAGCAGAACCCCTTATTGAAGAATATGATGACTTCGAGAACAAGGGCTCAGCGTACTGGGATAATTTAGATATGGACGAAATGGAGCAAGGCTTCAAGGAGACAGAGTTCGAGATAAAGGCCAAATAGTTTTTCCACAAAATAAGAGCTTATCAACTAGAGTAAACTAAGTTAGATAGAGTGGAGGATAGAATAAAGAAAGAACACAAGTTCATAGAACACTGCTAGGTTAAATTTAATAAACTTGTTACTTTTTCTATTCATATTATTATGAAATTGAATTTGTAGCCAAGTAGGCTTTTCTAATGTAATTATTTATATATCAATAGAACTAGAGGTTTTCTTTCCCTCTTTTGCATGATCTGGTTTTTGTATTCCAATTACATGATCGATTGCATGGCGAATATGGCTTTATACCTTACTCTGTTTATGTAATTTGTGAATGACAACTTCGAAGCAACCAACTTACTTTGATGTCTGGTTTCAAATGTTGCGAATCATAAAATTCTTTATATGAGTAATGGTATTTATCTTAGGTTTTCATACTCCAATCATATGGTTAATATAATTTGTGTGAATAATAGTACCAATCTTGCTTCAAGGCCTGATTCAGGTATTTCAAAGCATGAAATTTCTGTTAAGAACGGCCCTATTTGCCTTCGAAGAATTTTATATAAGCAAAAGCATAAGATTAGTCCTTTGGCCTTTAGATTTTCTATAATGCTTAACCAAGAACTGGTTTCATAGCACTTATTTATCTTTGAAAGAATAGGCAAGAACCATATTCTAACTATAGGTTATTACGAAGATCCCTTCGAAGGAAACTTCCTTTGTTGGAAAGTTTCAAAGCACACTGTAACACCCTAAATATTTAATTAATACCACAGCCAATCATGATAATAATATTAATACTAGTGGGAGTGATAGTAAAATAAAATAATTAATTTTATGATGGTATGCAATAAAGTATAATTTAATTTATTATACAATTAACTAGGGTTAATGTAAGATGAAGGCAATATAATAAAATAACTAAGCTATAGTATTATGTAAATTAATTTGTCATTGTGGTTATCAAATGTATAATGAAGAGAATTATTTGGAACTAAGTTAATTACTAATAAATGTGAAGAGATTGGCATGTATAATTTCGGAGATTTGCAAAGATGTTAAGAGATTTGCAAATATATCGAGAGGTATGAATAGGAGCCATCTGTCCGCCTAGGATTAGGAGGGGGGAGGTGATTCATCACCATTAGGGCCAGTAGGTAGGTGAGTCACCACCTAATTGCATGTATAAATAGGGGATGGTGCTGTGAAGTAAAGTAGTGCTAACGGAAACAAAGAAAAAAAAAACAAACAAACAAAGAGAATCAGTACCAATAGGAAACAAGGGAAGGGCCGGAAGCTAGAGGGAATAGGAAGGAGTTAGTAAGACTCAATATTAAAGTGAGTTATATTATACCTTGAGTCACCATAATATATTTTACGTATGTTTTGACTTACCATAATTTATTTTATACAAGTTATGTTTTATAAATTATATTAATATTTTAATTACGTGGATTAATTTATGAACTCTATTTGTTTAAAATGAAACATATGGATATGTTTGTTTAAATTCTAAAGAATATTTGACTATGACCTTATAAACAATTATGTTTTGTAAGTACCACCACGGGAGTCCTATACCTTGGGGGACTTAAATAACTATTGGCCTCTGTTTAGCTACTTTATGATCCTCTGTTTGTCATGGATCCATTGACCTCTGTTTTGACTGTCACTTCTGTGACCTCTGTTCTAGTCTGTTTTGTACCGTGGTTATGGTTATTTATTTTCATGATTTTTGTATTTCAGTTTCTGCCACTTTAAATAAATTATTATTTCAAATTAAATTATGTAAATATTTTATCCTAATTAACTATCCATGGTTATTTTGTATTCCCTATACTCTTGGCATAATATTTCTCACTCTGCTGTATGTTTACAGCTGTTACCTTTTCAGGTGACAAGATGTAGGGGAGACCCATAACCTCACGTAATGGAACCCATACGAGGATTAATGTTGAACCACTATTTTGTCTTTCTTTTCTTTTTTTATATTTTTGCTCCTTTTTGTTTCTACTTGGGGCTGGTTACTGAATAATAAAAAAATAAAAGCCCTATAGATGTATTTTCTCTTATTAAAATAGTAAAATGAAGTAAATTTTCTATTTAATTATTATTTTTTCCTGTTACCTCCGCTATGCTTATTTAATTTGTTGCAACTAGAATAAATTAGTGAGTTGCGATTCTAACCCTAAGCCCCTGAGGTTGGGTTGTGACACACACCTCCAAGATTCTTGAGGTGAGCAAATCTTAATTATGCTTGAAATCAAGGCATAAGACTGGCTTCGAAGCCAATTACTTGTTTTCAAAGTTAAGCTAAGTATTTGAAAACTGGCTTCGAAGCCAATTAACACCTTTCGAAGCCAACTACATGTTTATGAAGTTAAGCTGAGTATTTGAAAATTGGCTTCGAAGCCAAATAACACCATTCGAAGCTAACTAACACCTTTCGAAGCCAACTACATGTTTCAAAAGTTAAGTATTTGAAAACTAGTTTCGAAGCCACCTAACACCTTTCAAAGCTAAGCTAGGTATTTGAAATGTGTTTCCTTCCTTCATAAGGTATCTACATCCTGGCTCAGAGGTAGTCTTCTTTCTTGTGTTCTCAGGGTTTTAAAATAAAAGCCTTGATCACATATGGGTTAGAACCTGGGTCTATTTAACCTGTTATGTTAAATAGGTAACTTTGGACAAAAAGGTTTTAAAACCCTTTCTTCTTGCGTTTTATCTATACGCTTGTCCAAAGTCTCTCTTTCACCCTGTTGCTCTTATCTGTAACTCTTTGCCTTTTCATTTACTTTCTTCTTTCAATTCCTTGCTAATGGCTTCTTCTTCTGAAATACCAGTCGTCGAGCGTATAAGCTCATCCGTGGCTTTGAGGAGAATCATCAATGAGGAATGTGACAAATATAAGACTGGGGAACGATGTGCTATCAATGATCGCATCTTTAGTCCCGACATCATGCTCAAGGGGAGATTATCCTTGGTCTCATTTTCAAAGAAGCCCCCATCCAACTTCCTGCTTTGTACCTACGTTTAGAAGGTCAATGCTTTCTTTACGAGGGTGGCTTTGATTGGGGAAGCTAGAAGATGAACCGTCCCTATCACTGCTGGCCCACATTGAGGCTAGAATGGGATGAATGGTATGACCGAGTTGTTCTTGCCTGAACGCTGGACCTCCAGGAACTCTGTCTCCTTGATGTCCTTCGACTAGCCAAGGTTTCCATTCCTGAAGACCCTTTTCTCATACATGTTGCTCTTTATTTTTGGAACCTAACTTTCAATTTATTTCAATTTCATTGTGGTATGATGGCCCCCATTGTCCTTGACATATGCCATCTTCTAGGGTTATCACCCGTTGGTACTCCCTTTGGTCCTGATTATCTTGATATTAATGTTCCTTTCTCTATTCTCCCTCTGACTTCTTTCTTTAGTGATTTTCTGAAATTTGAGAATAAAAAGGAAGGTCCTGTGATTGATCGAGAGTTCTTTTCTTTTCTCTTATATTAGCTCTGCAAGTTTTTATTCTGTACCTCTTCATAGAGGATTATGCTTGAATTCGCCTCTCTTGCTAAGGCTCTCGCTTCGGCTAAGAAGATATCCTTAGCTCCCTATGTACTAGGTCATGTATACAAAACTTGCTCTTAGTTTTGTGAGAAACCCCTCGATACCAACCAAGGAGGACCACTCTGGGTGTTGCAACTATAGCTTTTCGTGTACTTTACTGACTTACATTCCAAGTGCCTGAGGTTCTTGGTGGAAGACCCTACTATTTATAGAATGAAGTATGCCAGAATTTCACTCTACTCTTCTAGCTTTGCTTATTACTTTACCTTTTTCCATCAACTTCCAGTTTCCCCTTCTCCCACAGTTTTCCTCCCTTTTACAGCTAACACAAGGCCAATATGGTTGAGGACTTTCTTGGCTGACAACACCTGCTCCAATCCCATTCATAGGGATATGTGGGCCTCGATTTTGATTTCAAGGGAGCTCTACATTGGCATCTTGAACTTTCGAGCTTACAAATGTATTGTTGAACCTTACTGCCCTGCCTAATTTCTAGGCAATTTGGGCTTACCCAAGGAATTCATGTCCTTCTTTGTAGCCAAACTAACACCAATCTTGCAACCAGAGAGTTGAAGGTGCCAAGAACCAGGTTGGACGAGGCAACTTCCAAGTTGATACAAGACTTGGTCGAATTGAGGTTCATTCCCTTCATCCCACACAACACTACATTGAAGAGGTACCAAAACTAGTAGACAGCCAATATGGAGATGCTTCTTACCATCTCTCATTCAAATCTATTGGTTGGGCTGGATACACCCTCTCAAGCTAAGTCTAAAGAGACTGGGATCATTACTACTGCTTCTATTGCCCCTGTCATTCCAACTCCTACTGTCTCTGTGTCTGCTCCTGCTGCCTCATCTCCTTCAAGAATTACTAGAGCTACTTCGAAGAAAGGTATGCATTTCTTTTTTTCCTTTCTCTTTCTTTTATGATGCCTTGCTTATTTACTTATGACTTTTCCTTGGTGCAGGAGCCTCACAGGAAGACTCTCCTCAGAGAGTTCAAGCTTTGAATATTTTCAAAGGCAAGCAACAATAACAGAAGAAAAGAAGACTTTTGCTTGATCCTGAAGAGGGGATACCTAAGTGTGATAACCGTGGTCCGTATTATGCTAATTAATCTTAATTATGATTGTGATTATGTGTTTGATATGATTTTGAGTGCCATTTATATGAATATATGTGGTTTTGAATTTCTATCTATTCACTGTAGGAAAATCTATTTGATTATCTGCTTTAGAATTTAAATTGAAGGCCTTACCGGCCACAGAACCCGAAATTGATTATGCCATTGTGATTAGCGCAATTTTTAGAGCCTATGGTGAAATTTAATTGAAAACTTATTCGGATCAAAATAATTAGATTCAGAATGATTAATTTAAGCTCCATTATTTGGCCTAATCAAATTTGATTAGGAAAGCTTATATAAAAGGCCTCAATACACTCAATTCCCTCTCTTGAAATCATTTTGGCTGAAAATCACTCTAGAGAGAGAGAGAGTGTGTGTTGGTTAGAGAGAGAGAGGGAGCTCAAGTTGAAGAATTAGTCAAGAAGCTTGAAGATCTTGGAAATCAATTCAAGAATTAACCATAATTTGGGTTATTAGAGCTTCTAGGTAAGTACTTGAGTATGAATTCATGAGTATAAGTTTGTAAATTTGTGTATTCAAGCTAGTTGGGTGATCAAGAACATAAATTGAGATGAAATTGAAGGATTGGAAGCTTTTATGTACATGCATGCAAAGAATTGCTATGAATTTGCATATTTGAGCATGAATCATGTTAAACAAGGAGAATTAGGCACCAAATCTCTCATGCATGCATAATCTACATGAGTTTCATGATTATAAGTGCCATTTGTACTAGAATTGGAGTCAAAATTGACATGCATGTTTGATTAATGGAGATATGAAGATTATATGAAGTTTGAATGCATGGGTTTCAACCATACAAGAGAAATGTTGATTAATTTGAGAGTATGATTATGAATTTTGAATAATTGGCCTCATATTGCTTACATCCTTATACTATATATTGTGTTTCCACGTTTTTGGACCAAAAACATAAATGTTGGACCTTTGAATATCAAGGTTGCACTTGAAAAACAATTCTGGAAAACCTAGAAATTGGCATGTCCGCTCGAGCGGGGAAAACGCCACTCGAGCGTAAAATGCTAGTTCCCAGAACTTTTGCAGACATGGATGTTCACTCGAGCGGAAAGCCATGTAGTGTGACTTTCAGCTCGAGCGCCCGATTTCACGCTCGAGCGTGAAAATAAGGCAACCAATACTTTTGCAGGCCATTAGGGTCCGCTCGAGCGGTGAAATCCACGCTCAAGCGGGGAGCCCTGTTTCAGAAAATTTGTAAAGATGTTTTGTATTTCATTTTCTATTCTCTTTCATTTCTAAGTACTCTTAGGCATATATTAAGCATTGTAAATGAGTTAAAAGAATAAGAAAGAAGCCTACGAGGGATGTATGAATTAAGAACGGATTGAATTGTTTGTGACCCATTATGTTCATGAAATATGTAGGGTCAAGCACGAGAGCAAATCCACCAGTAGATCACTGTGAGTAATATCCTAATAAATATATTTGAAGCATGTTATTTGTCCAATTGCTTATTTCCATATCAGTCTTATAAGTTTGTTAAACAAAATTGTGGACAAACATTTGTTATGCCATATGATTGGGCCAAAGGCCGTCGGACACCGTTTGACATGAATGAAATGGGCCAAAGGCCATTTGACATGAATGATTGGGCCAAAGGCCGCTTGATACAAACTATTAGGCCAAAGGTCGTTGGACATGAATGAATGGGTCA
This sequence comes from Camellia lanceoleosa, assembly GCA_025200525.1. Taxonomy (NCBI): domain Eukaryota; kingdom Viridiplantae; phylum Streptophyta; class Magnoliopsida; order Ericales; family Theaceae; genus Camellia; species Camellia lanceoleosa. The sequence goes on along the minus strand of CM045759.1, from coordinate 65,811,057 downwards.
AGGCCGGATATGAGTGAATTGGGCTCGAGGCCGTTTGATACGTTTGGATTTTAGTCGTTTGATACATTAGATTGAAACATGAATTGGGCCCAAGGCCGTTTGATGTAACTGTTTCAAAGTTCCTTCATGTATCTCTTTTTACTTGATATTATTCACTAGGCTTTCCACTCTCATTCATGTGTCCGTAGGTGAGCCAAGAGATGTCCAAACCCAAATTGAAGTGTGTAAGAAACAGTCAAAGTTTTGAAGAGTCAGCCCAAACGTCTCACGCACGAGACTTGTCTTCACCTCTTTTGTCCTTTTGCTAAAATTTTGCTATATTGGCGGAACATTGGATCATTTTTGTATATAAGCTTTAGGTTTGACTGACTTAGACGTGAATGATCCTGTATGTATAGAACTTGGGTTATTTTCCTTTTTGACGTGAGTTATTAGCAAATAAATGTGAAATGTTATGATGTGCCATATAAGCACGGCTCTATGGACAAAATTTTTAGTTGCTTCCGTTTGGCCCCTTAACTCTGTTAGAATATATTTTATTTGGTTTGAGGCTGTAGGTAATTTCTTGATTACTGGTCAGTTATGACTTTAATCCCATGAGGGCGGGTTCGGGCCATGACACTAAGGCTCACTTGGAAGAGAAAGAAGTAAAGAAGGAGAAAGAAATACCTTTGAAGAGAAAGAAGAAAAAGACAACTTCTTCGTCTGACCTTCTTGGGGACTTTACTCACGAAGCAACTGCCAAAGCAATGGAAGAGAAGCACTCTAAGGAAATCATTGTATTTCAGAGGTCTGAGAAGAGGAGATAGCAGCAAATACTAAGGGAATAAGCTGCTACTGCTAATGCACTTCAAAAGGAGGCTGCAAGGAGGCAACAAGTTGCTGAGCATTACTCCCTTCGCAATTCTCCAAGCAGCATCCCCATAACCTCTGCAATTGGTAACCTCCCTCAATCCCCTATGGTAATTTCCCTTTACAAGTTTCAATATGGAATTAACACCCCCTTTTTATGCAGCAGAAATCAATTCATTCTTTCTTCTTTCGACACAGGCCCCTTCCTCTATATTGGTGGAGGAAAGGCCTTTTTAGACTTCTGCAGAACTGGATGCAGCCTCAGAAGGAGAAAAGAAAACTTATAGTGAAGTGCTAATGAAGATAGAGCCTATTCAGGCAATATTTCCACTTTCCAGCCCTACACTTTCCATGTCATTTTCCTCTCTTCTTGTGAGGTAGAGTCTTCCATTTTCCTTGTGTCCGGGCTTAACTCCATATTTACCTAATCTATTCTTTGTTTCATCCCAATATGTTCTTCCTATAGTCCTAGCTGCCCCTCTTCCAATTTAGAATACTCCAATTACCACTTCTACTTTAATGGTCATTGGCCTTCCCAAGGATGACACTGGCAGCTCACCAACTTCTTTCCAACCACCCAGCTCCAGTCATTCTTCTTTAGACTTGCTAGTAGCCAGGACTATTGACTCTGTGAGGGGAACTTCTCCTTCACCTATCCCTATACTTCTATCTCTTCCTTTAACCAGCGATTCTTCTGTACTGATAATGTCAGAGGAGGAGATGGACATCTTTGAAGATCAGCTGGCTAGTTTGTTTGGCATCTCTTCACCAGCTTGGGTACCAAGCAGTGAGGCTGAGCCATTGATCCTTACTAATTCTTTGCTCAAGATTATTGAGAGTTCCTCCACTACTGCTGAAGCCTCTTTACCTCGAGTGGACTTGGGCACTGGCTTGGATTTACTGCAAACATTTTCGAGGATTCCATTTGAAGCTTTACAAAGGCCTATCATCAATAATGGTTTCCTTAAATGTTACTAGGCCTTTGAGCAAACCAATTTGGCCTTTTCAGGCTACCTATCTCATGCAGCAGCCACCGTAGACTTTTACATCAACATATGTCAAATAGCTAAAGATGTAGAAGAAAAACTGCTAAAGGATAAGGAGTTTGTATCCAATATTCATGCTGAAGTATTTGAATTGAAGGGACAACACTCTTATGCATCCCAGTTCCGATCCCAGCTGTTGGAGAAGAAAGCTCAAATAGAAGAAGAGTTAGTAACAGTCAACCTAGCCTTGGATCGAAATGCCAAGAAGTTGCAAATTACCAACTAGGGGCTAGTTGATAAAAGATAAGACATGGCTACAGCTATTCAATTGTTCCCATCCCTTAGAAGTAGAGAATCAATTGTAAGAGAACAACTAAAACATTGCATTAATTTTTGGGCCAATTTGTGGCTACGTGTACTCAATTCTTTATGAAATGAAATCTTTACTTGTTATCTGAGTGCTTCATGCCCTTGTATTTATTTTTACTTTAGCATTTCTCACACATCTTGTGTTTCCCACAGAGTTGGATAGTAAGACTTCAAATACTTACCATTGATTTTCTTGGGATGCACATACTGTCACAACCCAAATCCGCCCTTATGGGTTTAGCATCGCAACCGGCCAGTAATCCTTGATTACCAAAGGCCTGCTTAACAGTAATGACAGTAATACAGAGTAAGGGGCTGGCGGAAACCAAATAGTAATAAAAAGATGTCCAATGAGCTGTGAAAATCTGAATGCAAAAAGACTTTTATGAACAAGCCATATTCATAGCCAAAACATATATACATACGTCATATACACAAACATCCAAGTTAGGGACCAAATCCCTTCACCATAACTGTACAGTCAAGTCTTATTCAGTTAATGCAAAACGGAGACAAAAGGGTGAATCTGAAACACCCCAAAACAACCTTAGCTTGAACGAACTCGGAACCTCGAAGTGAGGCACGACGGTTGGCTTGACAAAACGAGAGCTTAACTTGACGCTCCTAGCTTCGGTCCGGTGCTTGGACACCTACATATAAATATAAACAGTGAGCTAAAGCCCAGTGAATAACAAGTGCGTAAAGGGGTTAAGAATGAATGTCCTTTCCTTAAAAAAAACAGTCATTTGCATCGGTAAATCAATTATTCAATCAATGCTCATATTTCATGCCATATCAGTCATTTAGAAATCATAACAGTTATACGTGGTACGTCTAATAGCAAAACAGTACAGCAGATCTTAATAGACCGAACAGTCAATTGATGGCCATCAATACAGTAGCAATAGTTCCAAGGGTAGGAACTGACAGAGATCTCTATAACAGTAGCAGTAACAGTACAATAACAGTAAGTTGCTATGGATGTCACGAGTACAGTTTACAAATAGGACAAACATTCCTTCAGTGAACAATATCATTTCAGAAAGCAGTACAATAAATCATTCATAAATAATTATAATTGAATATATCTTTACAACATCGTTACTCACAGAGTACTGGGCTATAGACAAAGTTAGTCGGCCCCTGTGCCAACCCTACACAATTGCAGAATCTAACACACACTAAGTTACACACTAGGATTAATAACTTAGCCTCTATCTTGACTTGGTGTGGTTCTATAACATTATCCTCATTAAGATGCCTTAAGAATGACCTAGGAATGCCTAGGATGGGATGAGGATGCAAAGATGCACTTTCAAACACTTTTTAAAATTTGCTGAAAACAGGGATCTCGCTCGAGCGTGACTTCCCTCGCTCGAGCAGACTGTAAACTCATGAAAAATTACTAGTTGCACATTTTTCACGCTCTATGAACGCCGACCCACGATCGAGCTTGAGACTCGCAACCCTCGCCGAGCACGATTACCTCGCCAAGCGTGCAAAACACAAGAACTGGCATATGCATTTCACGCTCGAGCGTGACTCTAGACGCTCGAGCGGAAGTGCATGTACTCAGAGTTTACGGTCGAGCGTAAAGTCCTCCGCTCGAGCGTGGGTCCAAAATCTAGAATTTCCAGATTTGATCACCAAGCACAAACCAAGAATTAAACTTATCAAAACTCAACCTTTTGGGCCAATTTTCTAGAAAACACTTGGAAACTCATACTACAACATGTTTTGAAGGTCATTTTGTAAAATCAAGCCCAATGGTAAGCCAATTGAATACCAATTTCAAAGAAACTTAAAGAACAATGCAAGAACGTAACATGCATGAGTTCCTATGAACTCTAATGCTCCAAAACATGATCAAATGCAAGATTGAGCTCAAAATCAAGGTGAATTCATGACCATAACTAAAATATGAACATGCATGTGGAAATTCTCATGTAATTGATCTCAAAACTCAATGATATAGACATGCATGCACACATTGCTTCTCAATTCAACTCTTTAGGCTATAACTTAGCTCTAGTCTCCAATATTTCCATGAACCATGCAAGAAACAACTTAAATTCAATTAAGAGAAAGAATTCTACCTTAAGTCTTGAATTCTAAGTGTGGAAGCCCAATTTTATAAGTCCTCTTTAATTCCTCTAATTTTCCAAGCCAATTCTTTTTTAATCAATTCTTTTCTGCTACTCTTCCTCTCTCTCTCTCTCTCTCGGTTTTGGTCTTGGGAAAGGAAAGATGATGCATCAAATATATGAATTAAGCCCCAAACAATGCTTGTAAATGTGGCCCACTCAATGGCAATAAAGTAATTAACTTACATTTAATTAATCTATATTTAATCTAATTTAATCATTCCAAATTGGATTTTACTTAAACCTACTATAAAATCATATAAATCCTAATTAGCATAGAACACCAATCAATTTCAAAATCGGTGGCCGGAAAGGCTTTCAATTCGCAAATCGAAATTAAAATATGAACAGATCATTCAATAACGATCAGATAGAAATGCAAGTGAATCACATACTCATGCAATCAATTTAGAATTTTATCTTAATCAATTACTTATCATGTTCGATCACGGTTTAACACTAATCAGAGGTGAGGGTTGTCACAGTCTTCCCTATTTAAAAGAGTTTGGTCCTTCAAACTCGGATTACCTTCAGTTTGGAAGAACACTGGATTCAGGGGGAGTAGTTCAGGATATCTCTTCATCATATTGTCTTCCCTTTCCCAAGTGGCATAAATGCCATCATGGTTTTGCCAGTCCACTTTCACTAACAGAATTTGTTTATTTCTCAACTTCTTGATTCGTCGGTTTACAACCTGGATAGGCCGTTCTTCATAAGTGTAGTCATCACTTAGCACTACACGGGTAAGCTCAATAACATGGAAGGGATCCTGAAGATAATCCCTCAACATTGAAATATGGAAGACATTATGCATATGCTCCATTTTAGAAGGAAGCGCTACTTGATACGCCACTGGATTAATCTTTTCAATGATTTCATACGGCCCAACATATCTCGGTGCTAGCTTACCCTTAGCCCCAAAACGAGTCTGTCCTTTCATTAGTGTCACTTTAACAAAAACATGATCACCCACTTCATACTCCCTGTCTCGCCTTCAGATATCTACATAACTTTTCTGTTGGCTTTGTGCGGTTTTCAATCTTTGTTGAATCAGTTGCACCTTTTTTTGGCCTCGTGTACGATCTCAGGCCCAAGCAAAGGCTCGTCTTCAACTTCTGCCCAGCAAATAGGAGATCGGCATTTTTTGCCATATAAAGCCTTGAAAGGCGCCATACTAATACTCGAGTGAAAGCTGTTGTTGTAGGCGAATTCAGCTAAAGGTAAATGACTTTCCCAATTTCCTTGGAAATCAAGAGCACACATACACGAAGTCTTCCAAAGTCTAGATGGTTCTTTCTAATTGGCCATCCGTCGAGGATGGTATGCACTATTCAGCCTCAATTGCACTAATGCCGCTATAGACTTTGCCAAAATCTCGATAAACTTCGAGTCCCTATCATAAACAATGGACACAGCACTTTATGCAATTTGACAATCTCATTAATATAAATTGTAGCCAATTTGTGCTTTATAAATTGTTTTGACGGGTAAGAAGTGAGCAGATGAATAATTGATCAACAATAACCCGAATTGAGCCCATACCCTTACTGGTGCGAGGTAATCCGATAATGAAGTCCATAGTAATATGTTCCCATTCCCACTCCAAAGACGGTACTTCAAGTAAGCTTGTGGGTCGTTGATGTTCACTTTGACTTGTTGGCAATGTAGACATTTCGACACAAAGTCAAGAATCTTTTTCTTCATTCTCGCCATCAAAATTAAGTTTCAAGTCTTGGTACATTTTTGTATCTCCTGGATGAATGGAAAGTTTTGAATTGTGGCATTCCTGCAAAATTCACCTTTTAAGTTCAGAATCAATTGGTACACACAAACTTCCCTGAAATTTCAACACATTGTTTTCAAATTTAAAATCCGCCTTGGTTTGGATTCCTGCTCATCAATGATCTTCTTCAAAAGTCATCTTGGTGTTGTTTCTCTTTAATCTCCTCAATAAGTGCCATTGAGCGTAAATAGTACCAATGTCCCACATTGTTTTCATAAAACAATCTCAACTTCAAATTTCTCAAGATCACATAGCGCTTCTTCGTCCGATGAGTAGACAAGCCAAATTCCCAATTGATTTCCAACTAAGTGCATCAGCAACGGTGTTAGCTTTCCCCGGATGGTTCAAAATTTGCAAGTCATAGTTTTTTATCAGTTCTAACCATCTCCGCTGTCTCATGTTCAACTCTTTCTGTGTAAAGAAATATTTCATACTTTTGTGATCTGTGTACACTTCACATGTTGCCCCATATAGGTAGTGGCGCCAAATTTTCAATGCAAATACCACTGCGACAAGTTCTAAGTTATGAGTTGGGTAATTCTTTTCATATGGTGTCAGTTATCGAGAAGTATACGCAATAAGTTTACCGTTCTGCATTAATACACATCCCAAACCCTTATAAGAAGCATCACTAAAAATAGTAAATCCATCCGTACTTGAGGGTAGGGTAAGAATCAGTGCAGTTACAAGTCGAGTCATTAACTGTTGGAAGGCTGATTCTCTCTGATCGGTCTAGTTAAATGATATTCCCTTTTGAGTCAATAGTAAAGCAATTTTGGAGAAATCTTCCACAAACCTTCTATAGTACCCGGCTAAGCCCAAGAAACTCCAGACTTCAATAACATTAGTCGGTCTAGGCCAATTCACCACCGCTTCAATCTTCTGTGGGTCAACTAAGATGCCATCCTTACTAATCACATATCCCAAAAACATCACGTTATCAAGCCAAAATTCACACTTTGTTAGTTTTGCATACAGTTTCTATTCTCTTAAAGTCTGTAAAGCAATTCTCAAATGTCGTTCATGTTCTTCCTTACTCTTGGAATAAATCAAAATGTTATCTATAAAAACAACCACAAATTCATCGAGGAATGGTTTGAAAATTCTGTTCATAAGGTCCATAAATGCAGCAGGCGCATTAGTAACTCCAAAAGGCATAACAAGAAATTCATAATGTCCGTACCTTGTTCGGAAGGCAGTCTTTTCAATGTCCTCTGTTTTGACTTTCAACTGGTGATATCCGGATCTAAGGTCAATTTTGGAGAAAACCTAAGCACCTTGCAACTGGTCAAATAAATCATCAATATGAGGCAATGGGTATTTGTTTTTCAATTACCTTGTTCGCCATGTAGTCAATGCAAAGTCTTAATCAGCCGTCCTTCTTTTTCACAAATAAAACTGGTGCGCCCCATAGTGAAGTACTAGGCTTGATGAACTTCTTATCCAACAATTCTTGCAGTTGAATTTTCAATTCTTTCAATTCGGTAGGTGCCATTCTGTACGGAGCTTTGGAAACTGGCTGTGTACCCGGTAACACTTCAATAGTGAACTCAATCTCCCTATCAATCAAATCCCTTGGCAAGTCATCTGGAAAAGCATCTGGAAATTCTCCGACTATAGGAATACTGTCCGCATTAGCTTTAGTATCAGTAGGTATAGTCAATATGCAACATAAATACCCTTTACATCCCTTTTTGATTAATTTGAATGCTTTCATGGATGAAATCAGATATGGGGGGAGGTACTACACCAACTTCATTAAATACAAATTCAGGCAATCCAAGTGGACGAAAAACAACTTGTTTCGTTACACAATCTATGGTAGCATGATATTTTGTTAACCAGTCCATTCCCAAAATTACATCGAAATGATCAATATTCAAGGGCAATAAATCAATATACAAAAGTGCATCCCCAATAATAATTTCACATGCAGGATACACATAAGCACAAGTCATGGATCCCCCATCAGGTGAAGATACAGTTAACAAATAGTTCATGGGTTCCAGTGGTCTATTTAATTTTCGTAAAAAAGCATGTGAGACAAACGAATGTGTAGACCCCGAATTAATCAGAATATAAGCATTTTGGGCACAAATTGAGAGTATACCGACATAACCGTCTTTGTTCTGACGCTCTCGGTACAAGTGCGTAACACTCGCTTTGCCTTAAAGGCTCTTTTTCAAAGCTTTGAATTGGGTTTCGGTAGGCCACCGATGTCAAGCCAAGACTAGTCGCACTTTACTATTGCCTTGAGACGTGAAAGGGAAATCTTTGACCATGTGGCCCACCTTGCCACACCTATAACAAGCACCAGAAATCTTGTAGCAAACCCCTTATGCCTTTTTTCCACATTTGGAGCAGGTGGTATGGAACCATTTCGGCCGGAGCTACTTGTTGACCCCGTGTTTTGCTTTTTATTTAATGAGTTATTTCGCCTTTTGTGAAATTGAAGCCTTGCCTCTTACTCGCCATTCTTATTTGTCTTAGCCTATTGCAATGCAAGAACATTTGCCTCGCTATAATTGTTCGGTTAAGGATATCCACATATTTAAGTAATTTCAGAACATTGATTCGATCAAGTATTTCTATGTTAAGCCCGCCTTCAAAATTTCTGGCCTTCTTGTAATCAGTATCAACCATATGTGGTGCGTATCGGGTGAGTTCAGTGAACTTAGATTCATATTCTGCTACTGACATGGTACCTTGTTTTAACTGTTCAAATTCGCCATTACCTTAAGGCCTCTGACACACTAGGGAAAGTATTTTTCAAAAAAGGATTCTTTAAACTGAGCCCAAGTCATAGCATTGTTGGTGTCACAGACGAGCATCCACCACCGTCTAGCTTCTTCTTGTAAAGTAAAGGTAGCCAGTAATACCTTGTGTGCCTCTGAGCAAGGAAACACTTCGAACAATTTTTCGGTTTCTAAAACCCATACTTCGGCCTTTAGTGGCTCAAGGCCTCCTTGGAATGATGGTGGTTTATTTTGTTGAACTTCGTGTCAAAACGACACATCGTCATGAACATTCAGTTTGGGTTGTATTGGAGGAGGTGGGGGTTGTTGGTTCTGTTGTTGTCTTAAGGCCTTAGTCAACAATTCAACCGTTCTTTCTAACCTTGCCATTCTTGCCTTAGATGATTCAGATTCATCGGCATTTCTTGCATTCTCCATTTCACTATAGGCAATATGGTAATAATAGAAAGTTGCTAACTTAAGCACATTAGCTCATATATTCAAATCATGGTCACACACACTTTCTCATGTTCATGCAATGCCCTAATTACTTTTCTAGAACATCCTATAGCTCATTTGGACACGTGTGTGTGGTATAACTCGTGCTCTGATACCACTCTGTCACGACCTAAAGCCGACCTTATGGGTTTATGTAGACAAGCTCGCGGGGGACCTCGCTACAGTACGGACTCAATTTGTTGTCACGGTTCTTAATCTTGAACCAAAGAGTCCAAATCCGGCAAATCGTTTTGAGAAAACAGATTTTTAGAAAATAAGTGCCAAACATGGACTGCTTTGCCAGATACAGAGTCGCCATCTAAATATTTCATTTTTGGGAAATTTAGGAAACCCTGACTCGTTTGCCTAAGGCCACGTGTCCGTCATCACCAAAGTTGCCTCGGCTCGGGAACTTGGGTACGATTGGAGAAGGTCACTTCGTGAGCACCCCCGCTCGCCCGATCAAAGATCGGCCTCTACTAACCATGATATCTATTTTTGAAAACATTGTGTGTTCTTATTCTGGTTATTAGCCTAGGTTACTATGTGATGTGCACAGCATACAAGTATAGACTGAGTCGTCTGAATTGGAACAAAACACTTCATGTTTGTTTGTGAAAATGGTTTGTTACCGCAGGTGCTTAAATGCGATTTTGCAACCCTGGGCTTAGAAAACATGATTTTGCCAATCTAGTGGGCTTAAACAAATATTTGATGAATTGTTCCAATCCAAATAACCCAACCTCCACCCACAGCATCCAAGCAGTATATCACATAAGCAGTTAGCCTCATGGTAATCATGCTATTCATGGCCACCACACACGCATGCAAGGATGCCAAAGCATAAACTCACCGAGTACTCCAAGCCAAAACAAACCGACAGAAATCCATGCATGATCCTAAGTATACGTAAATGCCTAATGCAACACATGCAAAAATGCAACTATAACAGTTCCTATTCTAAACATGGCATATGAGATGCAATAAATATCAAGTATTCAATTTGGAATTGAAATACAAATGCAAAGTTAGTATGATGCGCCGAGTCCGATGCATGCAAAATAGATGAATGAATGTAAACATGCTATCATATCAGATGCTAATTGAAACATGCTCTAATCTAACCATCATAAGTCGTAAATAAAAGGAAAGAAAGACGCGGGGTTAAGACATACATCACACTCACGCACACTTATTACAATTATGTTCTCGCCAGAGAGGGTCCAAATAAATAGTACAAATAATACAAATTCAAATATGTACAAATCCCTAATTAATTTATAAATTAACTAAGAAAAATAATAAATCGCATGCAAGCCGCTGATCGTTTTGACTCTTTCTCCAGATGATGAATGATGCATGTCGGTTGCCTTGTGTAAATCCACTATGATGCCCCAATTAGCCTCTCGCTTGCATTTATTCTGAATGCGTACAAGCTTCTAAGATCACGATTCTTGATTTGTCGCAACAGAGAGGTGAAACGGCATGACAATGTATTTTCACAAATGTATGCATGCCTCGATCCTCGTGCCACCAATCACGCATTTCGATGCATGGTGGCCGAGGAATTGAATTGCACTACTTAATATAGAATGAATGCACATGAAAACACAACAAGTCCTAACTCCATCATGGATAATCCGGAGCATCGGTGACTGGGAATTGAGACACGTTCCGTCACTCGGAGTACGGAATGTACCTCGTTTCCCGTGTTCAGGCTAACTCCTATCCCGAACACAATGCAATATGCATGACATGCATGAAATGCATGAAATGCAACTAAGATACAACCTAACATGCAACATGCTATGAAATGGCATACACAATGCATAATGGACTTACACCAACATGAGTGGATCTCAGCCACACTCGCATAAGAGGCTATTAGATGAAAATGAGACACTCGAAATGCTGATGGAAAAAGATGACTGAGATGATCAAAATGGACAAAGTTGATCGGGGAAAAGTTTATGGCTGAACTTCAAGATGAAGTTGCCTACGTATCCCAAAGATGGGAATCAAGCCTTACGTAGTTCAGCCGAGGTTCGCCGGTATTTTCACTCTCCTTTTACGCCTAACTTTTGCCAAGGCCGCCCTTTATGGTTTTCAACCTTGTAGCTCGCTTTTTATGATTTCAAATTTTTTGTGCTCGAAGTTTTGCTCTAGGTCGCCTTTCGGTTTTTGGCCTAGCGAGCCTTTCAAGGGTAATATTTCTTCAACTTGTCCATATTGATCAACAGGAGAACTCCAAGCTATCTAGATCCATCGTAACCACAAATCCACGACCAGATTGATTTGATGACGTAGGACCACCAATTGGGTCCGAACTTGCCCTGGGTCGTGGATGGAGCTCGATTGTCCTTGAGCACCAAATCTCTTTCTTTTAAATTCTTGAACTTAACCTTCTTGTTGAAAGCCCGCAATTGCTGATAACCTTGGACATGGTACAAGCTTTAATTTCTTTCATCAAAGAGCATGAGTTCTCAAATCGCTTCACGCTAATCCGCTTATTATCTCCGCACTCACCAATACTGAATGACAGGAACTCAATCTCAATAGGCAGAACGGCCTTCATCCTATAAACCAACGAGTACAGAGTCGCCCCAGTAGAAGTTTTGATTGAAGTCCAAGAGTCTCTACAGAGTAATTAACGGCAATTATCCGCCAGCCCTAGAGGTTTCACCATTTTCTCGCAAAGATGTGCTTGATATTCTTGTTGGTGGCCTCAACCGCCCATTGGTTTTGCGTCGATATGTAGATGACTTATGAAAAGCCACATTGTATTTCTCCAACAAATCAATCACCTCCTTCTTGAAGTGGGAACCATTGTCCAAATTATTTCGCTTGGGGACCTCAGGCTGACAGATGATGTGCTTCGATAAATTTTGCAACGCAAGCCTTCAACACCGCATAAGATTGGGCCTCAACCCACTTTTGTGAAATAATCTATCGCTACCAAGATGAACTCATGCCCATTCGACCCTTTGGGGTGTTAGTCATGATCACATCGATTCCCCGTGATCAAAATGGCCATGGCGGTCATGTTGTACAACTTTGACGGCGGAATGTTCATGCGATTTGCATGAATTTGACACTTGTGGCATCACGACAAAACCAATACAATCCTCCTCCATGGTGGACCAAGAATAACCCCGCTCGAGGATCTTCCGTACCAACATTACCCCATTCATGTGCGCACTACATTCTCCCCGCGGATGGCTTCCATCGACACTTTGACTCTTTGGTATCAACGCACGCTTTTACATTCCTGTGATGACCCTTTTATACAAATTTTATCCCCACAGATGATGAACCGAACGACCATTCTTCTCGATTCTTTTTGTCTTTGGCATTTACTCCTAGGGTATGCTTTTCTCCAAGAAGTTCCAGTATGTCGTAATACTCGTGGGTTTTCGCCCCGAACTTCATCTATAGCGCAATCGACTGTAGGCAGATGCAAATTTCGGTCGATGATGACCGACGATCCCGGACTCCACACGGATGTCTATCATGGAAGATAGAGTTGTTAAAGAATCTCGCGAACTCGTTGTTCTCTCTAGTAGATGAGTAAAACTTAGCTTTTCAAACCGAGGAATCAAGAAGTCCAAGGTCCGTGATACATCATCATCTTTTCCTCTTTCACTTTCCGCCTCCTTTAGCTTGAGACACAATAAGGTTCGAGTCCCCAATGACGCCCAACCGCTTTTGTCCCTAGTTCCGTGGTCGCTTCTAGACCAAAGAATGCACGCCTCATATTCTCGCTTTCATTGTTCGAGACTTTGAATTGAGTTTGAAGGCTAGAGGGATACGGAATTGTCTGCAAGCACAAGAACACTCCTATCCCATACTGTATTGATTTGACGCCTCACAAAGTACATCGCCCAAGTTTCATTGCCGATGTGCAAAATGGCCTTATCTCGAATAAGTACTCGCTTCACCCCTTCCATCAATGGTTTGCCAAGAACTCGCCATCGCTTCTTCCTTTGATCGACGAAGCGTTACATACTTTAGATCAAATTCGGAGAGCAATAGCTACCAACGAGCTAGCTTACCCGTAAGTCCGGTTTCTAAAAGATATTTGATGGGATCAAGTCGTGAAACCAACATTACAGAGTGAGCTAACAGTGCCGTAGCTTGGTAGCCCATACCAAAGCTAAGCAAGCCTTCTCTAGTGAGTGTAGCGGGTTTCAGATTTCCAGCATCTTCTTCTTAGATAGTAGATAGCTTTCTCCACCTTGTCTTCGATTCTTGCGAAGCATGTAGCCCATTGTAGTCTCGCCATCATCGACAGATACAAAATCAATCTGCTTTCCGGTTCGGCGGTGACAACACTCAAGTGTTCTCAGAATATTTTTTTTTTTAGTTCAAATATAACTTGACATCTACCGTCCCATTAGAACTTCTTTCCTTTCGAGGAGGCTAAAAGTGGTTCACAAGTCAAGGTTAATTTTGAGATAAACCGCCTTATGAATTGCACTTTACCCGTAAAAGCCTCGCACCTCCTTTTCAAATTCTGGTAGTGGCATTTCTAAGATAGCCTTGATTTTGGAAGGGCCGACTGATGCCCTTTGTGTAATCAAACCCTAGCATTTTCCCCATCAGAACACCAAATGTACACTTCGAGGGTTTAGCAAGAACCTAATTCCTCGATCCTTTGAAAAACTTGTGCAAGGTGGTGTAGTGGCCCTCTTTCTTGGATTTGACAATCATGTCGCCCACGCACACCTCAACCTCTTGTGGATCATGTCGTAATATTGTGGTCAGGCCTGCTGATAAGTAGCTCCAGCTGTTTCTTCAACCCAAATGGTATGACTCTATAAGAAAGATATCTCCACGGGTGGTGAATGCGCTCTTTTTCCGCCTTTTCGTGCCATCACTATCCGTTATAGCCCGCAACCATCCATGAATCAGAGCAAAGCATGCCCTCCAGGAAATCCACCAACTCATCGATGTGCGGTAGAGGTAAGTCGCCCTTCTGACTAGCTGCTCAAATCCTCGAAATCCACACATACCCGGATCCCGCCATCCTTCTTCTAAGACCAAACAATGTTGGCCAACCAAGTCGGGTATTTGGATACCAACAGAAGCTCAAGGCCGATTTGCTTGGTGACCTCTTCCTTAATCTTGAGAGCCCAAATCGCGGATTCTCCCGAAGTTTCTGACTGTGCTCGGGCCTCGGTCAAGGGGATCCGATGTCAGCATAATCTCAGATCGATTCCAGCGGTTCGTGAGGACCACGCGAAAACATCTTTGAAATCTTTTAATAAAGCGACTAAGCGCCGCTCCTCCAAAGACAACGCGGACCCGATCCGACCAACAAGGTCCTCTCAAGCACTAATATTCACTTGAAGTGATTTCATCCATTAAAGGTTTGACAAATCTCTCTTGCTCTTGCTCAATTAATCACAGTAAAACCGAGAACTTCGTCCTCGCTGCTTTCATCAAAGTTTTGAAAGTCCTAATTAATGTAATAAATCAAGGGCATGTAAAAGTACTCAAACCACAGCTACTTGATTCTCATTAAGCATATCCAAATCGCTCGATTCATTTACAACAGACTCAAATGAAAAGGAAAAGACGACCTAGACAGGATCGTGGTATTCGGGTTATCATCCTGTGATTACCAGATTCAGACTCACGAGTTGGAACTCGATTCGACTCACAAGACTTGGTGGAATCAGATTCGACTCACCACCGACCCAGACTGACAAAAATTCCTCCTCAGATTGCCAAGGAGAGAGGTGCGATAGATGCATCCAAGATAGTCGCTAGTAGCCAAGCACTGCTTCATCCCCAATCATGGAAACCGAGAAGTTATCCCTCAAGCACTTATGGTCGACGGAGGATCGAAAGTAGACATGCCAATGCTACCCCATTTCAAATTTCGTGCCCTCAGATCCACCGCTTTACATTGCTCAACCTCAAATCGATGGGTCTGCTCGCTCAGGGCAACGCTATCCCTGATAGTTGCAAGTCGAATAAGATCTTGAAACCCGCACGCGCTTCTTCTCCTTAGCCACTATTTAGGAAGCCGCAAATGGAAAGTCCTCCTCCGGACGAAGCGTCCGCTCAGGTACCTCGAATGGACCTATGATTAACTCAAAGGCTTCCTACCGCTTTTGCTCGCTTTTCCAGCCATTTCTTTTCCTTTCATCACCCAGCCCTCTTTGGTGGGCAGATAACCCAAGCCAAAGGTATGAGGGTAGTGTGGCACTTCGGCCAATGCCGCAACGCCTTTCCAGCCGCTCCTTCCTAATCCCATCCTGGGGATATGTTGTAGCTTGTTCATGAGGTAAACAGATTGAGCACTGATGTACACTCCCTCATTCACAGCCATGATATTCTGCACCACCCGGGCCTCAGCTAAAGTGAACCTTGATAAGAAAACATCCTCTGTGCCATGCTCGATTTCCAAGACAGGTGTGGACACTTTTGGTGGCGGATGGATTGATGAATTCCCGAAGACAATAGCCACCCCTTTCCCGTGAGGGTACTTCAACATCTGATGTAGAGTGGAAGAGATTGCCTTTACTTGGTACAACCACGGCCGCCCTAAGAGTAGATTGAAGGTTGCGGAAACGTCCAAGACATGAAATTCAATGTTATGTTGTCCCGGACCAACCTGAGTCTGAATTTTAACAGTCCCCATCACTTCCCTGCTAGTATTATCATATGCTCTGATCACCTAAGTAGTCGGCACGAAGTTCGCGGGCTTCAACCCGATTGCATATGCTGTTCGCCGGATGCATAT
Organism: Camellia lanceoleosa; assembly: GCA_025200525.1. Classification (NCBI taxonomy): domain Eukaryota; kingdom Viridiplantae; phylum Streptophyta; class Magnoliopsida; order Ericales; family Theaceae; genus Camellia; species Camellia lanceoleosa. The sequence goes on along the minus strand of CM045759.1, from coordinate 65,794,939 downwards.
TGATGGCGGACCAGATCAACAAGTACCACCAGATCCACTTGTCTCTATATTCCACTAAAACGCAGAGGGTTTGTTATGATTTGTGCCCTCAAAGCGTAGTTTTTGTCCGAAAAGGTTAATGCCAGGAACCTTCTCCCTAAAAACTAGCCCAACCACCGCTTCCGTGTAGTATCTATAGAGAGTTTGGCCTTGTCCATAGTAGATAGGACGGTTCGTTTGTGCACCATGACGCCATAAGCTTCCCCGATGGAGATGTTCGCTTGTATCTTCTTTAATTGCTTGAGCACAAATTCTCTTCTTCAACTGCTTTCTCTTCTCCTTCCTTATCTTCCCGTGATGCCTTAGGTTGGTCTAAGCGGGGGCTTGAAATACCGCCCACTTCTTGTCATATGAGCGAATTGCCGATATACCGTATCATCCGTTGATTATTCCCCAATCCTCATCCGTGGGCAAGACATAAATCATCGCCTTCACACCACATTCCGCCGCCACATGACACCGTCCGGCCCCAGATGACCGCATTCAAGAAGACCTTCAAATTCTCATGCCCGCAAAGATTTTCTGCTCCTCGGCACACAAAGACTCTCGACCTCTACATGGGCCTTAGCTTTTCCGATTCTCTAATCCTCAAATTTTTGTTGTTCCAATCACAAGATAACCGGTTGTTCAATACTCCTGATTTATAATGCCCAAGTTCTCGAGCGAAATTTAGTGCGGCCTCCCGACGGTTTATTCTAACTCTCGCCTTCCGCACCATCGATATTTCACGCCCTCGCTCGGGTTGATATTCTACGATGTCGGTTGATCATCTAACCATCCGATAACTTCGCCGACCTCATACTCGAATCCGCTTGATTGCCGCATCCCCTAATTCTTGGTCATCAAGAACCGGAGGTTGGCAAGGTCTTCCTACAAATTATTAGATCATCCGCTTCTGCTCAAATCTGCCCCCAGATACACATAATTCTACTCTTCGCAGCCCTATACTCAAATTTCAAACCGCCTACCGACCGGATGTATTCACTTGGATCAGAGGTCTTCCAAATGAGATTCCCATACTATTCAACCCTAGATTCAACAACCCCACTTTCTTCTGAAATCTGCCCTGTCCCATCTTCGGTGGTCACCACCATTGGCTTGGATTGGGTTGTGGAGATGCCTATCATGCACAAGTCAGTGCAGAAAGAAAGGATCACCTCCGGCTTAGGTAGGTGGGATGGAGTGATATAGATACTAGGATCGAAGACACGCACCCGCTTGGATGAAGTTGATTCTCTGGGAGGAGGAGCTTGGTTATGTGGTGAGAGAGGATTTGTTGTGACGTTGGTTTTTCGAGGCGTGATCACCGCTTGTCAATAAGATCCTCGATCTCATGACGCATCTAAAACAACGGTCAATGTCGCGGACCGCGGTTAGTGATACGCCAAAGATTTTGCCCAAGTTATGAGAGGAGGAAGTGGATTTGGCAAAGGGCCTCATTTAGGGCGCCAAATGCTTCTTCCTGATTAGTACCCCCAGAGCTTTGGACAGGGGCATATATTAAGGTGTGAAGGTTCTTTGGCCTCTGGGTTGATATTTGGTGTTTTGGGTATTGCTTCCAGATGCGCCAGAGAAAGGCGGGGCTGCCATGGGTCTTGGGGAGGGAATGGTGGTGACCATGCTCACCTCCGGCTCATATACTTGCAACCACTGCCTCAAGTTGTTGTTACTATTGAAAGTCCTTCTAGGTTGCTCCCTATCCCGTCGATCAGACCTTGTTTCATGGCATCCTCGATTTGTACCCCCATCTCGTGTAAATCTGAGAAGGTAGGAAAGGGGAGTACAATCATCTTCTGCATCAATTTTGGTTGGAGATTGTGTATAATTATCCTGATTTGATCTTTGTCCAGAGGGCCTCAAAATCATCATCGATGCCTTCGCCTCTATCGAAGTTACGGTCTCGAGAAAGTCTCGCTGGGTTCGCCTCGTCGCTTCGAGATCACGAGTTGTAATCTCGATCCGGGTATTATACTTAGTATCAGGCAACAAAGGCCCCACCATTTCATCCCAAATTTCTTTTTACCTTATCTTCTAACTACAGACTGTGATGGCGGCCACACCCGACAGTGGTTCGACCAACAAATAAAAGCTTTTGTGGCTCAAGTTAGGCCCATTGGCCGCAGGATGTCCGAGAATAGCCAAGATGGGCCATGGGGTCTCCGGACCCGCCAAGCGGTCAATTTGTGGCATCTTGAACCTATCGGGCAATGTCACGCCACGCCGATGTATCCGCCCTCGATGTCCGTAATAGCCTTTACCCCTTGTGATTTCTTGAAAAGCTTCTCAAGCTTGCTCGCTTTTAAAGTCAGAGTGGTCCATTTCAACTCAAAGGAGAGTCCGGGTGGTTGGGTGTATGGGTCTTGGACAGTTGAGGCAGAAGCGGGGGCGGAGCTGGCCCCATTGGAAGGTTTGTGTCCTCTTGGATATTCTGGACATTTGGCACGGTGTTCTGGGTGTTTGGCAATGCATTCTAGATAGTAAGTGCTCGCCGCAACGGGGCCCCGTGGAGGAGGAACTCGATGTAGCAGATGCGTGATTCTCATTGCAGCCTAGTGATTAGTTCGGCTCGGGCCATGATCGCGCCCGTTGTTTGGAGAACTCCGCTTGACGGGCAAGATCCTCCTCAGACCGTTTATGCTCTCTCAGATGGCACATTAGGGCTTCCACCGACGATTTTGGCCGATCTATCTCGATCGACCTAGATCTATCTCGATAGCAACAATTGAGACCTTAGTCCCATCGCCCTCGATGGAGTAACCCATTGTTTTGGCAACCTCTCGCTCACAATCGCGCTTCCTTGGCTTTCTCGACAACGGGGGTAAAGAATAGAACATCGATATCCGCCAACCGTATCCTCGACGATTGAATTCCATGACTCGCGGTCGAAAGTGCTTGGGGAATATCTATCGAGTCAAGTAATGGTGCTAAACCGCCTCTAGCAAAAGATAAATAAAGCGAAAAGCAAATAAATAACCAGATAAATGAACAAGATGATGCCTTAAAATAAACACACAACACACAATGGGCATACAACATACTTGCTGATAAGTCAAAACACACTGCTTCCAAATACTAATCATTCCCTCAGACATCATCGTTCCCCAAAGACTAAATCGGATACTAGCAGATAATCGATTCTCAAACATCGATCGATGCCCGCAGTTCGATGCCCAAACTCATACACCGATACATGCATTCTCAGAGACGACTCTAAAAGCACATAACAGATAAGTGAGAGCCAAAACACCCCTATGTCAGTAGGGTTTCGCCCTATTTTGTCAGAACTAGGGTTTCACTACGCACGCAAATGTTTCAAACAACCTATATTTGGTAAGCAACCCCGCCTCTAGTTTGGAATGGTCACTACGATTTCGATATGCACTAGGTCGAATGGTCAAAGAGGGTGCCCCAAGAAATCGGGGTTTGTGTTCCCATATCGGCAGAGCCTATAACCGTCACTTTTATGGTCATGCCTTGACAAGACAAGCCTCCGGCAAACAGTTCAGGAATAACAGATGGCAAACACGGTGTCCTAAGCGCACCAATGCAAATGCAATGCAAAGAAACACACAAGTGTAGTCAAAACCAGATATCATGAGTTCGAGTCAAGTTCTCTAAATCCTCAAAGCAGAGTCGCTAAATCAGAGACAAGCTGGGGACCTTGCTATAGTACGGACTCAATTTGTTGTCACGGTTCTTAATCTTGAACCAAAGAGTCCAAATTCGGCAAATTGTTTTGAGAAAATAGATTTTCAGAAAAGAAGTGCCAAACATGGACTGCTTTACCAGATACAGAGTCGCCACCTAAATATTTTATTTTTGGAAAATTTAGGAAACCTTGACTCGTTTGCCTAAGGCCACGTGTCCGTCATCACCAAAGTTGCCTCGGCTCGGGAACTTGGGTACGATTGGGGAAGGTCACTTCGTGAGCACCCCCGCTTGCCCGATCAAAGATTGGCCTCTACTAACCATGATATCTATTTTTGAAAACATTGTGTGTTCTTATTCTGGTTATTAGCCTAGGTTACTATGTGATGACAAAGATACAAGTATAGATCGAGTCGTCAATTAGAACAAAACACTTCATGTTTGTTTGTGAAAATGGTTTTCTACCGCAAAGGTGCTTAAAATGCGGATTTTGCCACCCTGTGGGCTTAGAAAACATGATTTTGCCAATCGCCTAGTGGGCTTAAAACAAATATTTGATGAATTGTTCCAATCCAAATAACCCAACCTCCACCCACAGTATCCAAGGTGTATATCACATAAGTAGTTAGCCTCATGGTAAGCATGCTATTCATGGCAGTCACTCACACGCATGCAAGGATGCCAAAGCATAAAACTTACCGAGTACTCCAAGCCAAAACAGAAACTGATTAGAAATCCATGCATGATCCTAAGTATACAGAAATGCCTAATGCAACACATGCAAAATGCAACTATAACAAAGCCTCGGCTATTCTAAACATGGCATATGAGATGCAACAACTATCAAGTATTCAATTTGGAATTGAAATACAAATGCAGTTAGTATGATGCGCCGAGCCCGGTGTATGCAAAACAGATGAATGAATGCAAACATGCTATCATATCAGATGCTAATTGAAACATGCCCTAATCTAACCATCATAAGTCGTAAATAAAAGGAAAGAAAGATGTGGGGTTGAAGACATACATCACACTCACGCACACTTATTACAATTATGCCTCGCCAGAGAGGGTCCAAATAAATAGTACAAATTCCAAATATGTACAAATCCCTAATTAATTTACAAATTAACTAAGAAAAATAATAACTAGCATGCAAGCTGTGGATCTTGACTCTTCTCCAGATGATGAATGATGTATGTCCCAAGGTTGCCTTGTGCGTAAATCCACTACGATGTCCCAATTAGCCTCTGCTTGCATTTATTCTGAATGCGAATGCTACAAGCTCCTAAGACTATCGATTCTTGATTTGCTGCAACAGAGAGCAGGAAAGGGGCATGGCAATGTATTTTCACAAATGTATACATGCCTCGATCCTCGAGCCACCAATCACGCATTTCGATGCATGGTGGCCGAGGAATCGAATTGCACTACTCAATATAGAATGAATACACATAAAAACACAACAAGTCCTAACTCCATCATGGATAATCTAGAGCACGGTGATCGAATTGAGACACGCTCGTCACTCCTGAGTACTGAATGTACTGCTTCCGTGTTGCTAACTCCTATCCCGAACACAATGCAATATGCATGACATGCATGAAATGCAACTAAGATACAACCTAACATGCAACATGCTATGAAATGGCATACACAATGCATAATGGACTTACACCAACATGAGTGGACCTCAGCCACACTCGCATAAGAGGCCATTAGATGAAAATGAGACACTCGAAATGCGTGCACACGTGCACGCAAACCGAGGACCGATCCTAAGGCACGAATGCTACTCTAACATGACATGAAAAAGCATGGAATATGGCATACTATCATGCAAATTTCAGAGGCAATAAGTGATGCAAACAGCCCAAAGATGGCAAAACAACACCGATGCATGGAATAGGTCCCAAACATGAAATTAGGCATACCGAATGACCTATAACTATGCAATGCATGCATTATTTGAACATGGAATGTGAAGACAGAATCAAGACAGCCCAAAAATAAGCATCTTTACAGTTCTAAGCAAGGCCAACCAGCGAACGCAAATGGGGCTAAACTAGCATGCAAAAACAGCCCCGAAAGCAAGATAATGAAGCAAGTGCAAGCTTCTGACCCTAAACAGAGAAGGGCCATTCTAAAATGTTGAAGAAGGGCCCAAAATATGGTGTTTTACAGTTTACCACAAGTCACAAAAACAGACACAAGTATGGCAAAATTCTCATGCAAAAAGTGGGCCTAAAGGAGGACAAAGAAGTAAGTGATGCATGATGGCCCCAAACAGATGAATGTCCTTCAACAAAGTTGAAGACAGACCTAAAATATGACCTTTTACAGTTGATGATCAAACCCAAAACAGTGTACAAGTATGCTCAAAATACTATACAAGATAAGGCCAAAAAGAGAGCTATAACACAAAGTATAACAAGGATGCTTCAAAAAATAAAAGACCCTTAATGAAACATGAAGAGGGGGTCAAAATAAGGCCATTTTTAGTTCAAACCAGAGTCCAAAAACAGAAGCATAAGAGGCTAACAAATCATGCAAAAATGGGGGCAAAAGAGGGATACAAAGGCAAGTGACAAAAAGGGGGCCCAAACAGTGATGAGCCCTTCAACAATGTTGAATAAGGGCTCAAAATAAGCTACTTCACCATTTATAACATGCCTCAAAACAGTTTATACATAAGCCAAAAACAATGTGCAAGAAAATGGCATATTAGGGAGATAATGAATCAAGTGCAACAAAGAGGCCTCAAACAGTGAGAGGCCCTCAATCAAACATGGAAAATGTCTCAAAATAAGCCTATCTCTAGTTAGGGTCGGAGCCCAAATATTCAAGCACAAAGAGTTAAGATATTGAACAAGATAAGGCCAAAAAAGAGGGGAAATGAACTTACCCTTGTAGCCTAGTCTTGACCTCCTTGCACAAGAAATGGTGCTTTAAGCTCGAAAGCCGCCTCCAAGTGGCTGGAATGGAGGTGGTGGTGTGGTGCTAGATGATGGTGAAGAAATGGTGTATGGTTTAGGAGGTTTGAGTGCTTGAATTGAGGGAGAGAGGGGGATGCAATATAGGAGCTCAATGGGAATTTTTCTAACCCTTTGCAAGGGGCCGGAGCTGCAGATATGTAGGCAAAGGGGAGAAAAGGGGAAAAATGGGAGGAAATGACTTCAAGTTTCCCAAAAATGGTCCCTGATACAAAACTGGGGAAAAATAGATGCATATTTGGATTGTACCGCCAGAAGGATTCTCGCCGCCACTATCGAGGTTACAGTGGTCGGCCTCCCTCCCATGGTCGGCTGGCCAAGGGTCAAAAGGGTCAAGTGTAATTAGTGGCCGGCCACCACAGATTGGTGGCCTCCCATGTGTGCTCAACATAGCCCTCTGGTCAAAAACTGGCAACTGTGAACGACCAGAGAGAACAACGCACTTTTCAAAGGGGTTGAAAAGGTTCAAATGGAATATCGCCGCCACCAAATATTGGTGGCCTCCCAGATGTGTACATCACAAATATGGGGGTTAGGGTTGAAGAAAATGGCCCAAGGGTGGTCAACATTGGCTTCCGAGTGAGAAAAAACGGGCGACGGAGGGCGATGAAGGAATATAACTGGTTGTTGAAACAATTACTGGCCTCCTACCCTTCTATGACCTTCCTAGTGATAAAACAGAGGTCCCTGCAAAAAATGAATGCAAACCGATGCAAAATGAAGGTTCGGGGTCAAACGCAACTGGGGCCCCGGAAATCGATCATAGGCACCGGAGTGGTGTTCGACCACGGTTGGTCTCGACCACGTTGTCCTCAAAAGGAGTAAATAAGATGCATGCTAAAACCGAGTGAACGGAGGTGGTTAGGCGGTCCCGAACCGAGGCACTCGGCCTGACCGCTCCGAAAATCGGGAACCGGGCTCCGAAATGGGCAAAATGGCCTACGACCACGAAATGTAGCCCGCGGCCACCGAGAGATGATCTACGGGACCTCTCCTCCCTTTGGAAGAGAACAGAGAAAACCGAGCCTCGTTCACAAACCGAGGCAAGGCATGGTGCCCTAAGTCCGGAGGTAAGGCTCACGACCGAGACTCAAACCTCTAGACAAGCACGATATGCAACATCACCAAGCGCCAATCGCTGACGCTCGAGTCTTAAGGTCGGTCAAAAATGGGTGCCTACAGCTTAGCATCAGAATCGCCAAGAATCCGTGATTACCAAAGGCCTACTTAACAAAGAATGACAAGAATAGAGTAAGGGGGTCATCAAGCCAAACAATCATAAAAGATATCCAATGAGTCAGAAAATCGAATGCAAAAAAGACTTTTATGAACAAGCCATATTCATATCCAAAACATATATACATACATCATATACACAAACATCCGTGTTAAGGATCAAATCCTTCATTATAACCGCAGACCAAGTCTTATTCAAATGCAAAACGGAGACAAAAGGGTGAATCAAACACCCCAAAACAACCTTAGCTTGAACTAACTCGGAACCTCGAAGTGAGGCACAACGGTTGGCTTGACAAAACGAGAGCTTAATTTGACGCTCCTAGCTTCGGTCCGGTGCCTAGACACCTACATATAAATATAAATAGTGAGCTAAAGCCCAGTGAATAACAAATGCATAAAGGGATTAAGAATGAATGTCTTTTCCTTAAAAAAAAATAGTCATTTGCATCGGTAAATCAATTATTCAATCAACGGCTCATATTTCATGCCATATCAGTCATTTAGAAATCATAACAGTTTTACGTGGTACGTCTAATAACAAAAACAAGACACTAGGGTCTTAATAGACCAATACTTGATGGCCATCAATACAAGAGTAATAGTTTCAAGGGTAGAATCGAGAGAGATCTTCGTGAGAAGAAGAATAAAGACAAGAATAATAAGTTGCTATGGATGCCACGAGTACAATTCACAAATAGAACAAACATTCATTCAAGGAACAATGTCATTTCGAAAGCAATACAATAAATCGCTCGTAAATAATTATAATTGAACGTATCTTTACAACATCGTTACTCACAGAGTACTGGACTATAGACAGGTTAGTCAGCATCCTCGGGTGCTAACCCTACACAGTTGCAAAACGAACACACAGTAAGTTACACACTGGGATTAATAACTTAGCCCTTATCTTGACTTGGTGTGGTTCTATAACATTATCCTCATTAAAATGCCTTAAACATGGCGTAGGAATGCCTAGGATGGGATGAGGATGCAAAGATGCACTTTAAAACACTTTTCAAAATTTGCTGAAAAATGGGTCTCGCCGAGCGCGGCTTTCACGCCGAGTTTTATTACACGTATTAAAGAAGCTTTGCTCGAGCGTGACTTCCTCGCCGAGCGATCAGAACTCATGAAAAAGTAATCGTTGCACGCTTTTTCCCGCCGATGGACGCCGACCCACGACGAGCCTCGAGACTCAAACCTCGCTCGAGCGTAGATTACCTCGCTCGAACGGACTGCAAAACACAAGAACTTCTGGGCATATGCATTTCACGCTCGAGCGTGACTCTAGACGCTCGAGCGAAAGTGCATGTACTCAGAGTTTATGCTCGAGTGTAAAGTCCTCCGCTCGAGCGGGGATTCAAAATCTGAAATTTCTAGATTTGATCTCCAAGCACAAACCAAGAACTAAACTTATCAAAACTCAACCTTTTGGGCCAATTTTCTAGAAAATAGTTGGAAACTCATACTACAACATGTTTTGAAGGTCATTTTGTAAAATCAAGCCCAAAGGTAAGCCAATTGAACACCAATTTCAAAGAAACTTAAAGGACAATACAAGAACGTAACATGCATGAGTTCCTATGAACTTTAATGCTCCAAAACATGATCAAATGCAAGATTGAGCTCAAAATCAAGGTGAATTCATGAACCATAACTAAAATATGAACATGCATGTGGAAATTCTCATGTAATTGATCTCAAAACTCAATGATATGGACATGCATGCACATATTGCTTCAATTCAACTCTTTAGGCTATAACTTAGCTCTAGTCTCCAATATTTCCATGAACCATGCAAGAAAAACTTAAATTATTAATTAAGAAAAGAATTCCCTACCTTAAGTCTTGAATTCTAAGTGGAAGCCCAATTTTGCAAGTCCTCTTCAATTCCTCTAATTTTCCAAGCCAATTCTTGTTGAATCAATTCTTTTCTCGCCACTCTCCTCTCTCTCGCTTTTGGTCTTGGGAAGGAAAGATGATGCATCAAATATATGAATTAAGCCCCAAACAATGCTTGTAAAGGTGGCCCACTAATGGCAATAAAGTAATTAACTTACATTTAATTAATCTATATTTAATCTAGCATTATTTAATCTAATTTAATCATTCCAAATTGGATTTTACTTAAACCTACTATAAAATCATATAAATCCTAATTAGCATATAACACCAATCAATTTCGGAATTGGTCGCCGGAAAGACTTTCAATTCGCAAATCGAAATTAAAATATGAACAGATCATTCAATAACGAACAGATAGAAATGCAAGTAAATCACATACTCATGCAATCAATTTAGAATTTCATCTTAATCAATTACTTATCATGTTCGATCACGGTTTAACACTAATCAGAGGTGAGGGTTGTCACATATACCCATTCAGATTTCTCAGATGGTATGCTTCACTAGGCAAGACTCTATGAATTTGGTATGGTCCTTCCCAATTAGGTGACCATTTGCCAAACTTATGGCTTTTAATTCCTATTGGAAGTATTGTTTTTCATACCAAATCACCTTCATTAAAGCTAATGTGTCTGACTTTCTTACTATAGTTTTTGGCTGCTTTATTCTTTTGGAAAAGAATACTATTTAATGTTAAAATTTAGCTTCATCTATATTTTCTAATTCCAAGAACATGCTTTGATGGTACCGCCAAAAGTTAACTGTCCCGCATTTTACTTTCAAGGATTTAATATTAATTTCCACGCAACACCGCATCATGTCTATCTACTAAGGCATAAGGAGTGACTCTCAGATTTGACCTTGAAAAGTTCTATAGGCACACAATACATCTAACAACAAGTTATGCCAATCCCTAGGATTATCTTCCACAACTCTTTATAATGCTTTTTTTAAGGACTTGTTAGATGACTTAGCATGACCATTTGCTTGTGCATAATAAGAGATAGAATTAACAAGGCTAATTCCAACTCCATAAAGATTTTACTATCTTTCTATTAAACACAAATTCCATTATCTACGCTATGGTCTGGGATGCCAAACTTATGGATCAATTCTCGATAAATCCAATAAATTTAGTCTCGATCCATAGCCTTATAAGGCTTAGCTTTGACCCATTTAGTGAAGTAATCAGGGCCACTAGAATGAAACAATGTCGCTTTGAAGAAGGTGGATATATTTTCCTTATCATATCCATTATCCATCCTCTAAATGGCCATGGCTTCATTATCGCATGTGTGACAACCCTCACCGATTAGCGTAATTATGATTAAGCATGATAATTAATTGATTAGGACTTAAATCCTAAATTGATTACATGAGTGTGTTGTTTAGAATATATTTCTATCTGTTTATTACTGAATGATCTGTTCATGTTTTAATTTCAAATTGCAAATTGAAAGCCTTATCGGCGACCGAATCAGAAATTGATTAATGTTATATGTTAATTAGGAATTATATGATTTTATGGTAGGTTTAACTAAAATTCGATTTGGAATGATTAAATTAGAATAAATAAAATTAAATTACATTAGCTTGAGTTTATTACAAAATTGCCCTTGAGTAGGCTCCCTAAAAAACTATTGTTTAATTCCTATTACTTACATGTTTGGCACCATTCTTCATCTATTTTCTTGGCAAACCGTGAGAGAGAGAGAGAGAGAGAGAGAGAGAGAGAGAGAGTAGGTGAAATTGAGTTCATCTAGAGTTTGGCTTGGTTATTTAGAGGAATTGAAGGAGAATTGCATGTTTAAGCTACCATACTTGGAATTCAAGACTTAAGGTAGGAAATTCATTCTCTTGATTATGAATTTAAGTTGTTACATGCATTGTTCATGATAGTTTCATTGAAATTATGTTCAATTGGTGATTAGAGTCAAGAATTAGCTCAAAGTGTTGATTTGAGAGTGAATTCATACATGCATGTCCATATTATAGAATTTTGAGGTTATTTTCATGAAATCCTGTACGCATGTCCATATTGTGGTTGTACTCTAGAAATTCACCATGTTTTTGAGTTCAAGCTTGCATTTGATCATGCTTTTGAAGCATTAGGAGTTCATGGAACTCATGCATGTTATGTTCTTGCATTGTTCTTCAAGTTTTTAATTTTGGTATTGGTGTTCAATTGTCACTCTTGGGCTTGATTTTATGAAATGATCTTTAAAACATGTTGTGGCTATGAGTTTCTAAGTGTTTTTCGTAAAATCTGGCCCGTAAAAATCGAGCTTTGAAGCTTTAAAGGTTGAGTTTTTGTGCTTCGAGGATCAATTTGGAAATTTGCATTTTTGATCCACGCCGAATGGAGGACTTCATGCTCGAAGGCCGCAGCACTTTGGCATGCACTTCCGCCGAGCCGCCGAGGAGTCACGCCCCACCATGAAATGCATGCCTAGAAGTTCATGTGCTATGTGTTTTGCAATTATCATTAAGCTTAGGTAATCACATACCGAGCGAGAGTTTCGAGTCTCACACTCGATCGTGGGTACGAAAGCGCCCATTGAGCGTGTGAAAAATCGTGGCAACCAAGATTTTTTCTTTCATGAGCCTGCAATCCACTCTGCCGTAGGGAAGTCACGCTTTGAAGCCGAGCTTCATTAGCCTCGATGTCCGCCTGAAGGGAAAATCCACGCCGAAATGCGGCAGACCCTCTGCTTTTCAACAAAGAAATTTGAAAAAGTGTTTTAAAAGTACATTTTTGCATCCTCACTCCATCCTAGGCATTCCTAGGTCATGTTTAAGGGCATCTTAATGAGGATAATAAGTTATAACCACACCAAGTCAAG